>JAVKLF010000100.1:318530-331344 GCA_034783495.1 Millerichthys robustus
GTGTGTGTGTCTCTCTGTGTGTGTGTACTTGTATTTGTTACCTGTTTAGGACGGTTTCTGGTACACACACCTACTTTGCCAAGACCAGTAGTCCTTATGGGGACCAAAGACTGGTCCTAATACGATGGGATTCCATTTTTCGGTTGGGGGTTCAGTTTAGGACTAAGATGTGAATTGAGTTTAGTCTAGGTTTAGGGTCAGTTATGTACTGGGGTGGTTAGGTTTAAGGTCAGAGGTCTTCTGGATCTTGTGTGTGCTGATGTTGCCTGGGATCTTGCTGGTATCCTTTCTTCACAACTCCTCGAGCTCCCATGATCAGTGGTAATGTTTCAGACTTCATGTTCCACAGCTGGCTAACTTTAATTTCCAGATGCTTAAACTTTAAAAGCTGTCCTTTTCACAAAGGTGTTTTCTGATGATATTGACGTCAGTTAGCATGTCAGTCTTGTCTTTCTTGCTCTTGATGACAATTTCTGCTTTGTTGGTTTTGATTTATTTACCTGTCTGGATTGGCATATCCCAAATGGTGACATCTTGACAGCCTGATCAAGCCCATGGCTCTTTATCTGCTCTGTGTGTTTACCTTTTCACAAACTGTCCATTAGTGAAGGAGACGGGGGCTATCAGAGGCTGCTCAGAGGCTGCTTTTGTCCCCAAACAGTGGATCAACAGATCTCAATCTGAGCACAGAGACAGATGAGAGTCTGAGGAGAGGAACCACGGAGCCTCAGACTGAATCTGCCTCAGAATCTGTTTAGCTTCACTATAATCAGCAGATTGTACACACTTTAACGAATCTGATGCTCTGTATGTAGAAACCAAATGAGTTGCCAAATTATGTGCATTGAAGCACCCTTTAATGCTGAGTCAGCACACTAACAGTTGCTTCTTTGTTGCTACAATTGCTAAAATTCATGTAAGGCTAAACGTGAAGGTAAGACAGGTTTTTAAAACAGACTTTCTTAAAAAAAAGGCTTAAAACACTTTAAGACAGTGTTACGGTTAAACATTCTCTTACTGTAAGGATTTTCCTATTAGGAGTTGTTTATCTGTGATCTACCTACTGAGTTTTTCTGAGAGATGATACCTGTGATTGTTTAGTCATGTCTGTTTAGGTGGAGCTCTCTGCCCAGTGTTGCCAACTTGGTGACAATGGCTATGTCCAAAGGCCGCATCCATTCAAGGCCGATTACGTTACAGCGACACTCCGACGGCTGTCCAAATTCGGAGGCTCCTCCACTTGCGGCCGACAAATGCTTCCTCCCTTTTCCCTGATATGAGGTACAGCTCCAGTGTATCCTTCTCGGCCCACCCTATCCCAACATGCATTGCAGGCCAACTGGGAGATTTTTTTTTAATACTTGTAATGGCGGACAAAACAAGAGACCAGAGTATAGACTTAAATAAAAATCTGGTGATACACAAATTGAAGTTTTGTAAAGCAGTTGTGTTTTTAGTTGTTTGTCATTTGCAAAGATGTGTTTTCAATATTCTTTGCAGAAATCATCAAAAATGAGCTTGTATGGCGGGTTCCTTGGTTCTTCATAGATTACCTTTAAGCTAATTTTGTTAATTTATAATATTGATAGATTTAAATTTTTTTTTGGATCTTCCTTGCTAGGTAACATCCCCCGGGATAAGGGGGCGAAGTAAAGCTGAAGGCCAGAACATCTAAATTCAGAGCCGCTCTCTTCGGGTCTTTGCGGTCTCTATGGTCTTTTGGAGTCCGTAGAGACTGTAGAGACTTGTACAGGCTATTTACCATTAGGATTCAGTGAGTTGTCAAACTCTGTCCTCTAACAACTTTTTTCTTCCAAAAAGTTATTGATGACAAATCCAGTGACTTTTTACTGTGTTATTGGAGACTTATGAAGACTTTGGCCAGTCACTTTCCTCAGCAATTAGGGAGTGGTGCCATGAGCCCTACCCCCTTTCCAAAGCACTGACAAGCAGTCAGACTCACTGAAGTGCAGTAACCCCAGCTGCAGTCAGAGCTGAGAGGAGATGGCTGCAAATGAATCACACATGTTCAAAGCTGCCAGTACTCGCATCCTGTTTTACAAAGTGGGATGAAATTTTTATTGTAATGTTTTCTTCACTGTCACGCTAAAATAAATCTCTGGACCAGGCTGCATTTGAATCACAGCCTCAGTCACTTCTTCACCTCATTTTCCCTGTGTGCCTCTGTGACATCTAACAGTCTTTTGGTTAAATCCAATGTTCTTAAAATATATTATTTATATTTATATGTTGATTTCATTTATAAATCATTCATTGAATCTGTTTTTTATGTACTGTACATTTCATCCTGGTTCAATTTTTTCATCATCACTGCCAAAACAAAACTCTTCCAAGAAATATAACAGGGCGGCAGTAAGGTAGCCAGAACAGCTCAACTCCCTCTGACTGAACTGTAGAGGCTCTCAGTGATGAGGAAAGCCACCCTCATTTCTAGGGACCCGTCTTACTCACTCCACCACTCTATTGTGTTACTGCCATCAGACAGACGATACAAAATCCCACTGGCGCAGAAAACCATTTAGAAGAAAATCGTTATCTCCTCTGCAGTAACAATTTAAAAAACACAAAATAGACTGCGCCACTTTTACTTGTTGGAAACTACCTAAAAGGTTTTTAAATAATTCTTGATTGAAAATTAATGTATACAATACATGTATTTTTATGTGCTGTGTCAAATATGTGTTTACTATGGAACAGACACTGAAGCTATCAATCATCAAAGACTATCCTCCTCATGCCAAAATACAAACAATGGCTGGTGTGGCAACCCCCTGCAGTCCACAAGATGACTCATTGGACCAGCCAATTTGCAGGAAGCCTTTGTTTCTGCTGACTGGGACATGTTTCTGAGCATCTCACATGGAGACATCAACAAGCTCACAGAAGACAGGATTCATCTGGAAAATTGTGGTGGACACAACACCCAACACTATCAAGATTTTTCCCAACTTGAAGTGATGTGTAGACACAACAATTCTCTGAAGACCCGCACCTCCAAATACAGCTCGGGGCTCATCACTGGAAACATGGACTCTTACAAGGCAGCTGTCCACGCTGTCTGGAGTGCAATTAAAGAGGCAAAATACTGCTCTGCCAATATGCTAGAGCTGCAGCTGGAAGAAAAGAACCTTAGGGTGCTGTGGCAGAAACTACACACCATCATGGACTACAGAGCAACACATTCCAACACCATCCATACATGGTAATGGCAGACACTGGTCTGATTGATGAACTAAACAACTTTGTTACACATTTTGAGCCTGCCAGCTGGCAAGCTGCAATACCATCCAGAGGGGAGGAGACGCTCACCATGACGAAGCAGGAAGTGAGGAAATGTGTTTAAAAGTAGGAAGGTAGCAGGACCCGATGGCATCAATGGGCAACTCCTTGAAGCCTGCCCTGACCAGCTTGCACCTGTGTTCATGGTAATATTCAACATCTTGCTCAGTGTGTATTTCCCTCCTGCTTTGAAAAGGTCTGTTGTGATCCCTGTCCCCAAGAAAACCCATGCCAGGTGCCTAAATAAATACCTCTCCATAGTCTTCACAGCAGTGGTGATGAAATGTTTTAAAAACTAACTAAAACGTTCATCACCTTTTCTCTACCAGCCACCCCGCACCCAGAAACTACTGTATAGTTGAGAAACTATGTGAGAATGCTGTTTGTTGATTACAGTTCAGCCTTCAACACCAGAGTTCACTTCAGGCATGTCTTTAGGCTATGTGACCTCAGACATCACCCCTTACTCTCAACACCAGATTCCCACAAGGGTGTGCTGAGCCCCCTGCTGTCCTCACTGTACACCCATGACTCTGTGTCCTCATTAGACAACACCATTTTAACCAAGTTTGCTGATGACACAGCAGTTATGGGTCTAATCTCCCACAGCAATGAGAACAAATACAGGACAGAGGTCTCCCAACTGGAGAGCTGGTGCCAGGAGAATAGCCTCCTGCTGAACATCAGCAAAACCATTGGGTTGATTGTGCTTTTCAGGAGGAAAATGCAGAATGACATCCATCTGCTCTGGATAAGTGGGTCTGAGATGGACAGGGTGGACTATTTCATTTACCTCAGATTGACCATCACACAGGACTTGGCCTGGTCACTACACATAAAGAGAACAGTCAAGAAGGCCAGACAGTGTCTCTTTCACCTTAGCTGCCTCAGACTTCAGGCTCTTCCCATGATGTTCAGGAAATTCTACACCTGCACCACTGATTGCATCTCGGGTGGGCACATTACCACTTGGATGGGCAGCTGCACCAAAGTGGACCTCAAGGCCCTTAAGAGTGGTCCATTAAAGCGAGGGTCGGTAGTCCTGTTCAAAAAGACATTTTGTTATGTTGGGTGAAATGGTCTTTCCATCCTGAGAGGAGTCAATACATTACGTATTCAGAAAAGGAACAAATAAATCCAACCTGTGTGAGAGCTGCAATATGACAAAAACTCAAAATCACCAATATCGCTACCAGGATTGATCTGCATGGATTATCTGCAGTAGAGACCCTGAACATGGCCCATTTGGATTTCATGTCACTGGCCTCCCTAGGACATGTGACAAACTCTCCTGGAGGTGTGAGTTGAAGATTGCACTGACAAGAGGCTCCAGCAGACGTTCCCAATTCACCTTCACTATGCGTTTTGGTTTAACGAGTCAGTCCAACCGCCTCCCCTGCCAACAGATTCAACTCACTAACAGGTGGAGATCAGTTGACAACTCTGCCCCTCTTTTCACCCAAGTGTCCAAGACAAAGGGCTGCAGGTCAGATGACATGACTACAAAACTGATCATCGACCTTCAGCCTAAGGTGACCTGGTACCAAAGTACACTTATGGACCACCCTATACTCGAAGTAGTGTTCATTGTGGACAACCCATGGCTATCACAGAAGTCCAATAACAGAACACAATTCTGGTTGAGATCAGGGAGCCCGTTTCTCCCAATCAACCCCCTTCCCAATAAACCAGTAGAAGCACTCACCCAGTAGAACAAGAGACACCAAAAAGGCAGAATAATCTGAACTGATGTTGGTGCATAAGCACATACAGCAGTCAGTACCTTTCCTCCTGCAGCCTGATGCCACATAGAGGCAATCCTCTCATTAAATCTTCAACACTGAGGCGTGCAGCTGGGGGCTTATGAATATCCCCACATCCACTCAATGCTTATTTCCCTGGGCAACTTCAGAGTAAGAGAGAGTCAAGTCCCTCTCCAGGAGTTGGGTTCCAGAGCCAAAGTGAGTAGAAGTGCTTCCAACAATATCTAGCTGGTAACGCTCAACCTCAGACACAAGCTCCAGCTCTTTACCTGTAAGTGACATGACGTTTCATATCCATAGAGCCAGTCTGTATGCCACCAGGAATCAGCACAACCAGGGACCCTCCCTCACCTGCTGCCTGGCATGCATTCCATCCAACCATGACGATCCTCCTCACAGGTGGTGGGTCCACACAGAGGTGGCTTGCTGTAATTCTTGTGGGCTGGGCCTGGCCAAGCCACTGGAACCAAGGTGCTCGCTACAAGGCAGTGCCTTAGTTTCCTTATTCCAGGCGAGGTTTCCTGATGTAGAGAATGTTCCATTAAGCAAAGGTTGGGATGAATGGAATAGATTTCTTCAGTTCTTAAAAACAAGTTGTGCTTTTTGAGAATTACTATAAATACTTCAGCCTTTTTCCATTTAGAAACTACATTCAGACTTTCTCACAAGACGTTAAATTAAATTTCAAAATCAAAATGTTGTTCTTTTTTTTTACATTTCCTATACGGTTTACAAAAAAAAAAAAAAAACATCAGCATTTTGTATTCAATTATTATAAAATTATGTTGGATTGTTGTGGCCCCCTTTAAAATGTCATCATTTTCTATTTTTAAAGTAAAAACTTGGTTTCATGTGTGTGAAACCAACTTTTTACTTAGAAATGATTTAAACCCCTCCATCAGCGGCTGAGCAGGTAAAGCTGCTCACCCGCAGGTTTATGTAGAAGCTGTTCCTGTTGTTTGTCTTTAGTCTCTGATGCTTTTTGTCATCTCAGCTGCTGTTTGTCCTCATGTCTCAGGGGTATGTGGCTGTAATTTCCATCTGATGTCTTTAGGACACCCCTGTATGTGTTCAGTCTAAGGTTGACCTCAGACTCATGTTGCCCTCAAGTCCCAGCAGCTATTCTCCCATTAGAACAGAGGTGTGTGGCTATATTTATCATGTGACGTCTTTTGGAAACTGTGTTTTGTCCTCAGTCACAGGTTGTCCTCAGTCACAGGTTGTCCTAATGTCCCAGCAACTGATTTCAATCAGTGTGGCTGTAATTATCCTCTGATGTCTTTAGGAAGCAGTTTGTCTTCAGTCTGACGTTATCCTGGGTTTTAGTTCATACTTAGTCTCAGTTTGTGTCTTGTCTGTGAGTGTCACCGATCTCAGGTTGTCCTCTTGTCCCAGCAGTTGTTCCCCCAAGAAGACAAGAGTGTGTGGTTGGAATTATTTTTTGATTTCTTTAGGAAACTGCTTTTGATTCTCAGTGTGAAGTTGTCCCTAGTCTCAGAGTGCCCTCATGTCCCAGCAGTTGTTCCCTAATCAGGACAGGAGTGTGTGGCTGTAATTATCCTCTGATGTCTTTGGGAAGCTGCTGTTCTCAGGCCAGAGGAACAATTATGGCTCAGAGAAAACAACAATTGCTGCTTTCCCAGTTGAATTTTCACACAACTTTTGGACAATTTATCTTCTCAACGAATCATTTCAGCAAATAAGTGGACAGCTGTTTGTCCCAGAAAGCAGGAAACGGTGTTTGTTCTGAGTTTAGAGCAGCACTGATTCACAGGTTAATTAGAACCAAAAGACCTGTAAGGAATTCTACAAACCAAGCAGTCTTCAGGATTGGTAATTGATTTTTTCTGCATATTTTAAAAGTTTTATTTACTTGCTGACTCAGACAACAGAAGTTTATGAAAGTACTTGGAGAAAATTTACATTGTAAAAAAAAGGTTGCCTAACTTTACTGGCATCTATTTGTCAGTATGGTTACTGTAAAAAAAATATGTATTAGTTTTTACAATATATTTTTAAATTTATTTTTAATTTACAGTAATATTACACTTGTTTGTATTTAGGCATCTGGGGTAAAACAATTGCCTTATTTTCGTGTGATTTTTCTGCCAGTGGCAACACCTGCTGAAGACAGAATAAATACAAAAAATGTCTAACTTTTTTCTTTTTTTTTTACAGTAGCTATTGTATTTTTAAAATTGTGTTTCTGTAATTTCTAAGTCTCTAAGCCAGGGGTCTGCAATCTGTGTCTATTTGGACTCTCTTCAGCAGCTTTTTGATACTTTGAACTAACATGAAAAAGATGTTTTGTTGTTTTTTATACCACCAGCAGAAAAGGCTAGCTTTATTAGTTTTTCTGTCCATTTGTTCGCAAATATGGGTTTGAAACTATAACACAAGGAGTGAAACATGTTGGGATCATGCTGGTAGTTTGTTGCGCGCCAACTTCCAGCCTTATGGTATCATTTCTTTTTAAATCCGTCAGGAATCTTTAGAAATACCTGTTGCTGCGAGGAAATGTGGTGAATTAATGAGTGAACAAAAATAAAATAATATATATATAATTTTATATAAATTATATTTTTCTTGTTTACATGAATTCACATGTTGACATGAGTATGATCATTATTTTTTATTCTAAAATGTAAAAAGAACATGTTCAAATTCAGTAGCCTATATATTTTCATTTGTATCAACCCACTGTTTGCTTTTAATGAACCATTTTAACCTTTTATTGGGAGCAAATGAAAAAATCACCAATCGTTTATCATTATTTACTTTACTTAAATCTAAATGTTTTCATTTAAAATATAGAGGATTTGACATTGAGTCCATTCTTTTTTTTAAAATCGATTTGTATTTTTATTTAATTTGCCCCCATTAAACAAAAATAATTTCAACCGAAACTTTCTTAAATTTCCGATTTCATGTGTAGTAAATTGGTATCTGTCATTGTTTTGACCGTTAATCAATAAAATGGAGAGACAAAAAGCAAACAAAAAACAACGCATTATTTTGCATTATAACTGTTGTGGTTCCATATTTTAATGCCAAAAACGACTTTTAAAAGCATGTGAGGGGGCAAAAAAAGAATTAAAATTACAAAAATTAAACAAATGAAAAATTAATAAATATAAAAAATCTACATATACATTCCAAATAAATTTTCATCACAGCTAATTATAAAAACGCCCCCCCCCAATCAAAACAAAACAAAGCTTATGTCAAATAAGTTCATCAACCTTTGAGGTTTCGCCAGAATCAGTTGACCAAACTTTTTGTTTTAAAAGAACAAATTGAATCGGTTGTTAAATAACAGGCTGGTTACAGCAGAAGTTTGAGGAATCATATCAGCATAAAATCCTTTAAAAAATAAAAACAAAAATCTTATGTTAGTCCCAATGTGGCCCTAAATAAAGGCCCCTGACTGCTTCATCCTGACAGGAAGTTTCAAATATTTATTTATTTATTGTTTTTCCAACATGATATCAGAAGATCTACAGAAATGAAAGTGTTACCTGTGAGAATCAGGGCTGAAATAACACCCCCCACCCTCCTTAGAATGTTCCCGTCCATTTTGCTCATGGGGATAAATGGTGCAACTTGTAGCAATAATACCCTCTTCTTTCAGACAAACGCCCCCACCTTCTGCCTTCACCTCCAGCCCGGCTGCCCCCGAAGCCTCGCGGCTGGGGAGCTTGAGGAGGTTTTGTTTTGTTTTGGTTTTTTTTCTCCGAGCGGGAAAGAAAGAAAAACCCTCCTGAAGGAGAACAAAAGTGAGCACATTTTTCCTGCGTGTCCCCTTCTCTGCAGAACCTGGCGCTCAAATGGGAATATTAGGACGTCAATCTCTTGGCCCCTGTGCGCCTTTGTCTTTGCTGAGTGGCCCGGTTCGGCCCACTACACACCTTTTGTCCATCCAGTCCAATAAGAGCCATTATTGGAGCCCCTGCAGCCCGGCTGCAACGCGCTCTTCGGGGGTATTTTAGCTGCTTTAATCGCGTCCTTTTAAGGAGCTCAAATAGAAAGAGAGAGAGAAAAAAAACTTCCTCCTTTCAAGCCCCCTGGCACCGGGACAAAGAGTTCCTGTAGACCCCCTCCACACACCCCACCCTTAATATGTTTATGTGCAAAATTTGTCACATAATTTTGCGGGTAATTCACATGGCAATTAAACTTTTAATATTCCACCTCGTGTCTGTAATTTTATGCGAAGTTGGTCATTTCTTTTTTGGCATTTCAGCACCGCTGCAAAAATACTTTTTTTTTGTTCAAACACACAACCAGAATACATCTTGTAAAATATATTTAGTTTATTCGAATAGATGTGAAATAGATTAAAACAATTCTCTGTTCAAGCAAAAACACGTAAAAACAACTTTAAACATTATAGGGCCTTGAAACCAATTATTAAAAAAAAAAAAAAAAAAAAAACCGAATCTTTAAGTCCGTTCCGAAAGAATGTAACGCGCAAACGTGCGCTGTTTGCGCTTCTGTCCCGCAGTGCCTAATCCACCAGTAAGAACCAGATCAGAACCCGGCGGGTCTGGAACAGAACAGGTGAATCCAAACGCACATCTATAAGAAATATTGTTTAAAAAAAACATGATCCAAGTGAGAAGGCTACACGTACAAAAGTTGTGGGTTGATAAAAAAAAATCAAAAATGTACACTGAAGAAGCTCGGTTCGGTTTTAATGAAACTACCATGCCCGGATCCCCTGCAGCGAGCCCTGGCAGGACGTGACTGCGGTCCCTTGGTGAGATTGGGTCTGGGGGGAGCCGCCGAGGCCGCTCACGGTTCCCAGGTTCATGTTGATGAAGGCGCTCGGGGTGGAGGCGGGGGGCAGCGCGGGGCAGCTGTAGCTGCTGCTGTAAGTAGGGCTGTTGTAGCTATAGGCCGGGTACCCGTTGTAGCCGTACGGGTTGGAGCCGTAAGTAGCCGCGGCGGGGTAACTCTGCGCCCCGCCGAGACACGGTTTCCCATCCCGGACCAGAACCGGCACGGCGACGCGCCGTGGCGGCGGCGCGGGATGCTGATGCTGTCCCGCCGCATCCAGGGACTTGTCCTGCCGCTGGCGCTTGCACTTGTAGCGGCGGTTCTGGAACCAGATTTTGACCTGGTTGGAGGTGAGCTTCAGCGTGGTCGCCAGGTGCTCGCGCTCGGGGGCGGACAAGTAGCGCTGCTGCTTGAAGCGCCGCTCCAGCTCGAAGACCTGCGCCTGGGAGAAGAGGACCCGGGGTCTCCGGCGGCTCCTCGGCTTCTGTACCGGCCTCTCCGACCCCGCCTGCCCACCTTCCGCGGCCTCCTCCCGGGACACCATTCCGCAGCTTTCTGCGCACATTAAAAGCGCAGAAGTGTTAACGCCGCAAAAAGTCAACAAATAATAACAATAAAAACGCGCGCTTTTAAAATTCTCATTGCGGATGAAGTATAACTCTTCGAGTTTTTCTTTGTTTATCTAAAATAGTGAGTTAATTATATAACTAAAACAGGATTTTATTTGAAGATATTTTTTTCTATGTATTTTGTTTTGGGAACTGGATTAAAATGGAACGGGTCTGTCTGAGCTCCGCTCTTCGTGTCATTTCTTTTTCAGACCTCCTTAAACTAATTGTGGGTATATGCTTCACACATCATAACAGTCTCCACACTTCCAGGCGCGCAGCTGAAGCACTAGAAGTTGTTTGACATGTGCAGAGCGCACCGGATCCATCTCAGGCTTCATTTGAAAACTCTTCATTAGAAGAATGTCGGAACACCGCGGCGGTCTGCTTCCGTAGTTTGCTTCTCGATTATTTAAGCTTTTTAAATTATTTTTTTAAAAGCACACATGATGAAGTTATTTTGTAACAAAGAAAAACACTTTTCGTTCAGTATTCCTGCAGATTCTAAAGGGCAGAGTTTTGTCAAGGCAGTGTTATTTATAAGCTTTTGAACCAAATTTTCTTGCAGCTTGTAGTTTATTATTTTACTCTACGAGCCTTCAGTTAGTTGAGTATATTATTAGGCTAGTTCCTGAGAGACAGCACATTTTGCTAAAATTGCTATTAGTTTAGCTCTCTGAAAACATATAGACAGATTATTAGCCTGTAATGTAGCTACAGAATGGATTATAATTGAATGAATTTACTTTAATTCTATTTAAATCTGCTTGAACTGATTAGGATTTTTTGTACCATGCCCTGAGTTTATTTTCTAATTGTAAAGTGGTGCTTCGTATCCAAACTGGATTGAACAGGTCTGAAAATGGAAAAAAACAACAAAAAACAGGACTTTACTTTTTTGTAATTTTCTACCTGGATTATTGAGATGCATCAGGACATGTCTGAAAATTATAACAAATTATTTCCTTAGCTTGATTTTGATTTTCTCTCAACCCCAAATCATCTCAGTTGTAGGAAAATAAATGTTTTGTTTTTCTTTCAGTAAAATGTTTCTTATTTGTATGTATTTGTCACATATTACGTTTTCGGTTTTTAGGTGTAACCGGGTTTAGAAGTGTGAACTTACTGCTCTCTGTCTCCTCCAGCTCGGCTCCTTGCAGCCCGGGATGGACGTACATGTTGGGGGACATGCTGGTGTCCCCGCGCTCCTCGTCCCGTACCGCCAGCGCGCTCAGGTAAGCCAAGTTGTCTTCCCCGTCCGAGAAAGAAGGGCTGTCCCGATGCGGGGCGAGCATGCAGGACGGCGGGCTTCGGAAATGTTGCGCGGGAGGAGACCGCGCCAGGTGCTGCTGGCTGTGTGCGAGCTCCAGAGAGCCGGTCTGCTGCTGCTGCTGCTCCAGCTTCAGGATATCCTTGACGGAAAACGGCGTGGAGGTGAGCGGGCTCTGCAGCATCATGTCATCCAGCTCCAGCTCTGCAGCATCGAGGAAATGAAGACCGCCGAGTAACATGCACCCCGCTTTCTGCTGCCCCACTGGGTTTTATTTATTTATTTTTTGTCTCCTAACAAACAGTTCAGCTGGGGACTTTGGCTAATTGGAGGTGCGCTAAGCCCTGGGAATCCCTCATCGCCATAAATCGCAGGGAAACACGGCTTTTTGCGCCGGCTCGGTCCATGCAGGTCTTCTCTCTGACATGAGTATAGGAGCTCGGCTTGGACCCGGGAGCGCCTCTCAGGGGGGAGGGGTGTGTGTGTGTGTGTGCGAAATGGAAAGTCAGTGAGGGTCTGGTGGTTGGGAGCGCGTGACGTAACTGCACGCACTAACTTTATTTCCCACCAGAAAAATGGTGGTTGCGGACGGCGACTGCGCAAATTAAATCCAACAGTCGTCTTACAGGAAGCACAACTCGTTTTCTGACTACAAATGATTTTAATTGTTTTTGTCATAACATCTTCTTATGACCTTATATGTGAAAGGTCTCCTGTGGGCTCGTGCGTAATTAATCCTTTGGCCCTCTGCAGACGCGCCACAGCACGTGCCAAGGCCGAGGTTTGTCATAGCTGCAGTAGAAATAAAGACGATTATTATCAAGTAGTAATAAAATATTTTGTTCCCCTTCAGAAAATTAGTCAGAAGGACAGCCGTGTGCGACCCGGAACTTTCCACAGAGTTGTGTTTGATTTTAGCCAAATGTCTTCCTTTTTCTATTTAAAATGAGTGCTGTTATAATTTATTTAGGATTCATCAGTGCGAACACGAGCTGTGGGTCTGAAAAACAGAAAATCTCATCTGGTTTTGCTTCTGTGCCCCCTCGGACCCCCTGAACTCCACGGACTGACGGAGTCCTCCTCTGTCCCTGCAG
>JAVKLF010000100.1:366869-378675 GCA_034783495.1 Millerichthys robustus
CCGGTAAGGTCTATTCAGGGGTGCTGGAGAAGAGAGTCCGATTGATTGTCGAATCTCGGATTCAGGAGGAACAATGCAGATTCCGTCCTGGTCGTGGAACACTGGACTAGCTCTTCGCCCTCAGTAGGATCCTCGAGGGGTCATGGGAGTTTGCCCATCCAGTCTACATGTGTTTCTGGACTTAGAGAAGGCATTCGACCGTGTTCCTCGGGAAAAACTGTGGTGGGTGCTTCGTGAGTATGGGATTGTGGGTCCTTTGTTAAGGGCCATTCAGTCCTTATACAAGCGGTGCAAGAGTTTAGTTCGCATTGCCGGCAATAAGTCGCACCCCTTCAGGGTGGGAGTTGGACTCCGCCAGTGCTGCCCGTTGTCACAGATTCTGTTCATCACTTTTATGGACAGAATTTCTCGGTGCAGACTCGAAGGGAGTCCGGTTCGGTGGCCTCAGGATTCCGTCTCTGCTATTTGCAGATGATGTGGTCTTCATCATCGACTTCATTGTGCCGTGATCTTCAGCTCTCACTGGAGAGGTTTGCAGCCGAGTGTGAAGCGGCTGGGATGAGGATCAGCACCTCTAAATTTGCAGTCCATGGTCCTCGGCCGGAAAAGGGTGGATTGCTCTCTCCGGGTTGGGGGTGAGGTTCTACCACAAGTGGAGTAGTTTAAGTATCTTGGGGTCTTGTTCACTAGTGAGGGAAGAGTGGAGCGTGAGATTGACAGACGGATCGGTGCAGCTTCTGATGTTTTGCGGACTCTGTACTGGTCTGTTGTGGTGAAGAGGGAGTTGAGCTGTAAGGCAAAGCTCTCTGTTTACCATTCGGTCTGTGTTCCTAACCTCACCTATGGCCACGAACTCTTGGTAGTGACCGAAAAAAACGAGATCGCGGATACAGGCCGTTGAAATGAGTTTTTTCCGCTGGGTGGCTGGACTCTCCCTTAGAGATAGGGTGAGAAATTCAGCTATCCGGAAGAGACTCGGAGTAGAACAGCTGCTCCTTCACATCGAGAGGAGCCACTTGAGGTGGTTCGGGCATCTGTTAAGAATGTCTCCCGGACGCCTCCCTAGGGAGGTGCGCCAGGCATGTCCGACTGGGAGGAGACCCTTGGGAAGACCCAGGACACGTTGGCGCTGGGGAGATGACGTCTCTCGGCTGGCCTGGGGAAAGAGAGGTCTGGGCCTCCCTGCTCAAGCTACTGCTCCTGTGACCCGACTCGGATTAAGCGGGAGATGATGGATGGATGGATGGATAATACCGGAACGTCGAAGCTCGTATTACTCCTTGAGCTGCCATTTTGTAATTTGGGTTTTGAGTCTATGCTGTAAGGATGAGAAGGGGCAGAACCTAAAACTTGTACAGTGTTTCATTATATTCATTGGTCAGATAAATTTGAGATCGATCGTTCTAAATTATCTCATTCAATTTACATGGAAGTTAGATTCAGGCTAAACAGTTTTTATTTGTTTTCTCAACATTAAACTTTTATTATGCACAGCAGCACCTTCCTGATTGGTCATTTTTACCTTATCATAAATTCCTCTGTATACCATACATAGACATATAGATAAATCAGAATCAGAATACTTTATTAATCCCAGAGGGAAATTACATTGTTACAGCTGCAACAAATAAATGTGAGCATGTTTGTTTTTATTTTCACCAAAAGATTTCCAGTGTTATACTTGAGCTGGGCTGTGACTAGTTGGCATACAGCATTTGTCAATATTGGATCATAATCATGAAATTTAATACATTTAACTCATCATTTGTTTACTTCTCCTTAATATAAACCCAGCCATCAACAATATGTGTTTAGTGTTTTTGGTATTCATGATCGGTTGAAAGTAAAGTTGTTGTGAGACAGATTAAAAGTGATGAAAGATTTGCTGCTGGGCCCCTGAGTCTCCAGAATGTCTCACAAGGTTTGCATCAGTTCTCCATTTCCTAACATGAATCACAGAGGCACGCACTCCCTATGCTTCAGTTTTGAACATGTTCAAAAAAGTTATGTGAAAAAAGAATTAGTGTATCTCGAACCCAAGTGAACTGTCTTCAGCACTGGAATCTCTGCAGTAGAAAAACTCTGTGTTAAATATCTGGAGCCAGTGTAGCATTTTGCAAGCTTAATTAAATGAAAGAAAATAATAGATTTTTGAAGTGGAAGTAACAGCTCATTTTTCTTCATTTGTGCTTTTTGTATAAATATCACTGGTTATGCTGTAAATTCACATCAGACAATTAAAAAAAAAATCTTACAAATATTTCAGCAAACTGACAACAAATCAAAGTAATGGAAAGTAAATTCATGAGTGAACTTTCAAAGTTTGTGTCTCCTACATGTTCCCATCTGTCCTTTTTGTGATCCTGCTGTGTTTTGTGTGCTGCAGCCAAACAGGTGGAGTATTTAATCAAAGAGAAGCATGTGTACCTGATGGCCAGTGGTCGCATCAACATGTGTGGTCTGACCACCAAGAACATCGACTACGTGGCTCAGTCCATCCACGAGGCTGTCACCAAAGTCCAGTAAAGGTTTCTGTCCAAACTTCTGCTTACATGTTCGTGTTCCAACCTCACTTATGTTCTCCTGATTGGCTAAACTGCAGCTTGGAGTTTTTATTGTTGAACCAAGAAAAAGTCACAGGTGTTTCTGTTCTCATGTAAAAGTATAAACCCCATGGGAGACACAAGTGATTTTTTTTTTTGACACAGTCGGGTGAAACTCTTTCAGCGGAGGCACAACTCATCGTTTAGAAGTTAAATTAAAATGTTTGTTGACAACCATTTATTCTGCAAACCACAAAATTCCAAACTTTTTCTGAGCTTTAATCAAAGAGAACACATGAATGTTGGCCAAGATGAATTTTAATAAAATGAAATTGCTTCCTCAGTAAAGGGGATGTTGAATAAAAACAGGACATTTAGTGTAAATGTCGTCATAGTTAGAGGTCCTACGGTTTTTCATTAATGCACTGCATTCCAGCTGTACTTCAGCTGGGAAAAAAAGACAAAACAAGACTTTGAAAAGTCACATTTTCCTGTTGTAAGCTTTTAGAGTTAACAAACAACATGCAGGTGGTAATGTCGTCTCTATTTATGCAGCAGCACATTGTTCACACAATGTCGATAGGTTTGTATTTACTCATGTTGCTGATTTTCATTTTTTAGGGAGGGCATTATAAATTAAAAAAGTTGTCTTTGTCAGTATTTGGTGAAAAAATTTGCGCATGACCCTGAAGTGCCCCTTATGTGTTCCCTTTTTAGACATTTCGTTTTAGTTTATTTACTGAGTTAAGAGCCCCTGTGGTGCCATCAGTAAAGGAAAATCACCTCATTGTTACTTCAATTTTACACTGTAGTGTCTTTAACTGTGCAACACAAAGCCTGTAAGAAGCTGCTGTCCCATATGCCACTGGTGTTTGTGATGACAGGATGTTAATGCTGAAATAAATTATTACCCATCTATACAGATTAATCTCTGATCTGTGTCATTTTTATGTTTAATGTTGATCTTTAGTTGCTTTTTTCTTCAACTTTATGCATTCAAAATGCATTTGCAGTTAACGAAAGGATATTGTAAACATCGACAGCTTACCCCATCCATCTCTGGCTTGGTGTATCGTCTTCACAGTATCTGAAATCTATTTGTCATGTTGCCCCGATGTCTTTCTGATATTTGTTGAATTATTATCTTTCCGGTCTCCACTGTGAGAATCAAGGATGTTTTAATGTAAAGCTGCTTGCAAGCATCAGTTCCTGTTTACCTGTGGTGGGCTCTGTGATTTCACAACACAGACTGGAGTCTATTGTCTCTGTGTCTAAAACAGTGGATGTGGCTCCAAAACATAATCTGGAGTTCAACATGCCACAAATTAAAATTTGGTTAAATTCAACATAACTCCTTGACTTTTAAACTGAGTCTCTTTTTGTCTGTTTTACTTGCACAGTCTTGGTGGCATCAATATTAATCGTTTTACTTCAGCTGCAGCCATGTCTACCTCAAGTGAACTTAACAAAAGCACATGCTCTTATGTTAACCCCTCATGTCACAACATAATGCTTTTTTCAACTCCACCATCAGTATAATTCCTCTGCAGGATAACTTCTCCATGCCTGCTGTCCCAACAAGAAATACTGACAAGGTCGTCACCATCAAACTGTTTAAACAGAAATGCCGTATTCTTGTCCTGCTGATGATGTTGATAAGTAATTCATTTCCAATTCTGCTGCTTGCATTCCAGGTTATTGCATGTTTTCATCAGGACAGAATCTCCAAGGCTGAGGGCCATGTGTCTTTTGTATAGATAATTTACAGTGTTCAGTAATTGTTTCAAAATCTGTTGCCAAACTCTCCTTGGATCATTTTCAAATGATAAAAAATAACCGCATTGTACAGGCTTTCTTTTACCTGGCATTTGTGGACTGGTACAGGACAGGTATGTTACCTGAGGTCTAAGATGCTTGAGCATGTTTCAGAACCTAATTTACTGCGGTTTTGAACAAACATGCGAGTAAAAAACGTATTAGTTCAGTCCTGACCTGTGAGTTTATCTGTACTGAAACCACTCTGTAGCATTGAGCTAAGCCTGTAACAAAACAACTGACTGGCAATCATACAGGACTCTAAGAAATAAGTGAACTCGGTTAATTTGACAAGATCAAACTGCAATTAACAGCCAATGGTTCTGAAAAAATGGAAAAGAATATGCCCTCCCAACTGCCCACTTTTGTTAAATATGATAGTCTTGTCATCTCAGACAAATCCAAAATGTTAAATCATTTCAACAAACATTTTGCTGAGGTCCACACAAGGACCAAACTGGACCAAACTGGTCAGTCAGTCCATCGTCAATCCACTCACCTGCCTCAGGATTCCCCCATTTGTTCTGTATGGTTCAGAGAATATTTTTATAACATATGATGTAGTCAAAACTAACTGATGATGCATTTTATGTCAGAATAAGGGTAATGCAATTTCCAAGTATGATTTTTAGACAAAGTTTAGGTTAAAGACTAGTTTTCACTGTTCTGTCTTCAGAGTACACTGATTTTAGTTTGTTTGATTAATCCTTAACTCTATTAAATAGGGGAGATTTAGAAAATTGAACTAATGAAAATCTTGCCTTCAAAGGCACAGGAAAGCTACCCTCTCATCTATTGGGGAAAACCAACACAGTTATGGGGCCAAAAGTAGACCCACACCAGCTCAACGCCTCTCTCCATGGACAACTCCAGAGAAGAATAATGTCCAGCCCCTTTTGAGCAGATTGGTTCCAGGGTCCATGTTGTGCGTCGAGGTGAGCCCAGCTATATCTAGTTGGTACCTCACGCACCTGCTCGGGCTCCTTCCCCACCAGAGAGGTCATTCCAGGTCTCAAGAGCCAGCCTTGGTAGACCAGGGTCAGAGCATCAAGGCCCCTGTCTTTGGCTACTGCCCATGGCATAATTCAGATGACTTGTATGGCCCCTCCTGCAGGTGGTGGGGCATCAGGAAGGCAAACACTTGTAGCTCATTTGGGTTGAGTCCGACTGGGCCCCATAGGTAGAGACCAACTCCAAATTGAAGTTTCATGTCCCCTTCATAAAAGAAAAAACAAACTAGAATAGTTCCTGGAGTAACTATAAAGGGACCTACCCTCCTGTGGTTTTTTTTTATTCCAACATATTCATTGGGATTTCTCCTGACTACCACTGTACCAGATTTCAACTCAGTGTGACTAAAAATGGCTGCTGTGGTCATTTTGTTTTCTTTTTAGTTGGATTTAGTTAGAGTCTTGATTTGGGTTCAGTATGTGGCGGGGATTGTTATCAGCTACCACCACACCAAACTTCAATTCAAAATGTCATAAAAACCACAGAGTTTTAGTCATTTAAAAATTAGCTCTGGTGGCCATTGCAATCCAAATTGGTTACGCATTTTTGGCTACTGCCGGTTTTCAGCTTTGATTATCTGAAAAATGGTTGAATTATGTAATTTATTTATAATTAATGAAAGAGAAACAAAAATCTGTCTCATTGTTTTAATATGCAGAAAGTACTTGAAAGTAACTGTTTGAATCTTAGTTTAATACGGTTCCCAACATAAATGCAGATTCATATTTTTGCAAGGAATGAAATATGCTAAAAAATAAAAGACTGAAACACAAAATGGAAAGAACAAAGTCACAAGTTTTAGATAAGTAAATTAAATGAAAAAAATAAAACACGACCTTTTTAGGTAACAAACTCTTGAGAGTAAGGGCCACACAACTGTACTAATTGTTTATAAAATCTTTGTTTTTCTTAATCATGGTTTCTTTTTACCTTCAACTGCCATGAAAGCAGGATGATTATGTAATTCCCAGGATGCTGTTCATTGATAAAAGCACAGCATTTAACACAATCATACCCAACATTCTGGTGGGGAAGTTCTACTGCACATCCCACATTCCCACTATCTGTTCCTGGATCAAGGATTTTCTGACTGACCGATCACAGGCCATCAAGGTGGGTCAGTTCCACTCCTATATTCTGATGCTCTCCCCAGGGCTGTGTGCTGAGTCCTCTTCTGTATACCCTTTATACACATAATTGTGCTCCCATCTGCCACTCAACTCCATTATTAAGTTTGCAGATGACACTAGAGTGGTGTACCAAAACAAATATGGACTTGAACATTTGTAAAACAAAAGAGGTGGTAATTTATTCCAGGAGAGAGAAAGGGGAACATATTCTGCAGAACAAGTGGCCTGTTTCAGGAGGTATACATGAATGTGGACCTTACCTGGACCACCAATACATCTATACTGGTCAAAAAGACTTAATAGAGACTCCTTCTAATAGAGACACTTCTTATGGGTGTTATGTAGGAGCCACCTGGAGGAGAAACTGCTGCTGTCCTTTTTTCAGGCCACCACGAATAAGTACTGATGTACTTTGTTATAGTGTCATTTGCTGCTTACTCTCCTGCTGACTGGAGGGCCCTGCAAAGGATAACTGAGACTGCAGAAAAGCTTTTCGGCTGCCCTTTGCACCTTACTGGACATCGCCAGTGCATGCTGCCCCAGCAGAGCTCAGAGGATTTCTGCTGACACATCCCACCCTGGGCAGCTGTTCAATTTGCTGCCATTGGGGAAAAGATTCAGGCCCTCAAGATGTAGAACAATCAAACTGAAAAACAGTTTTACCCATAGGCCATTTCCTGAATGAAAATCATTCAGGAAATGGTTATTATTCATTTCATTTTTATAATCTATTTATCTTCTATGTGCAATACCCACCACTTTGTGCAACATCCACTTTTATGTGCAATATCCACTTTTGGATAGTAAGCTACTTGTCTCTTCTACATTTTACTTTTAAAATTATTATTACTACCTTTATTGCATGAATGGTACAATTGGTGGAGGGGGCTTGTGTTTTTGTTGTAGGCACCATACAGGAGCTGGGCTCATACTTTCATTGTTTTTTTCATGATGCATCAACAATAAAGGTATTCTGATTCTGATAATTATATGTGTATGTGTGCAAGTTAGCAAAGTATTCTCATGAACTAGTGGACAAATTTGAATAAAACTCAAAACAAAATGTGTCCCTCAAATCCCACAAAAATCAAGTTCCCAAGACCGTTATGCTTTACCATTTAAAACAGTCCAAACAATCAACTTCTTGCCTAAATAATGCAAAGAATGGTACAACATATTTCTTACTTCTAATGAAACCTGTTGTTAGTCTTTAATATCAAAATGTACAGAAAAGTCTTTCCTTTTTTTTGTAAAGTGGTAAACCAGTGTTTCTTTTGGTCATTGCCATGTGAGTGGCAACCTGCTATGCTGTAAGAGAAATGGATTTTCAAAAATGGTCGCCACAAAAACAAACAAACAAAAAAAAGCCCAAAAGCTCCTAAATATACAACATAATGGCCATCAGAGTTTGTCAATTTGATACCTCAGATTAGATACATCAGGTCTTTCATTTCCCTGGGAAACAAATCTGAGCTTGTCTGCATTTTAGAAAGGTTACACAAAACACTTCAAACACAATCTGAATGTGTTCGTTGATAATTAAAAACATATTTCTACTCTTACAGTAAGTTTAGGGAAACCTTGAGCAAACTTTAAAGACGAAAACAACACAATGTGACCAGTGTTCTTTTGTACAAGTAGACATTGGTTGGATTTTGGGGATGAGGATGGGGCATTATGTACAAAATGGCAACATCTTTGGTGTCTTCTGTATCTTCTGTGCTGACATTCCTTTTAGCTCAACCTAAAAGTGATTATATGCATACAATCTTTTACATTCACTGTCTTTTCCCTGTGAGGACCAATGTGTAAAGTCTAAAGACATGAAGGTTAGAAGCGACGGTTTAATACATATTGCCAAGTTTTGCAGTTTTTTCAAATTAAATAGAGTCTTTTACCAACAGGTGCAGCATGTTTGCTTAATGGGTTCAAATTTCAGTGTCCAACTGTGCCGGTGGATGAACTGTATCTTCAGATAAAACTCTGATAGCTGTTCTACAGCTTCAATAACCCTTAGATCATCATCAGCAGATGATGGAGGAGTCCTCAGGTCTTTTATTCTGCTAGGTTTTCACCAGCGGCTGCTCAGAAATGTCCTCTGGTGTTTTTTCTCCTTCGCGAGACTTTTTCCTCTTTTTGTGGCCTACAAGGAAAAGACAGGTTAACAATAAAATCGATAAAATTTGTACACAATAAGATTATTACCCATGGCTATGTAAGTGTGAGTTGAGATGTAGAAAGTGATATGTCAGGCTGTTATTGATATTTTGATTAGTTTTGTCTTCTTAAAAGCTTTTCTCTAGGTTTTGATACATGGACTGTATATAATAAAACTTAGCAAGATAATTTTGTAAAAATATTTTTTGAGTAGCTATAGGAGTTAAGCCAAGGAGAAATTGAACAAATTTTTAGATTATTTAAAGGAGAATACGCAATGGGCAAATCACCGATGCACATTTGCACAATTGGCTGTGTGTATGTGTTTGTTTTTTATTACTTTGTAGGTCCTTTTCTTGTATAACCACCTTGTCAGGACTAGCAAGCCTTATGGGGTTCAAAACCTGGTCCTTATTTGATAGACTGTCTTTTTTTTTGGGGGGGGTGTTAAGTTTAGCTTGTGATGGGGTTAAGTATGTGTTAGTAATGGTTTGGTTTAAGATGGGGATCTGGGTTAGGTTGAAGGAAGTTAATACAATGTCTTAATAAGAATAGAAATGCAAGCTTGTGTGTATGTGTGTGAACATTGGAGAGTTTGAGTGAGAAAGAAAAAGAGACAGAGACAAACTGAGAGACTGACTAAGTTTGAGCAGCAGTTTCTTGCCCAGTGTGTCCTCCGAGCCAGTCAGTGACAGGCTGCTGATGAAAGGAGACGTGTCGGTTTCCATGTGAACAGAGGCCGTGTCTGAGAAAGAGATGAAGACTTTCATGTTCTTGTCTGTCAGCATAGTCTCTGTAAAAGGACAATCGATTCCTGTTTACTTACAGTTATGTGCGTGAGATATGCGCAGCTAAAGATACATTATAGCTAACTTTAGGATTGTTTGGGAGTTCAATGAGATTAATTTATTTTATTTAGGTTTCTGCTTTTACTTGTTTGCAACTAAACTGCTTATAGTTGTGGTCAAAATGTTTGTATTCACCCATTATGGATATCAGCTTCAAAATAATTAGTTTTTTATGATTTATTTGAAGTTTTGTTTTGTTGGGGGTTTTTTCCAGGGTGAATTTAAAAAACAAGAATTGGTCTAAATTTATGACGAACGTTCACTAATCCGTAAGGTTTAGAGAAAATTTTGATTTTCAGCATAATTGAGATTTTCTTAAAAATAGATTTGTGGGCAAAAGCTACATAAATATAAATGTAGTCTTTGTAATCTACCATTAATTCAAGGTTTTCTCACACATTAAACTTCAGAAACAAGCCTTTGTTTTATAACCTTGATGGCTGTTGTATCACTAAGAAATCCCTTTATATAATATTGGATCATTGTGATGCTTAGGCATTTCCTTTTTTAAAATATAGAGCTGAAATTCCCAACGACATCAACCAATAAAAAACAATTTCAAACCAGCACACTCAAACAAACTGAGCTTGTTGGCAGACCAGGTAATAAATTGTCAAAATTCAACCAACAACATATTTTGAAGCTTTTGTGATGGAAAATTAGTATTTATTTATTTTTGACAGTTGTCTTACTCAACTTTTGCTTTGCTTTTCACATTTAGCAGCAGATTAACTGATACATTTCCACCTCTCTGAGATTCTGTGCTTGTTTGATTCTGCCACATTTGTTTACTTACACAGACAACCAGCCTAATGCAGGTATATTCTGTTAGTTTTCCATGTGTTTTCAGTGGATTCAGCAGTTTGTTTTGTTTACATGAACTACCTGCATTTCAGTGTTGCATATCAATATATTTGGAAAACTATTGGAGTGACATATTTCAAACAGCAGCATCTAATATTGTTGTGGATAACCATTTTTAGGTTTGATTTCATAATTTGCAATGAGTACCATTAAAATTATGAAACTAAGTATTTAGCTTTTTTGTGGCATGTAAAAAAGGTTGGCTTAAAACAAGGCAAAAACGCTGAAATTTCCCACATTTTGTGATATTTTCTTTATAATTCTGTTTCCATTTGTGCCAAATCTGCATCATTATTCAATTTAGTCTTTGTAGATCATATCAAACAGTTTTTAAAAAGCTCTCCAAGATTAGAATTACTTGAATAATTCCTAAAATGCTTTTCAGATCTTTAGATGACTTATTTAAGTTCCTCACAATTCTGATATTTGTGGCTCTATTTTTTTGTAGTTTTGCATTCACTTGACTCCAACTTTCACTAGAAAAGTGTGAGACAAACCAGTGTGTGAGTCAGTCTCAGATCTGTCCTCTCTGATGTAAGGAATCTCATCCATCCTGAGAAACACTGAATCACTGGGACTCTTCTGACCATCAGATTTACTCCCTGTAGCCCAAACACAAACATAACACAAACATAATCAAAGCATATGTGATACTGTTCCATGACTACATTTTAAATTTTAAATCATTAATCAGAAATCATTAATGGTTTGTCTTGATGCATCTCCATAAACCAGGAAAAAAAATCTAAAAAATCTAAAAAAAATAGTTGGTTAGGTCTTCAGAAGAACTCATTCAAGAGAATCACGCAATTTTTTTTTGCATTATTATTGTTTAAGTGGACTTTTTCACAGAATCGTTGTGGATTTTCTGCAGGGTAAATTCTACTAAGTTTTGAACTATTTTAATAAATTTTGGCTTATAATTTTATTTTAGACTACGAGCTCATTATGCAGAAAACAAATCACTCAAGATTACGCTGGTTTTAAAAGAGTGGCATAAATTTAAATAAATATTTATTGTGTGTTCAGCCTCTGAAATGCAGTGGGGTTTTTTATGTACCATTTATAATTAAAATCAACTAATTTGTATAGCATTATTTAAAATGAAAAACTTTAGACCAGATCAGATACAGTGTTCCATTCTGAAAAACTGATATGTAGACTTCAACATTTAACTTTCACATTTAGATTGACATGTTTAGATTTAGAACCTAATATTTACATATGATTTTTTTAAACATTTTTTATGTTTAAATGTAAGGTGCAAAACACTGCAACATTAACGAAAACACAATTGCAAATTCAAAAACACAACATTAACAAAAACACAATTACAAATTCAAAAACACAACAACATTAACGAAAACACAACGGAAGAGGTATGTCCCAGTGGAGACCTAAGAAATCGCTGATTGGACTACAGCTGGTTTTACTTTTG
>JAVKLF010000100.1:387351-400139 GCA_034783495.1 Millerichthys robustus
GTCCAATCAGCGATTTCTTAGGTCTCCCACTGGGACATACCTCTTCCGTTGTGTTTTCGTTAATGTTGTTGTGTTTTTCAATTTGTAATTGTGTTTTTGTTAATGTTGTAGTGTTTTGCACCTCAGGGCCACCGTAGAACAAAGAGCTAAACAACAATTAAATGTTAGTGGAGACTAACTAAGTTTTTACACTCAGAAAGTGCAGCTAAATAATTAAAACGTGTTAGTGACATTTTTTAAAACATTTTATTTTCAACATTTTCACTGCCCCTTTTAAAAAGCATTGCTAAACCAGAAATAATATGCCAAACAGAGTTTTTTGTCTATTATTTTTGAGGTGTGTTATAAGTTGTGTTATCTTTGGTTAAATGTGGCTCAGTTTCATTGTTCAGGTTTAAACTATAAATGCTCAAACTCTTGAAAAACAATTGTGTCCAGATGCCCATTGATTCCCCCCCAAAATGGAGACACATTTCTGTGTATTTAGGTAAGGTTCAGTACTTTGTGGTTTGCTTGGATGTCCGCACATGGACATGCGTAAATTTCCGCTCACTTTTATGCAACATCTCGACTTGTGTGTGAAACTTGCAACGTTTTTGTTGATACACGAGGACCCAGGTAAGACTCTTTATTTGGGCAGATGGTGAGACATATTACTGACTCAGATTTGTACTGATGCAAGTTTAGATAAAATTTATCTTTCTGGATCCTGCATTAAGTTTGAAGTGAAATTCCTCAACACTTGATGATCATTACCTTTGCTTTCGAAATAAGTACATTTTCAGGTCAAATGTCTTTCATAAATAGATTAACATTCTTCATCAATACTTGTTACTGAAAAACTTCCTTTTATTTTGTCATTCTGTCATTCATTCATCCATCCATCATCTTAACCAGATTCTTCCTTTCAGGGTCACGAGGGTCACTGGTGCTCATATCCAGCAGTCACAGTGCAAGGGGCGGGGTACACCCTGAACAGGTCACAAGTTTTAGTCATTCATTTTTTAATAAAGTCTCGTCTCAAACAATCTCTTTTATTAACTTGTGAATTTGCCTTTCACAGAAGTTGTTTTAGTTTTCTGTGATTACTGGACTTTATACATCTTAAACAATGTGTTGGACTCAGGTCACTGAAATACAAAGTACTCACGGACAATCCGGTTTTTCTCATTAAGCAGGGATGTGCTGTGCGGGACACTGGACTGCTGTTCTCTGGTCCGGACTGAGCTGGACTCCCTGGAAGGGGGCATGAGGGTGGCTGTGGTGGGCCCTGGGGCCGTGAGCGTAGTGGTGTGGTCTGTGACCAGAGGCTCCGGGGTTGGGATGTTAACTTCTGTCAAACGAGTGTCAGCATCAGGAGTCTGAGGTGAACTGTCCATCCTGGTGGCTGTTAATGCATTCTGGTAGTGGCTCCGAGTGATCTGACACACACAGAGGATTCTGGGTATTATAGTTGTTTTAATTATCTTCTAATTAACCAAGAAAGATGTTGATCATAAGTTGATTTTCAAAAAATCTAACTTCTAATTCATTTTGAGAACATGTTCTAAAAGTATAAATGTTCTTTATAATTTAAGTTAAAAATCACACGCCCTTTTTGTCGCAAGAAAATAAAATAATAAACGCAAAGACACAAAATACATAGCTTTCAGACTGGAACACATCAACCAATAAAAAGTAGCACATTATTCCTATTGGTTGTAGCCTTTAAAGCACCATATCCATCTTCATTTAATCTTACAAGGAAGACAAATAGCTAATAAATTAAATCCTATAATTCATTAAGGAATGCATATTGCTTGTGAAACCTTGGAAATGACATTATGTGCGATCTCATGCAATAATGCAAGATCGTGCTGATCTGTTTATACTCAAAGTATGTATTGAGAATGCCTCAGCTACTATAACAACCTACTATACAGTAACAACAAATTTTAGCCCAGCATTTGTAAAATGGACCAAATTATAGTCATTTTTCTGTTTTAACGGTCAGTTAGCTGTGGCGGCCATCTTGAACTAGATTGACTCCAGCAACGAATTAATTAATGATGTCAGTGCAATGAAGAAAGATCCATTAACTAACAGATATTCTGACATGCACACACATACACTGGCAAAAACATAACAATTTTTAATAAAAAATCCTTTGTTCGGAACTGTCGGACATTTATCCAGGTCTTTTCTCATGTCTCATCAGACTAAACAACTGAGCAATAACAAAACTAATAAAACTAAAACTAAATACATAAAACTAAAGCCTGCCCCACCATCTTCCTTATCTGAGAAACATAAAATGGGCATTACACTGAATATTTGCAACATTTCTATTTCTTTTAGACGCAATCTCCTGAATATGTGCAGACAATGGTACAGTTTGATCGATCACAACTCCCAGTAGTTTGATATTTTTCACTTGTTTTATGTGTTGGTTGTTTAAAAAAATATCTAGTATTGGAGTTTCTCTAGTAAAATATTAAGATCCCAGTACCATACACTGTGTTTTAGACTTATTGAGTTTTAACTTGTTCGCTACCCACTCCAAAACCTGAATCAGACTGTCAGAAGATACAGCTATGCAGTAGTTGTATCATATGCATATACAATAAAGGATGCCTTACTTATTTTATTTTATTTTTTTACAAAAATACTATTTACAGGCCTTATGAAATTCATTGTGAAAGGGTTACATTTGAACAAACACCATTAAAAATAATACATTGTTTCCTATTGCAAAAATAACTAAACATAAAATAATAGCTGATTTTTCAAAGCTGTGCACTTGATAACTTCAGAAGTAAAAGTTCATGATCAAAAACATCAAAGGCAGCACTAAATCCAGAAACACATCACCTGCTAATTGTTTTCTATCCGTACATCTTAAACAATCATGAGTCAGAGCTGTCATCCATGTAGAGTAAACTTATTTATCTGCATGTTGAACATCAGAATAAATATGATTTATATCAAAGTAAAATTGGATTTGTTTAAACACAACTTCCAGCAGTTTACTCAGGACAGATAAGATACTTATAGTTTTGATATTTTGTAAATATTTTGATATTTTGAGATCTTTAGCAGCCTTGCATCCATATTATCTAATCCCCAAGGTTTATCACTGTTAATTGTTTTAAGTAATTTAACCATTCCATCTTCAGTTATACTCTTAAACAGAAATTGGTATTTTTTTTTCCTTTCATAATCTGATTCACAAACAGCCTAAAATGGTTTACAAAAAGGTATTTTCAGCGTTTTCTGCATTTGTGATCAGCAATATATCCTCCCACTGTATATTTGCCACATCATTTCTGAAATCTTGTTCTGAAAAAGGTTTATACGTTCTCTATAACTTTAGGCCTGGCCTAGTGGATGTTTGTCTTTACAGCCAAAGCAATAATATTATGATTAGTAAAGCCTACAGAAATATATTAGTTAGACATCCATTCTTCCTTTCAGGGTCACCAGGGGTCACTGGTGTCCATATCAGGGCATGATGTCAGATCCTAATCACCCCTGGGGCTGACATCTGAGGCTGTTTCATCTGAGGATGTCCCAAAATGAATATTGTATGAGGCTCACTCTGCTGATATTTAACTCTATGGTCAGATTAGAAAATTACACTCCTTAATTCAGTAAGTATGTTGAGTTCGAGAACTTGGGATTTTAAAAGCTCTGTCTATTGAATATGTTAGGCATCCAAACGTTGTCTTTCTGTAGTCTGATCAGCTTCCTTTTGCACATTTGCCAAAAACTAAGAATTTATCACTTTCTTATCAATACTGTTGAACATTTGGAAGCTATGGAGAATATTATCTTGATAATCACCTTGTCTAAAACAGCTTTTTATGTAAAACAAGAGTTGAAGGTACCTTGATGAGTTGAAGGTGAGTGAGCTGCCTGACAGAGTAGTCCGGCAGGTAAATGTTTCCTCCCCCGTTCAGCTGGCCCATGCTCCCACCATACAGCATTGACTCAGAGCGGTCCAAGCCACTGCTGCGAGATGGAGAGCTGTGAACTGGAGGAGAAATATTTGATCATTCACTTGTTCCCATGGACAGAAAAAAAATATTGCTCTCAAGTGCATTTTGTTATCTTACAGCCAAATTAGAAATTGAGAAGAAATGCCTCAAAATTCTACTCTCAATTTTAGTAAGAGCCCAATCCCAGCCCTTTTACAAGTACTCGTAGAAAATGCCCCGATACCAATACCTGTATCGCTACGCCACTGAATGTCTTACGATTTACATTATAAGTGAAAAGTGTGTCAGTTCCATATTTAGGAAATTTCTCCAACTTGATGGAAAATATAAATTTTATTTTAACGTTTTGCAACAGTATATTTCATGTACATGAGTTGATAGTCAGGGTGGCTTGTAAGTCTATAAGGAACAAGAGCCATCTTCTTCTAAATAAAAGAAATGTGTTTTTAAAGTCTTTGTTTAATATTTAGAATAAGATTGCTCCACTCACTGATACAGAATGTCAATAACAATTATTTACTAAGTTAGTATCCAAACTGAAGTACTCCTACTTGGTCTGAGACAAAATGGTATAGGGACACCCCTATCTAATATAATAATTCTTTGAAATCAAAAATGTAACATGTACATAAGTATTAACATCACATTTTTCTAAACTGGGCTCAGGTGCATCCTTTTTCCACTGATTATCCTTCAAATGTTTCTACAACTTCACATATGGTAAATTTAACAGATACGTAGTTTTAGGAGTCTGAATGTTCCATCAGCACTATGTGATGTTGAGACAAGGCATGCTGGTTTAAACAAAACCCTGATCAAATATAACTCTGGAGCTTTACCAGTTGGCATGACAGCAGGCACTCCAAAATAAGAAAAAGCTCCATTCTCAAACTTCAGTGCCTCCTTCCCAAACTCCACTTCCACTCGACCCTGAAAAATAAAGAAAAAAGAAACATAATAATAAATAAACACCTTGTGAGTTACAGACACTACAATCTGCATCACGCTGACATCCCAACATTGTCTTCGGTACCTGCAGGACTAAGATGAAGTAGTCTACTGGTTTGTTGCGTTGGAACAGGAAGTGCTGCGGTGCTCGCTTGTTCTTCTCATCAAACTTGAGCTCCTGAACAACACTGGGATGTTTGATTAGCCTCAGTAAGATCTTTTCTGAGATGTGAATAGGTTTGAACGGTTCCACCTCTGATTGAAGGAGGAGGAAAAGGAGAACACAGAGAAAAACAAAGGGACTTTACTGAAGTATTTCCATGTTCGTGTAAAACAGAAGGCATGGTCGATATTGTAATTACAAATGTGCAAAATCAAAAGGCTTACTTGTGTAAACAATTTTCTTATGTGGAAAACTTTCATTACATCTTTTTATATTTAGAATTTAATTTATAACAAACATAATTTTACCTCCTGCCTATGAGGTTTGCAGGATTTAGGAGGAAGAGTGAACAGTAAGAATGCAATTTTGGTGAATAAGTACAACTAAAAAGAAAAAATATGCTGTTTTTTATTCTTCCTCTCTCTGTGAAGATGTTTGCTGCAATAACAGTCGGTAATGGGGTGGTACCTGTAGAGAGGAAACGGTGCGTCGCCAGGAGGAGCTGAGGGGAAATCTTGACTTTCATCTCATTTTCTGACAGTTTGAAGATGGAAAAGTCCTGCTGCTTCCGCTCGTGGTGTGAAACACGACGCTTTGTGCGATTATCAGCTGAGACATACACCAACATGTAAGTGTAAAATCATGCAGCTCCCGTTAGTCCCATGTTACAGTAGACTGTAGATGTATACACCCCTTACCTGTGAGCGATTTTAAGTATCAGATTATCTCAGTATGCTAACACTTGTTCGGATAGTGCTCGTAATCAACATTAGTTACATTTAAGCAACCATATATGCTACCATGCAAGAAATTTCATAAACACCAAGGAATTTATCACACAGGTTGAAGACAAAGTTATAGAGAAGCACAGATCAGAGTTGGAGTATTAAAACAAAATGTCCCAGATTAAGAACATCCCACAGAGCTCCATTGAATCTATTGAAAATGGAAAAGTTATGTGACTGCAGCCAAAAACGAGTCCTCTGCCAATGCTCACAGAGCAGGTAAGGAGGGCATTATTCAGAGAAATGCCTCCTAAACGTTTCTCTGATGGAGCTGGTGCTTTTTTAAAGATGGGAGGATCTGTCTGTAGGACAGCTATAAGTTGCACAGAGCTAGCTTTATGGAAGAGTGGCAGGATAAACATATCATTTAAAGACAACAAAATAAGGATGACTATTCAAAATTTGCCAAAATTAGATATTAGAAACTCTTCAAACTTGTGGAAGGTTATGTTGTCAGCAAATCTAGCACTTGATCATTCAGAGAACACATTCTCTACAGTGAAGCATGGTGGTGGCAGCATCATATTGTGGTATGTTTTTCAACAGCAGGTACACGGAAACTGGTTAAACTAAATGAAAGATGAAGGAGCAAAATACAGAAAAAGTCTTGAGGGGAACTTGTTGGAGTCTTCAGGAAATTTGGGACTAGGACAGAGGTCTACCTTTCAGCAGGACAAACAACACTCCACTGATTTAGGATGAACCAGTTAAAGGTCCTGGAATGGTCTGTTTAAAACAAAGCCCTCAGTACGACTGATAATCTTTGATTTGATTTAAAGATTGTTGGACACAAGCGGCATCCATCCAATCTGAAGGAGCTGCAGCAGTTTTGTCATGAAGAATGGACAAAAAGTACAGGTTAGATGGACCAAAATCATGGAAATGGACCTGAAGAGACTGTGACTCAGAGTGGTATCTTACTTCTTGTTTGTTTCAAAGTAAAAAACATTTTGCAGTTTGAAAGTGGGAGTTATGTTACATAAATTAAAATATAGAGACCCTCCATAATTCCTGTTAGGACTTAGAATTCAATACATTAAATGAGGGATAATGCCAAAAGAGGTGAATACTTGTGCACCTCATTGTATTTTCACAAAAGAATTTGACAAATCATGAGTGTGCATGTGAGTGTCCATACTGACTGTACAGGTCTGTCTCATCCAGGATCTCTGATTTGATGATTTCCTCTATGACATCTTCCAGCGTGACGATGCCCATCACTTCGTAGAACGGGTCACCTTCACCCTCGTTGTTTACACGCTGCACAATGGCGAGGTGGGACTTTCCTGAAATCATTATGAAGTCGCAAATCAGCACCACCATTTCTAAAATGTAGTCTAGGCAGACAGAGATAAAAGTTATAAACCCAGCTAAGGTTGGACCCCTTCGACCAGATCTACCGTAAATCAACCAGTTACTTCTTTTGCCATTGATCCAGCCATTTCCAGGAGGTCCAGACCTGCTTGAGTTACCTATTGACTCAGCCTGACAACAAGCAAGCATCAAACTACCATGAATAAACAAACAAGCTTATTGTGCAAGTAGGAGTTTGACTTGAAAACTGCCTGAATGAGAAGAGGCCAAACTTAGCCAAAGAACAACTGGCTTGACAACCTTTTGTTGACATCTATAGAGAGACTTGGCCATAAAAACGTCACACTCCTTTCTAGGCATTTTTGCATTCTAAGGTCTCACCTCACTGTCAGTCTTCCCCAGGACAGCTGTGGCTACAATGTAGCTTATCACCATCAGTGTGTGAATGTATGTATGATTCGGTTAATGACTGATTGCAGTGTAAAGCGGTTTGTAGTCCGTAGGGACTTAAAGTGCTACATAAGTTCAGGCCATTTACCAGTAAGTAGAACAATAGCAGAGATTCAGTCCAGGAAAATGCTCTGAATAACAATAAATATTAATTTACCTATAGTAGATATAGTTTATAACAAAAGTAAGGTGTGTTCACAGAGAACAGAGTGAATATTTGTGTCTAATTTCTCTAAGCAGCCTGGCTCAGAGTTAGCTTCCACACAGATTCCTGTTCTTCTCCTACTCCTACTGCCTGCCAAATACAACCTCGCTCACACACAGCACACACACAGGGATGAACAAACACTTACAGACTGGGACTGCATGATTCTGGCTGTGTTGTATTTGGCTAAATAGGTCAGGCAAACAGTGTCTGAAAGGGGCTATTCTGTGGTTTTTCCTATTTGAATTTTTTATACTTTAAAACTGTGTCAGCTTAAAAAAAACTTCAACAATGTTGATGTTTTGGCAGTGATGCCTTCCTCACACCTTTGTTTCACATCACATTTGAACCTTTTATGTTCTGTTCTTGCTCCATTTCCTATTAAGGAGTTAAAACTAAATTGCATTGATTTCACTGTTAAATGTGTTCAATTCTCGAGCCACCTTCTTATCACCTGCTACAGAAGATGAAGTGGCAAATGGTCTTAGCAAATACAAAACAGTAATAACTCAGTTTTACAGATGTTGTACTAAACTTTGGCCTGGCTGCTTGAGCTAAAAAGGCGACTGTTACCACAATGTTTTTTTCTTGATTTCGTTTAGTCTTTAGTCTTTGCTAAAGCCAGAAAGTTGCTACTTAGTATGACTAGTTTTGTGTCATATCTGTGATCTGCTTTTTCCACACTATAAAACAACTGAATGAACATCCTGCGAGACTGGTGAGTCCATCATATTTGCCAGGGGTTGTAGTTCCACTCACTGCTGTAAGATTTTAAACCCAGATTGATAAAATGAAACAAAACTCCACCCTCTTCCAAAAAGTCAGTCAGTCAATGCTGCAGGTGAGCAACAAAGATACAACAGAGCAGATGCAGATGTGCCTGTGGCAGAGAATAACAAAAGAGTTTTTGCACACATTGCAGTGCTTGTACAGAGATGCTTCTTATCGAAACATGTGACCTGCTGACACGACATTGCTTAGTAACAGTCACACATTCAGAAAGAATCTGAAAAGTTTTTGTTTGACTGGATGAAATTTATTTTCTTGTTACTGCTATTTAGTTGACCCAACAGATCAACTTGTGCTTGTTGCACACGGTTAATAAATCAGCTTTGTGTGCACTATCAAATTTATGAGTCTTTTTACACTCACTAACAGTTGATAAATCAGATTCTTAGTGTTTAATTAGTCACATTAACATGTTTTTTGTATGCCATATTGCTTATAGTGTAGGTTGTTTTTTTTTTGAGGAAGTTCGGATTCAAAAGACAAAGAGCTGGAATTGAGCAACCTTACAGGAGGTGGGGGTGGGCTCATTGGACAAACCATATGCTAGTTCAGGCAATATGTAACATTTTGAATGTGTAGATAGTAGTAGGTACATATACTGCAAACAGCACAGAGACACAGAGCTTTATCTCAGCTGTGTGAAGGTGCTTAATATACACTCTTTGGCCAAAGTCGAGGTGGACCCAGGTTTTACTCTAGACATAAAGGCAGATGGAGGGTCCTGTACAAGCCCCCAGTTTAAAAAACAGGTGGCTGACCTCCAGTGGAGGATAATACATGGACTCATGCCAATAGACCCAGAGCCCACTCTGACCCAAGCACTGGGGAGGGGTATTTGTAGTCAGCCTGAGATTAGAACATCATGTCAAAGGTTGTGTTCAGACTATTAGCAGACAGCTCTGTAAGAAGAATTTTTGATCCCTCTTTTTATTTTGGTCCTAAATATACTGTGCACAAAGAAAAAGACTTGGATTCTAATGAATTTTCTATTTAAAGGTACAAAACTAGCTTTATGAGTGCTGCTGGATCAGAACCCGGCTAAAGTGGTTGTGAGCTTTTTACACCAGCAACCTTGGTTGTTTTAAAGATCTCTGGGGCATCAGAAAGGTTTAATGTTCCTTGAGCAAGAATGTTTTTTTTTTCTAAGACTTAACTTTTACCTGTATATATTGTTAATCTACAATGTGTTATTGGGTTTTATGTATGGTTGCTTTAAAGTTGTTGGTTTTTTTTGTTTGTTTTATCTGAATTTTAACAAGGTTTTTCTGTTTTTACACAACAATTTTGTCAGTTTTGAACTGTGTTTTCAGAATGGTGTAAAAAAAAACAAACTTGTCAAGTCTTTCTTTCGTGTCAAACAAGTTGAAAAAAAAAGCCCTGCAGATTGGATCACAGGGAGCAGGTTCCTGTCTCCAGCAGTCAGTTATTGTGTGGGGACTGGGTACACCATGAACAGGTCACAAGTCCATGAGAGACAAATGGGACAAAAAACAATTCACGCTGTCACCTAAACTTAGGGACATTTTAAAGCTAACAATAAACCTAACAGTCCAGTCCTTAGGAGGAAAACAGAGCGTCAGAATAAAACCCACACATGCATGGGGAGAACATGTAAGCTCCACGTAGAAAGGCTGCAGCTGATTTCTGAACATGTAACCTCCAGCTGCGGGGCAACAGCGCTAACCACTGCTCCGCCATGCCACGCATAATAATTATTTAAAAAAAATATCTGATCCTAGTTTTGTTTGTAAAGTTCTGTTCAAACAACAGCCCTCTGCCTCTGAAAGCTTCTCTTCAGCAGCACAGAGCTGCACTTATTCACAGAGAGGGAGGGTCTCTTGGCCACATTCCTGGTTGCAAGTCGTACTGCTTAGCATTCAGCCCAATCATTTGCCCTATAGCTTCTTACCTCACTTAGAATCGTTCACAACACACCAAGTGCTAACCGTTGGCAAAATATTTGTTTAAAACATCAACTTTAACAGTTGGAGTCAACCCTGTTTGTCTTGTTATCAAAATATTTCACAAATTACAGTACAGGTTTCAATGACACTTTCAGAACTCAATCATTGGATGCACATACACAGTCTAACTTACCATTTAGATGTCTACCACAACTAATTAAAATCAGACGCAAAAAAGAGACCTACTAACCTACAATTTGATGTGGTAGTATCTGAGAGTCATTCACAACCCATACTGTGAGTGTGACGTCGCACAATGTTGCATGAAATTGAGCATTTTGTTATTTTCTAGGTTTGATCAAAACATGGACACTTCTATTACTTCTCAGCACCAGATGATCTTAGTTTAAAACTCTTGAATGACAGTCGGACAAAATGCATTTTTTCGAACTATTCTGTTTTTTTGTTTTTTTTTTGTCAGAACTGAGCCCTGGTAAGCTTTACAATGATAGAAAAAAAATGTTCGGGGTTTACAGTCAAATACTGTATCAGGTGAGGTTGTGTTTTTCTGTGAGCATCGACTGCTGCAGGAGTCTCAGTGGAATGAATAAACTGAGCTGCATCCTGCTGAAGTCACAGACACAAAAAAAGGGAAACAGGAAGTGACAGAGAGCAGCACAGGGTTAGACAGACGGACAGACCTCATTTATAATCCTCTTGCTGTGCAGATGTTCTCATCCTGATTCCGTTTACATACAGATAACCTGTTTAAATTTAGATGAAACAGAAGAGATAATTCCTGCTGGCTTTGTATTTATTCCAATTCTGGCACTATTACATAAAAATGTGCATTTTCAAAGGAGCAGAAAGTCCTTATATCCTTGAGTTTATAAAATGCAGGTTAAATTTTTTCAGTGCAAAATAAAAACAAATTCTAACAGTAATGTTCATCTATAAAATTCACCCATATTACTGCCAAATCTGCAAATCTCATGGAGAATAAATGAGCTGTCAAATGTCTCCTGTAAACAGAGTCTCCTTTGGTCAAGGTGTCCTGGTGTGTTTACTGACCTCTCTTCCTGTCCTTACCACAAATACAGCAGAAAAAAATTGCTGAGTATGCAGAGAAAGGAAGGCAGTGATCTGCAGCATGGCCTGTGATTGGCCAATTGAAACCACACCCATGTAAGATGAAGACAGGCAGAGTGCCAGCTGACTGCAGCTGCTGAGGGACCTGAGAATGATTTTTTTACTCATTTAGGTGCAGAGAGGGCTGTGTTGGGAGACTGCATGATACATTTGCCTGCTGCGGTTCCCATCTATATATCTAAACTCTCTACTTTATGATTTTTATGGATTGATGGATAAATGGATCATTTTTTAGACTTTACAGAGTTTGGTTGAAGAGTTATCCTACAAAGTGATGGCTGTTTAAATCCATATGTAGCTGAACATTGACTGACTGCAGAGAGAGTTCGTGTATTTTAAGAGCAGCATACGTTGTCATGACAACATGTAATGTACAACGTACTTACTCAGATTCATAAGAACAGATAACAAATACTTTATTATTTATCCATTCATTATCAACACTTGCTCAGTTCTGGTCAGTGTCACTGAGAGCTGGTGCCAGTAGGTGAAGGGCGGGGGACACCTAGGATAGGTCACCTGGTCATAACTGGGACACACACAGCCTGCACGCTCATACCTAAGGTCATTTTAAAGTCACCAGTTCAACTATGCTTGTTTGTATACTTGAGGAAACCAGAGTACCTGCAGAAAATCCACATACGTAAAGGGGAGAACACAAAGATTTCTCGGAAACGGATCCCTGTCAAAACCTTCTCACTGCAAAACAACAACCAGCTACTGTGAGTATTTTAACTCCAGTCAGGCAATTATTTTCACCCTAAACAAGTGAAGCTGTTGTAGGTGAGCCGATGTCTATCTCTACTTCCCACCAAGAAACTCTTTGAGACCAAACAAGACAGTCTGCTTCAAAACCCGTGCTGTTGAACAAACAAGTTCTGACAGTTTCATGAAGCACCAATGACGTGGCACCACTGTAATGTACAAGGGAAGTATCATCTTTGATACTTGTGATATTTTAGGATATTTTTCTTGGATAATACTGATTTTCAATGTATCAGTGACCTTCAGATAGTTAGTGAAGGGGTTTTAAAATCCAGCGGTTCAGGAGCTCAAACAAGAGAAGCAGTTAGTGGAGAAGGAAACTTTAAAGGTTAAATATAT
>JAVKLF010000100.1:530663-541414 GCA_034783495.1 Millerichthys robustus
GTGTGTGTGTGTGTGTGTGTGTGTGTGTGTGTGTGTGTGTGTGTGTGTGTGTGTGTGTGTGTGTGTGTGTGTAAGTGGGTAGGGTGGGGGAATGCTTGTTTGGTGACATGGGAGGGGCAATTTGTTTTATTGGAGGTAAAAGTCAGTGAAGATTGACTGACCACTTCAGTTTTCCAAAAACTGCCCAAACAGGAAGTTGGTGGACTGTTTCTGCACACGTGACCCACAAGAGAGAAGGAAACGTCAACTCCCAAGTAGGATTGCGTGAGAAATCTTAACAGAATGGGTTTCATACAGTAGCTGTTCAGGTCAGCTGACATTGGAAGTTAAAAATAATGAAACTTGTTTGGTGGATTTCTTTCGTCAGAGTTGACTGCAGGTAAACAAAACAATTTGATTCATCTTTAATTTGGCTAACCAGTTAGAAAGAAGAGATTTGGAGTCATGAACATAATTTCACTCAGTAGTATGAAGTTATAATGATGCAAAATGGTGATGCAGCATTGCAAGTGTAAACACACAAGTATGTACAGTAAAATGATAACTTACTGTTGGCTGTCCATCAGGGTTGTAAAGAATAAACTATTTGTATTGATTCAGAGATGCACATGTGCACAATGTGATTAGATTGATAGATCATTTATGTACTGATGCTTTTTTTCATAATAAATGTAGATGCAATCTAGATGAATAAATCTGGATGCAAGTTTGTAATCATCTTTGTTTCTGCAGGCATTTGAATAATAAAAAACAACTAAAAGTAAGTAGTTTTTAGTTATTAGTGAGTCAGGTTTTATGAAGGAGAAAAAGAAACCAACTTAAAAGCAGAGAAAGCATCTCAGCTTCTGCTTTATCATTTAGAACTGTTGACTAGTTGCCTAAAACGAATAATGTCTGCACGGTTGGGATAAAGACCAGTAAAGTTAAGTCACCCAAATTCCCACAGTTGAAAATAACCATCAGATAAAACAAAAGCTTCAGGTACAGCCGTGTGCTGCATTGTAATGTTGTCGGTATACTGAGATAAGCATTTTATTGGCCACTAATCAGAGATACAGAACCTTACTGTCCACTGATAATCTGTCACTTGGATTAGTCTAAAAAAGAGAATATTTTCCTCCACTGAGGTGTTTTCACTAACTTAGCTAAAGAGTTCATGTCAAAAAAGATTAAGATTTGCTGGCAATATGTTATTCTGGAGCGATGCAGGATGATTTCGCTTCTTCAATGACAAAGAAGCATGAGGAAAAAACACAAGACTACAGGGCTCTCATCTAATTATCACTGCAACCTTTTTTCATTTTGATCTTTTATCTGCCTGTGCTACAGCGCTGTCACAACAATAAAAGCTTTGTCTAGAGTTCTGAAGAGCTGAAGCTGGCACAAATCAGTAAACCAGAAGCACAAGGACAAACTAATGTAGAAAAAAAATTTAAAATGCTGCAAGTTCAAGAAGATTTCTGGCCTGTTTCTGACTTTACTTTGTGAAGTCTCGTAGTTTTATATTACTTATTAAGTTTAGAGGTGCTCACAAGATCTTTTTTGGACATAAAAACTAAGGCGGTCAAACTTTAACCCAGCCAACCTTTGGTTGTTTCAACTCGGCAGGGTTGGATTATTGATATAAGCCAAATATTGGGTTAATTGTGACCCAATATTTGATGAAAACTATCCAACGTGTAACCCATCAGATTGAGCCAGGCTGTGAAATTCAATAAAAAACTCTGTGCATCGCTGACTCAACTCCTGGTCACAAATTTTAAACCATCCATCTATTATCTTAACCCACTTCTTCTTTTCAGGGTCACGGGGGTCACTGGTGTCCATATCCAGCAGTGACAGTGCAAGTGGTGGGGTACACCCTGGAAAGGGAAGAAGAAGAACTTTACTTTATTAATCCCCGAAGGGAAAGTCCACCACAGGACAGGGCACTTTAGAACCAATATTTTGTCAAACTAACCCAACAGCTTTTACCCAGCAGATGAGTTATGGAAATACCCTAGCATTCTTTTGTGTGTAGACATAACTTTCAAAGTTCAGAAAAAAAAGGCTGAAAAAGATGTGTAAACACAGCAACATGGTGTTGTTGCAGTTGCTGCTTCAGCAGCTGTTGTAGGAAAAATGGCACTGCGCAGCAAATAATCTTCTGGCTTCCCTAAATTAGCAGCACAGATCCATGTTAACAAAATCAGGTTTTGATATTTGACAACTTCTTCAGAATCATGCAATCCTTTTTATGGGGTGCAACTAAGACTGAATTATAACCCCCATCCCTAATAAACCAAAAAGTTTTCCAGATGGTTCTGATTTCTGTTTAGAGTTCTAGTACTGCCCTTTTGGATTTAAAAAAAAGTCATACTGCACTTAAACTTAAAGCAGGGAACTCTTGTGGCATTTGTTTTTAAGAGGAGTTTTACTTTGGTTACTTTGGTCCAGATAAGTGGAGTGCAGTTTATCTTTGTCACATTGTTTCTCAATGTGCCTGTTTTGGATTTGGTTAATGAGTCAAGAACATTTTTGTGGACTAAGGTGTGTCGCGGCATATCAGCAGCTCTTTGGACTGTTCCACCTCTTAACTTGAAAGACAAATTGGAACTGTTTGAGAAATAGTTCAAGGATAAATATGGCTATATAATCCCGGAAAGTGATGACCTTAACAGTGTTTTTGTGTGTGTGGGCGGTTGTAGGCGGCGCTAACTAAGAGAACATTCCTGCATTTTAGTGATATTATCATGTAATATTAATGTGAGAAGGCTCCAAGGCTGTTCGGTCAATATTAAGCTAGTGGAGCTGCTCGCCTCTCCCTGTCATTCATTTCGAAGACACACAGATGCAAATGAGCCCCCACACACATACATGTAGTCGCAGGCATACTGAAAAGGTTTGCCACACCTTTGATTTGCAAAAGAGGGAAATATTTATGACCAGCTGTTAAAGCCCTCCTGGGTACAGTGTTGTGTGTGTTCACTGTGCTCCTGCAGTGATATATACACACATATTTTCAGCGTTGGGCACTGAACGTTAGCATTGTGGGTACTTGGGTGTGTATGTGTAAGAGACAGAAGGGAGTTAACTTAAAGGCAGACATATGGTCATGTATGTGTATGTGTGACCATTATATAGGGTCTGTGTATGTGTGTGTGTCTGTGTTCATGCATGCATGTCACGTAGCGGGCCTTTATTGAAGCCACTGTAGCACTCAGCGCTAACATCGCTACAGGTCTCAGGCTCTTAGCATGGGGTTTTCCTGTAGTGTATAGGAGTGGTGTGTGTGGGTACGTTTTAATTAGCTCTCCTACACCTCCTGCATTTCTAATATTCATGTTTTTTTTTTGTTTGTTTTGTTTTATTCAGTTTTATCTTTTACCAGGAGAAAACTGATCAGTGTCTAAAATGTAATTTAGAAGCATGGTCTTGCATACATGTATCAGTTTAGACTCACACACACAGCTCCATGTTTAGTTCTCTCTCTCTCTCTCTCTCTCTCTCTCTCTCATTCACACACACCCTTGTACATCCTGTAAGTGAAAGAGATAGGAAACACTGATATTCAGGTTCCAGAGGCCTGTTGCACAAAACACAAAAAAGATTAAGGATTAATTGTGAATGTTTTGTTATTCAGGATAAGTGATTTGGTTCGGTTGCACAAAAGAGGGGGAGCATATAGTTCCATAATACAAGTCCTCTGAAACTAACCCAGTCCCGACCAGCTTATTTAATCTCTTATTGTTTCTGAACAATCAGTAGAAGCTTTGAACAGAAATCTGTGTTTCATCCAATTGTTTATTGTTGTCACGTACAAATTTGTCTCATTCTTTTTTACTTTACTTTAAAATATCAGAATAAATACATAAATATCAAGCTGTAAGGATTATTCGTGAAAAGGAAATGAGGAAACAACAAGTTACATGAGCGTGTTAAATGGGTGGAAATTAAAAACTTTTCCCACCGGTCACAGAGGCTGGTGGAGAAAATTTTGTATTGGCCACTCAAACATTTTGCAAGCCGCTGTTTTTTAAAAGTTTTTTTAAATTTTGTGTGTGTCACTGCAGCATTTAGACGATTTATTGTTCTTGATGGTCTCTAAATGTCAAAATTATTCTGCCTACAATTAGGTACTGGCACTCAAAGTTTAAATTTTACAACAGGTGTGCTCAAACCCATTGGTTTTGTGTCAAAGCAAAGAACTGACAGTGTTTTTCTATTCCTCTACTTTTCTTTCTGTTATAATGTAGGTTTTAGGTATTTGGCCTGCTTGGGGAAAAAAGTGACTAAAATGTGACTAAAATGCATTTAGGACAAACTTTGAAAGTGAAAAGTAAAAGGTAGAAAAATGACAAAATCGTTTAATTTGTTATTACAGGTCTAATAAAATCAGCTTTTTCCTTTTATCTCTTGTAGGTTTTGTTCTATATTAGTACTAATATGGGTCTATTTCTGTTCTAAGTGATTTCAATGACAAATTGAAATCCCCTCAGTTTCAAATGTCCAACACTGACTCAGAGTAGAGTGGACCAGTCTTATTTTTTATTTATTTACTTACTTACTTACTTACTTACTTACTTACTTACTTACTTACTTACTTACTTACAAATTAATTTAAAAGCTCAGTATTTGTTTTATTTTCTTTTAAAATTCTTAGGACTTACAGCTAGATTACAAGACCCACAGCTTCTACCATTGATCTGAAATATTAGTACTACTGCTAATAGTAGTAGTAATAATATTAATATTAACCCAAAATTCTTCAATTATCTAACATAAACTTGAGTATGTGCAGACAGCTTTAAACAGATCACTAGATGTCTGTGTTTCTGGATGTTTTAAGAATTTATGTTCTTGAACACAAACATCTTTTTCCTTATGTATATGTGCTGAGCGATATATGAATTACTTCTTTTGTCTGAGAAACTGCAAGCAGCACAACCTCATGTGAAAATCATATGATAACAAAAAGCCCCCACTTGCACATACACTGCAAACAGACACGGAACCATAGCGCCACAAAATCTGCCTTTGTCTCCTGACCTCTTAGACAATCTCCACAGCTTTCTAAATCTGAGGTTTTGATTTAGTTGTGTGCGAGATTGGTTTTATAAATACTAGGAAACTAGGTATAACAAATTTTACCAAAATTTACTGAGTCTGTTTCTTAAAGAGTCATGGATGGACAACAAACTCATTTTTTTTTTCTTTTCCATAATGTTGGTGTGTAAATTGGAGTCCATAAAACACTTCAATAAAGTCATTAGAATGAAGATTTATGTCCATGCTTGAGTACCATTGTCTAAGGAGGGCGCCAAGCTTACCAAATCCACTTGTACAAGTGTTTTGTGCCAGTGTCTTGTTTCTTTTATTCAGACCATCTTCTATAAAATCTTTAGTTTGTTATTTATATGAAGATTATTTTTGACATATTGAAAACGATATAGTTTTGATAGTTTAGGTATTTCTTAGTTATTATGCTAATTAACCTTGTGCTAATGACCCTGAACATGCTTTTATTGGGATGCAGATCTAAAAGCTTGGATTAGAGCATCCTTTTGAAAAAAGTGAAATAAAAGCTCAAATTTTGGTGGATCAACTGATATTTCAGCTAAAGAATTCACTGTAATGTTTTATGAAAAGATGCAACTTCTACACCCGCTGAGTATGGTCCACTGCTGAGATAAAACTGCCAGAGAAAAGCGAAATTCAATCTGCTAACCGTTTTTCTCCTCTCTGTGAAAGAGCCCACAGTGTCTTGGGTTCTGTTTCTGTGGCTGACGGGACTGCTGCGTTCCAGCAATGTCAAACTGGTGTAAAGTGACAGGCCTCTGATCTGTGCAAAGGGTTAGAACCCGGTGACAATTTTCGTACCGACGAGTAGCATGCTGCTGTATTTACAGTAGTTCTCAGCAACATGGTTTTATCTTCTGGTTTTTTTTTTTTTTGTGCTGATGGAAAAGTGTGTTTGGGGTCTGCAGTCCTCTGTAATGATTTTCTCTCTATGTCGGTGCAAATTCTCAGTTATCTGTGTCATCGCAGCAGCAAACAGGCTTAAATCGCACTTAGATCAGTTCTTTTTTGAAAACGTTTCAAAACCCATCCAAGAGTCTTTGTCAGTTCTGGTAGCTCGCACTGAGCAACAAGCAGTTGGTGGAGTTCTGATTTTAAGGACATGGGGGTCCCTTTTTTCTATCTAAACCAACATGATTAAAAGCCTTATAAAATCGGTGTTATTTGTTCCTAATTAATCTGTTTATCATCTGTCTATTTACAATTGGCAAACAAAAATCATATATTGAATAATTGACTGTTTATTTTGTTTTTGTGTTTTATGACAGTGCAAAAAGAAATGCCTCTTTTCTTTTTTTAAAATTTGACTTTAAGGCTCAGATCAAAAACACAAAATCAAAAAAACGGGCAGCATTAAACAATTTTATTTACATATTTAATTGGTAAGGTTCACATGACCCAGGAATAACTGTGCCAGCAGTAATGTTAATGTGGTGGCTAATATTGCGTTGATGTGAGAAATTCAGTTCCCCCTGCGTGCACTGCAGCCGGAGAGGCTGATCCCACAGTCTTCACAGCGCTGTCAGTAACAGGATGATACGTAGCAGGGTCGGTCTGGGGAGAAAAAGTGGCCCAGGAGTTCCTAACATCCTCATGTCCAGCTGATTCTGAGCTGACTAAACTTAAGGAAAGGTTGTTCTCCAGATTCATAAAACTTGCTGAGGTATTGTTCTGCTTCGTATTTTTGTAGGATGTTGGGGTTTCAGCAAACCTCGTCTTCGTCACTGCTGGTTTTTTTCTCTCCCCGTTTGTGTGAAGAGGCGAGCTCATCTTGTGTGTGCGTTACCAGGTAAAGGCAGGTACAGGGTACGGCAGAGGACAAAATACCTCAGAAACTTGCCCAAATAAGTGAACATTTTGAAATTCTGTGTTTTAAACTGGATTCCATTTTGTTTGTAAAATTCTGCGAGTCCGTCCGTGTTTTCTGCATCACAAAAATCATTGGGCCCTAATAAGACAGGGTTAAGAGTGTAAGCATAGTATGTTTTATTCCTTATTAGTTTGCTTTTTCATTGACATAATCTTTTTTAAAGACAGTCTTTCATATTTTTATTTTAGTAAAATTTGATTAAATAGTCAAATAATTTGTTTTGTATTGTCACGCCATGTGAGAAAAATCTTAATCACTAAAAAAACAAACAAAAAATCTGTTCATTGGGTAGTTGTTACAGCTTATATTGTTGTTCTACTAATTTCCTTTGCTTCTTTAAAAATGCTTTTAGGATTTAGCATTATAACCATTACTGATATCTAATTGTGACGTTGATTGTTGGTGCATGGGGTGTGTTAATGCCTCTGCCACATCCAGTTTACACATCTGTAAAAGCACCATCAGTGCAGTTTAGTATATAGGTTTTATATGGTCTGTGGTGTGTTGAGTGATTAATAATTAACAGAGAAATGGATGCCTGTGAGCATTTCCATGCATATAGCTTGACATTCTAGAGTCAGAGAGAGGCATGGAAAGCAACTCAGCTGCTCTGAGGTGTTGCTGCCACTCAATCTGCTGCTGAGAGCAGCAGGAGATACAGAATGGCACCTGCCTCCTATTTTGTTGCCCAGATTAAAATACATCCAGGTGGTTTATGTCTTTTTAGGGTTTTATGTTTCAAAATAAACTGACTCTTTCCCTGGTTGTATCAACACTGCTACATACTTTTAGCCAATCTTTGTGGTGATAAAGTTTGTAGTTATTTCCTCCTCTGCAGGAAGCAGCTTGCGGGTCTCGTAAAACAAACAAACAAAAAAACATTGACAGTTGAAAAATGAAAGAAGTTCAGCTATGGTGGTTTGATTTAAGAAATCTGTGGTTAGGTGGTCCCTGAAGCTGTCGGTCAGCACTACGCCGGCCCACCTTTTCATGAATCGAGGTTGAGAAGCGAGACGAACAAGTGTGTCTGTTCCCCCTCTCCGCCTCCGTTCGTCTTCTGAACCGACTGAAGTGGTCAGATTAGCATCGGTAACGTCACAGGGCATCCTTTTAAGGAGCCTAGAATGTTGAAGTCCCAGTTTTCAGAGCAGCCTTGTGGAAATTTGGCACATCATCTCTCTTGATTAATATACCATCTTCATATTTCAATACAGAAGTGTACCAAAACACTGTCATCCCGCCCAAGCCTACCTGGAGGTGTACAGGCTGGTTAATGACTGAGAGGATCTATTTTTTAACAAGAAATGGTCAAATTTCTTGATTTAAACATTTGACGTTTGCTTTGTTCCGCTGTGACTAAAATGTGGTTTTATGAGTTTTACAAATCATTGCATTTTGTTTATGTGGATTTTACATAATGGCCCAACTTTTTAGAATTGGTGTTGTAAATAGAAAATATTTATGTGGCATATTATTCTTATTCATATTGTTGGTTGGTCTGAGAAAAGGCTGCTATTGGCTTTTAGCTTTTACATTATAGGCACGAATTAGGTCATAATCAAGTATAAAAGCATTAAATAAGATTTAAGGACCTGCCAAGGAAGTATATTAAATCACAGAAGAGGTTTATTCTGTTAGTTCAATAAATGAAAACTTAGGTCTGTAATTTCAGAATAACAAACTGCTGTTTCACATGGTATCATATCAAACTGCAGTCGTGGAGTCTAAACTTTTTTAGTTTAATTCAATTGCAGTTTTCCATTGAAACCTTTCTGTGCCAAAGCAATAACTGTAGATAAATATCGAGTTTAACTCTTACTAATAGGTGGACTGCCTCCAGTGTTGTCTTGTTTAATTTCAAATGTAGAAAAGTTTCTTTTTGATGAGTGGACATTGATGTATCTCCAAGTAGTCTTTTCTTGTCTTCACAAAAAAATATTTTAGCTTTCTTTGACGCAACAGAATCTACAAGAGCTTTTTTCTATGACCAACTAATTGTCCCACATGGGACTCAACAAACGTGAACAGCTTCTCTGGGGAGTTTAAACCATATTTTCAGAAAGCTCCAGAAGTTGCACAACATTTTTCCCCATTAACTGACCTACCTACTGCAGAAGTTGTTGCTCATTTATTATGAAACTTTTTTTGATTATTAGTTCTTAAAGGATATCATATCTCTCCACAGTGTTCCAGTTATTCCCATGCTGACTATTTAGTCCACTTTGCAGTGGCTCAGCCATTTTGTAGAGATGTTTACAAATTCAGCAATGGTGCCAATGACAGCTAACTCCCACAGCTGAACATGATAATTCCTCAGACTTCTCAGCTGTTATGTAGCTCAGTCTTTTTTTTCCAGATTTGTATAGTGCCCTTTTTCTGTCTTGGCATTATTAGGGGTGCTATCCTGAGTTCTTTAAATAAATTGGTATTTTGAGCTGTAATATGTGTACCACCATCAGTGGGTTAGTGATTGATTGTAGTGTGAAGTGCTTTGAGGTCTGTAAGGACTTAATAAAGCTACACAAGTACAGGCCATTACCATTTTATTTACACATAAAAAATAACACCACAAATCATTGAAATGTGTATTTTTTTCAAATACAATAAAATGCAATTCACTAAAACTACCCAGTCTATGAAGCATTTTGAGTTGTGTTGACTTAGGTTGTCACATTCCACATTTAGATTTGGTTTGACATCTGTGTTGAAGTTTAGTTATGACTGTAAAACATCATTACTGAGACCTCAGAGCCAGGGGAAGCGAGAGGGAACCGAACGATAGAGAGGGAGGTGTTCAAAAACAAAACCTGAGGGCTGTTGCACACTGTTCATACTGACACATGGTGGACTGGATGTTAATATGGTAAATATTAGTGGTTTAGCTTTAGCTTCTGCCAGATTTGTTTATTTATTTTTTATTATTGTTGTGGAATTAAGGAAATTGTGTAACGGTGTGTTGGTGGAGCTGATATTTTGGTTAGCTGTACCCACAGTGCAAAATTTAGCCATCTAAAAATAAGATAAAAATATTTGATTATAGTCTCAATCTTCTAAAATTAAGTGAAATTGTTTAAGTGCATTAGCACAATTGCACTTGGTAAAACTTCCTGTAATAAGGATACATTTCCAGGCTAACAAAATTAATAAGCCAACACATTCCATTCGATTGTAAAATTTAGTTAGAACGATTTGTGGAGTGCGTCAACTCCTCCTTTATTCATTTGGTTGGCATCTTTAGAAACACAGAAGAAAATGTAATCTTGATCATGCACCATTTTGTTAAAACTTTGTTGTTACATTTGTTTGAGAGGTATATATTTCTTGTTGGCTCTTCTTCTGCTATAATTTTGTCTGTAATGATACCTACTATTTAAATTTAGGACTGCAGGAAGCAAAGTGCGTTTTAAATTATAAACCGCAACTCTGCCGTATTGATGACACAACCTGCTCAGTCTGTTACATATATGTGATCTGTTCTCTGATAAAATGACTCAGAAATAAAGTTAATGTCAAATGATAGCTGAAGACTAAATGAGTCTCTCTCAATAAAGAAGAACCCTCAGCAAGATCAATCAAAATATGTTACTGTTTTTATTCCTACAGCAATAAATTGCCAGTTAACGTTAAGCATTTTGACACTTTTGGGCTGAAGGCATTATAACATGTTTAAAAACCACCAACAGCAGAGGTGTCTGGATGGTGTAAAGAGTCTATGATCTATGTATGAAGGAGGCTGAAACACTTGCTTTCCTGTGTGTGTGTGTGTGTGTGTGTGTGTGTGTGTGTGTGTGTGTGTGTGTGTGTGTGTGTGTGTGTGTGTGTG
>JAVKLF010000100.1:579757-590432 GCA_034783495.1 Millerichthys robustus
TTTCCAAAAAGTGAAATAGTCTAAAGCAGGGGTCTCAAACTCCAGTCCTCAAGGGCGGCTGTCCTGAATGTTTTAGAGGTTTTCCTGCTCCAACACACCTGAATTGCATGAATAGGTGATTAACAGGCTTTTATACATTTGAAAAGTTAATTCAATCACTGAATCAGGTGTGTTGGAGCAGAGAAATCTCTAAAACATGCAGAATAGCGGCCCTCGGGGACTGGCGTTTGAGACCCCTGGTCTAACGCCTCTACCACAAGACACCCTCAGTCTGGGACTAAAATACTTTCTAGTCGTCTTGGTGTGACTTTTAAACAGATCGAGACAGCAAGTGGGTTTGAAGTCATCCTGCCCCTGAGGCACCTCTGAGTGCTGCTGAGCACACTACAGTAGAATTCATCATACAATCATGGATATCACAACTACACTAGGTTTTTTCCATGTCCTTGTAGCAATCATATTTGTAACCTATGCAGAAGGCCATTATGGTGAGTTTTGCTTCAAATTTTCAACCACTATGCCATGCCATGGGTGTCTGCCCCTTGTTGTGGATATGCTGCCACAACTGCCACCAACACTCCACCAGTGATTCTAACACACTGCCACCACAGTGCAATCTTGTTACGAAAGTTTTGTGCATGCTTAAAACCATATTTGGACTAAATAATCAACAGTAATGAGAGCTCACTGCATTCTTAATATGCACCTGAAAGTTACCATTTAGTGTGAAGAATTCTTATTGTTATATCTGAACCTTTCAGGTATGATGACATGTTTATTCTGATCTCGGACACTGAAAATTCTCTGAATATAAATCATTTTAAAACGTTTATCTTTCTTCTTGGTCAAATAAAGTTTTCCAGCCAAAATTAATGTTTATTATTGCAGTATTCTAGTCTATTTTCTTTACTAAAACTAACGTTGTGGGATTAATTTCAGAGGTAAGAGCCACAAAAAAAATAAAATAAAAGAACAACAAAGAGCATTTTAATCAACTGAGCAAAAAAATCAACTTCCTGCAGAGCATACTAAGCCAAATGTACAGGGATCTTTACGCAGGAATTGTTCCTGGTTGCTGTTTCTTTTGCAAAAAGGCAAGAATGAATGACTGGAATAAAATTACAAATAATTTCATCACTGCTATAGTTTTTAGAATGTTGCTTTTTTCCAGATGTAAAAATCTTAGCACATAATATTGTCATGTTATAAAAAGTAGCTGGGATGCTCTGATCTCAGTGCAGTATAACTCAACCCCCAGCCAGTGAAATCAAATGACCATCCAACCTGAGCCTGGTTCACGGTTTTCCTAGTGGTTTCTTTCTGTTAAAAGGGAATTTTGGGAAAAATAAATACATGTACAGTATGTTTAGCCAAATATCTTTACTTTGATTTCATCTCTCTAAAGGACATTGTTCGAGACATTTTGTGTTTCATTTAGATGAAACATTACAATTGTTGCCCTATTATAGAGAGAAAATAGTATTTCTCCTATCAACAATTTCATATGATGGTTGTTTGGTATTTGTACTGTAATTAGATTTGCCTTTAACCTGATAATTGAGGCCTTTAAATTCTGAAATGGATCTTCTGGTCAATGGATTCATAACTAATTTTAAAATAACCTTATAACTTGTCCCTGATTGGGTGTTTGCATCAGTTGCATCTCGCTGGTCACTGTTGATGTCTTTCTGACATCATTTGAGGTTGTATTTGTTTAATTTTCAAACTTGTTAAGAACCAGAGGACTTTTTGTGTATTGATACAAATAGAAGACTTGAAAGACAGCTTACATAGATTTTGAATGACTGCAAAAGCAACTTGACCTTTTTTACTTGCAAGTTACTCTCAGGTGTTCTGTTCAATTGCTTTGGTTGGGTTAGTGTATATGAGGAGGTTATAATGTAAGTGCTAACCAACAACAGTAACATCTATTTTAACATCTATGAGACAAGGATATGAAGGAGCAACCAAGAAAGGGAAGGAAGTCAGGAGGGGGCATCCTCCCCCCCAGTCATTGATTGTTGCTTGTTTTTTCAACTTGACCCTGGTGAACCAATGAGGTCAGCCATCTGTCTCTTGAAAACAACCCTGCTTCATACTTCACTGCCCCCTCCTCCATCAACATCCATATGTCTGTCTCTTCCATTCTTTTCTGTTTCTTTCTGCTAAGCTAATAATTTGTAGGCGACAGCAGTGTTGTTGTCAAAGTTAGCTTGTATTTCACACTTTAATCCCATAAAACATGAATATAAAACCTCAGCATAAAAATTCCAAACAGATGATAAAAGTTAAATCTACTACACAGAGGTCAAGTGGGGTTAGTGGATTTTTTTTTCTCAGTAAATAATGGAGAGCAGGACTGTGTACTGTTTTCCTTTAAGTAGAAATTTCACCTTTCAATAATCTTGTAAAATTCTGAGCACTTTCTAGTTTCACTATATTTATATCTTCAGATGGTGAAACACGACTGGGCCCTCTGTGGACATCAAATATTGTTTTATTGATTTAAACTGTCACCATAAAATGAAGGTTTAGGGGCAGAATAAAGAAAGTAAAGAAAAACAGTTATAGCCACTGCAAGTAGGTGCTTGAAATTTTACCCAACTCCATGAAAAAAATGATTAGCCACAAATATAAATGGACATTTCAAATAACAAATCAAACGAGGTGCAGAGACTCTGTCTCCTGTTTGGCCTGGGAACAACTTGGAGTCCTCCTAGAAGAGCTGGAGGGGGTGACTAGGGATAGAGAGGTCTGGGTCACCCTGCTCAAGCTCAAGCCCCCGCGACTCAACTCTTGAATAGGCAGAAGATAATGGATGGATGAATATATTTATGTTGTATTTTTAACACTGTTTATAATAATTTAGTTTAGTTCAGGGAATGGCAACTTTAATAATCAAGATTGATTTCTGCACACATGAAATTAGTTCAGAGCCAGAGAATACACTTGAAGGTTGAAGTAAAAATTACAAAACTCAGTTGTTTTATAAATACCAAATGTAATAACTATAATTTGTTACACTGTGAAATTATGGAACTATAATAATCTATTATTTATCAGTGTTTTTACATAATAGTATAAAGGTAAAGACCAGACTCCTTTATAGAGGGGTCAAATTTATGAACACTCCTTCTATCAAATTTAAATACTGGCTAAGTCTTTTTTATATATTTGAAAGGAAAATTAAAGACAGTTTGTCACATATTTAACTTCTAGTAAAGATAGCAATATAATATATAATATAATTCTTGTTTTAATAATCAAAATATCTTGTCATACTTTGTTAGGTGCCTTTTTTACATTTCTAACATTTCCAAATGTATTCATTTGTCCTGTGTACAAAAAGGAACTCCGTTTCCCCTCAGCAGGTTGCTTTATTTTGCTATCCTGAAAGATCTCAGAGAAAGATGCATATGAATGACTCACGGATGAATTGATGAAGTGACTAAATGTTTTGATCCTTGTGTTGTTAGCATTATTCTATCATATATATTTTATCTTTTTAATGTCTGTTTTGTCAAAACAAAAAGCAAGGGGTGCACGGATTGCAGTTTTCTGGCTGATCCGGATCTTTTAAAAGCCATATTTGCCGATTCCGATTTTATTTTTTAGAACTGACATTGTCAAGTGTTATAAGGTCACAATACACCTTTAACATTTAAATCTTACTTTATTGAAAACATTAAACAATATATAGTTATTTTAACTGCATGTGGTAGTGCTCTCAAATGGTAAAAATAGTAAATAGCCTGTACTTGCATAGCTCTTTATCAAGTCCCTACGAATTCCAAAGCGCTGTACATTTGTACACTGATGGTGGTAAGCTACATTGTAGTCACAGCTGCCCTGGGGCTCGCTGACGGAGGTTCCATGCACCGTCACCACCAGACCCTCTGACCACCATCAGTAGTCAAGGCGGGTGTAAAATAGTGTGTTGCCCAAGGACACTACGACTGAGAAGGATGTTGTCGAACCGAAAACCCACCGGTCACAGGACAACTCCCCTAACCACTCTGCCACAGCTGCCCCAAATATAATTAACAAGTTTAGAGTATTGCTGCCCAAAGTACTAAATTGACTAAAAACTATATAGTCCTTCATTTTTCACATTATATAAACAGTGGGAATCTAACCTGCACAACAGGCGAGACTACAGACCTGTCTCAAGCCTTTGGCCAAAACTAAACTGCACAGCAATTTTTTGCTTTTACTAAATTTTTACATTTAAGGTCAGCTAAAGACAAACTAGCAAATCAACTTAAACCACCAATAAAGTGTCCTAAGTTATAGTTGTCCTTGTAGTGCAAAATGAAAGTGTCCAAATGCAGCAGCTCTGTAGCTATTTAAATGTAAAACCAATCTGAAAAATAACCTACATCAGCCATTGAAAGTCAAACAATCTACAACATATAAAGTGCAGCATGTGTAACATTTTCAAAACTCAAAGGGTAATAAAAATTAAGATAGATAAAGGCACATTGTTCTCTTAAAATTATTGCAGTCATTTGTACATTAGTAGGAGATTATTCTTGATGAACAAAAGCATTTCAATTTTTTTAACCAGAGAGGTGACTTTTTTTCCTCATATACCACATATCCTGCCAAGTTAAACATGCACTCCCTTTCAATGCTTGTGCATGGGGCAGAGAGATATGTGCAGGCAAGTACAGCAAGATGAGGAAAACTATGTTTATTGAGCCTCCAGTAGGCCAGTGGTTTCTGGCTCTTCTTGATAGGAACTTCAGATTGGTATTTCTATACCTGCATGGCTGAAGGGCTGGCTAGCTGTTGCTCCTTATCTTTGATTTCCCTCAGGATTTCATCATGTACTGCAAAGAGTAGACTACATCTTTTGGCAACAAGTGCGGCTATGTCAGGAGGTCCCAGTTCAGTGGATGCTCCTGTAACAGGTTTCTCATTCACAGGCGTGCATCTGGTCCCTCCCTCTGCAAGCCAAAAGGGGCTGCTTCACTTCATCTTTCACCTCTTCTGAAAAGTAATAATTTTTGTACCTTTTTTAGCATTAACAAAGAAAGGTGGGTCAATCAGTGTAGGTTTCATACACAATCTTTTTGTATGACTTGCACATAAATTCAAAAATACATTTCAATAAAGCTATTTTTAACTTTGGTTAAAAAAAAATAAAGTAGGCAAACAGTAACCACGGCTAGACTGTGGTTACTTGACTTGGATCAAGAATAGTGGCCAAGCTTTACAGAGGCTCATGCTTAAGGTTGTTGAATCATTTTGCAATAGCCTCCAACAGTGTGGCTTTGGTTGTACCCACACCATGGCCGGTGTTTGCTTGTTTCTCCAAAAGTTGTTTGAGTGCAGTGACGGCTAGGGGTACATCTCCTGCTGTGGCTGTTGATGAGCTGATCTCCTTTGTGAGTTCCTCGAAAGGTGCAAGAATGAACAGCTCACTGTTCAGTAGCTCCCACTGGTGTGCAGTGACTGTGGCTGGTAACTCGGGCTCAGCAGCATACATGCCAATAACACTTCTCTTCTCCAACAGCAACTGCAACATGGAAACCGTGCTGTTCCACCTCAGTGATACATCTTGTTGCAGTTGCTTCCTGGGCTGACCTAATTGTCTGTATAGCATACAGTTGGGAATAAGCAAGTGATAAATGCTTAAAATGCCCAACAATTCTCCTCCCTGTTGCCACAATACACTGCCTAGCCAAAAAAAGTCACCACCACCAGAAAAAAAGGAAAGATCACACACTCCAATATTTTGTTGGACTGCCTTTAGCTTTGATTACAGCACGCATTCACTGTGGAATTGTTTCAATAAGCTTCTGCAATGTCAAAAGATTTCTTTCCACCTAGTGTTGCATACATTTTTCACCAAGATGTGTGGTGGCCAATCCATGTGGGAAAATTATGTATCATGCTTCCTGAACCACTCTTTTACAATTCGAGGCAGATGTGTTTTGGCATTGTCATCTTGGAATATGCCTATGCCACAGGGGGAAAAAATCCATTGATGGAATAACCTGGTCATTCAGTATATTCAGGTAGTCAGCTGACCTCTCTCTTTGAGCACATACTGTTGCTGAACCTAGACCTGACCAACTGCAGCAACCCCAGATCATAGCACTGCCCCCACGGCTTGTACTGTAGGCACTAGGCATGATGGGTGCATCACTTCTCCTGCCTCTCTTCTTGCCCTGATCATCATTCTAGGGCAAGGTAAATCTGGACCCATCAGACCACGTCACCGTTGTCCGTTGCTCTAGTGTCCAATCTTTATGTACCCTAGCAAATTGATGTGTTTTTTTCCGGTTAGCCTCACTGATTATTGGTTTTCTTAAGACTTCACAGCGGTTCAATCCCAATCTCTCAGTCAGTCACTTAGCACTTTGCGTGTGGAAATGCTTTTACTTTCACTATTGAACAGTTCTTAACCCATTTTTTGTAGTTTCACCTTAGATGTTTTCTCTGCTTGATGCATGCCAATGATTTGACCCTTCTGAAACAAACTGCAATCTTTTCTATGACCAAGGGATGTGTCTTTTGATATGGTTGTTTAAGAAATGAGAAGCAAATCATTGCACCAGTTGGGGTTAAATAACTTGTTGCCAGTTGAAACATAATCACCCATACAGTAATTATCCAATGGGAGGATCATACCTAATTGCTTAGTTAAATCCAGTTGGCAACTTTATTTTTGGCCAGGCAGTGTATCTGCAAGGCTGCATTAGCTGTCTGTCATTTACAACAAGTTGCAGTGTGTGCCAGGCAGGGCAAACATTTCAAGTTGGCATCATCTAGTTCTTTGGCCATATTACGAGTGTTGTCCTGTAAAAGAATGTGAACTCTTGCATAGTCAATTTTCCACTGATCCAGCATTGCCTTAAATATGGCTAATAAATTGGCAGCAGTGTGAGACCCCAACATTTCTTTACAGTGTAAAAATACTTGATGACGTTCAAACTGTTTGCCTATTCACTGCGCAGTAAGACTCAACATAGACATTAAACTTACATCAGAAGTCCAGATGACTGTTGTAAAGTTTTGCATCGGCTTCTAGCAGGCTATGGCTGTATCTCAAATATTGGTCAAACAACTCTGGTAATGTAATGTATGAAAAGTATTTCAGACATAGCAAATTATATCATGGGCTCAAGCTAGATATGCTTGCTTTAGCATATCTAGCTATTGCTATATTCAAATGCTGCATACTCATCGGTATGGTTGTTTTTCAAATGGTAAAAGAGGTTTATTGTATTGAATGTTTTGTTTGCGGCTACACCACGACACGTTTTGGCCTTACATGTATCGTAAATTGCAATCATTTGCTCGTTTTCTTTAACTGTAAAATACTTCCAAGCTTACAACATGGCTGGTTACCTTTCTCTGTGTGAAATCACCACACACGTACAGATATGACCTGGTGGGCGGATCTCTCAGTTAGCCTTCTCTCGTGGCATAGCAGAAGGGGACATGAGCTGATTTTCAGTGATCTGTAGTGATATTAGGATTGGTTAGTTAAAGAAATTGGGAACTATTGATTGGCTGGCTAATAAATTCATATACCCCTACAAAAAGCCTTTACAAAACTATAGTTTTTAAAATGCTGGTTTATTGGTAAAACATAATTAAACATTGGTTTATTGAGTTATAGGCTAATTGTTTTTTATCTTTCATTGTAAAATGCATGCAGCTTTGTAAATGTAAATATTTAATTTAAAATAATAAAATTTAGTCAATTCTACTACATATTTGTTTGTGTAGGAGGCCAGGGTGGAGAACGGTGGAGGCAGCCACGTGCTGTCAGAGTGTGAGGATTTCAAACAGGGCCAGACTCGGATCAGCCGGCTGGAGAGACAGGCCCGAGACTTCCTCAATGCTGTGTTCCACAGAAAAGGTAAGACAAACACCTTGCATTGTACCCTTCAATAATTCACCTGCTTCGAAAGTGATGTACTGTGAAAGTTTTTTATTCAGTTTGATTGACTTTAGTCAGAATACACTACAAAAGTTTTTAATGCACTCAAAATATTTTATGGATTGAAAAATTTGGATACAGAATACTAAATTAATCCCTTAAGCCAAGATTTGAAAGCATTTTGTAACTGAATGTAATGGACTGGTTTGGAACTAGCCACATATCCGTTGCGGTTTATTGCCACACCCTACAACTGGTCAATGATTTAGAAAATTTTAGCACATCTGTGTGCTACTTTTTCTCGAGCAGGTCACTGTGGAACAACTTGGGTACAATTAGGAAAAACTTATTGGCCTAATATGAAAAGTACAGAAGGGGTCATGGTATCAGTTTAGGAGGGTTGCACGTGTTGTGTAGTTGGGCTAAAAGGGGCCAAAGATTACGATCCAGTACTTTTTTTAGTATGTGACTGTTAAAACACAAACATTTCTATGATGCAGAAAGACTGATCTGTTTTCAGTCCAGTACTTCTCACGTTTCCCCACATTCAATTCACCTGAAAGTGTTAGAATTAGAAATAAGTAAATTATATTGGATAATAATAAATAATTGTTTGACTGATTAATCAAATAGCTGTTGAGACAGCTCATCTCAACTCCGTATGTTGTGGGTCGATGGGCAGAATAGTTTGAAGACTTCCTCAATCCTACCAGTCTTCCTCTGAGGTAGCAAAACCTGCCAACTTTGGATCAGGCTCTCAAATCTCTGGTCCTGAGGTCACCGAGGTGTTTAAATAGCTCTTTGGTGGCCCCAGGAGTGGATTCGATTCAACCAGAGTTCCTTAAGGCTTTGAATATTGTGGCGTTATGCTGGCTTACATGACTCTGCAATATTGCGTGGTCATCTGTGACAGTTCCCTTGGATTGGCAGACTGGGATGGTGACCCCCCTATTTAAAAAAGTGGACATCAGAGGGTGTAGCAACTACAAGGGGGTCATGCATTAAAGCCTCTCTGGTAAGGTCTGTTCGGGGGGTCTGGAGAGGAGGGTCTATCAGATAGTTGAACCTCAGATTTAGGAAGTGGTTTCCATCCTGGATTTGGAACACTGGACCAGCTCTACACACCCTCAACAGTGTCCTGTAGGGTGCATGGGTGTTTGACCAACCAGTCTGCATGTGTTTTGTGGACTTCAAGGTGTTCAACCATATCTCACGGGGAACCTTTTTGGTAGTACTCTGGGAGTATGGGGTACCATTCCCTTTGAAACGGACTGTTAGGTCGATAAACTATAAGAAACTTCAAACAGAACCAGAACCAGGCTCAGGATGTGCGACTATCTTCCTTGAAAAGGCAGAGCAGGGGCCCATTTCACAAAAGTAGAATATAGGATTAAGCCGGGCTTTAAGTGTAATCCTGGATGAATTATTACTTGATTTGGTTGCACAAAAGAGGAGGCACATGTTTCCGTAGTAACAAGTCCTCTGGAACTGACCTGGCTCCAAGCAGGTTTAAAGTGGACCTCATTTAATCTGTTATTGTTTCTGAGCAGCACTTTAAAATTGTCCATGCGAGTTGCAGATAACCCCCACCCCACAGCCCACACTTACACAAAATTAAGCCCCTTTACCATTGTCAGCTAATCAGTACATGTCAGTTCTGCCCAGGTGTAGGTGTGTCTCCATGGCTGTGTGTCCATCAAATTATGGGCATGATTGTGGGCAGATTATCAGCACTCAGCTTAAGATGTGTGGTTTTGTCACCAGGTAGTGGAACTTCTTTAAAATTTGTTGTGGCACTGTTTATGGGTGTGTTTGTAACCATGGGTGACTAGTTTGTCCAAAACCTTACAGTATATCTGCTTATTTTCCACTGCTCCACTGAATTCTGGCACCTTTCTGCAAGTTTCGCCTTGGTTCAGCCAATCCACGAGCAGCGCTCTGATGACGTCACATCAAAGTGGTTCTAAAAGGGTGGTTGGGATTAGAAATGGTGACTCCTAGGCTGAACCAAGGAAGACCACTTCAAGGCACGCCTGTGGATGAGGGGCTGTACACCCACACCTCTGGCCAACTTGGTCTGTGGCCCCCACCCCCGCTCTCTCTGCGCAGCGATACCTTCCCCACCCCCCTTTTTCTTTTTTTCTGTGCAGACACAGCCAATCCACCTCCCACCCCTGGATCATTTCTTCTGTGGATTGATTTCCAGTGATCCTTTTAAGGCACACTTATCATCTGTTCATTTTGAGATAACTTGGAAACAGATTCAGTGGCACAACAAGTTTATGCTATTGAAGTATTCAATTGGTCCACTATAATTTGACAGCCGCTTTCTCTCTGGTTATCAACAACAGTGTGTTTTATCTCTTCATTTAATCCACGATTAACCGTTACACCGCTGGAGAGAAATTAAACTCACACGTCTTGTTGTGCGTGTGTGCTCAGGGAATCTGTGATCCACAAAAAGGGTCAGCCAGAACGTGAACTTGCATTCACCCGAGATGATTTACAGTTAGCTTGAATTAACCCGTTTAAGAGCGGCTTGACGTTTGTACAGACGATTATGGCTTGTTTACAAGTACAAGGCTTGTTCAAGCTCGGCTTACAGAAGTTATCCTGGATGTATACATTTTATATTGGTGCAACAGGCCCCAGATCTCTGATACTAAATGAAGCATTGAAAACATTCTCACCATGGTTTGGAGATTGCACATCAAAAAATATATCTTTCATATAACTTGCATCTGACTGACTCATTGGTGCCATTAATTGACAAAAAAA
>JAVKLF010000100.1:605665-619610 GCA_034783495.1 Millerichthys robustus
GGCATTGGCTATAAAATTGTATTCTTTAGTTTACCGGGATAATAGAAAATTTCCCAATGTGTTTTGTTATGCAGACAAAAATTACAAAATCGAATGAAATTATGAAATGAAAGTGTAATAAAATTTTCAAAGCCAAGCACAAATCCAATCCCACTCTGTTTATTAAGGAAGACAAGACACCCAAAAACTGTAACAGTCCTGTAGTCTGTTTTATACTATTACATCATGCCATTTCTTTGCTATAGTAGTTATTTATATGTATGCATATTGATATCCACCATTATTGGCTAATGTAAGCTCCCTGACTTTGTCCTTACTGTAACAGACCACCCTATTAGAGGTCGACTCCAAAGCCTCTATCTTTGTATTGTTTTCAACAAGCTTAAGACAACCCACTGTGATAATCTGTGTTAAACTCCTACTGAGGACCCCCACACTGCAGGCACTTGCGCTGTAGCTCTATAGAACAAGAGAGATACAGTATTTCCCTCATGCTACATCCCCCATGTGCAGTCCAAGCTCTTTCCTGTTATTATGAACCTATGGGAGTACTTTTTAAAGAGCCTTTCAACTGTTGCTATAGTTACTTGGCAGTAGTTATATTGACTGCAGCAGTTCTAGTAAAGTCACTTGACATCCAAATAGGATTCAGATACGTATATGAAAATCAATCAATCATTCTAAGTAAGGATCTGAATCTTAAGTAAATGGGATATTTATATTTTATTTTTAAAATTTTAGTAAAATAAAAAAAATCTGTATTATAAGGAACTAAATGAGGAATATTTTTAAAAAATGAAATTCCACAATCTGACTGGAATATAACAAAATTGCTAAAAAAAAAAAAAGGTTGTCTGAATTTTTACTTAGGTTTAGATAGGGTTACATGTTACAGAATGTAAACTCAAAGTAGAAAATGTAATTTTTATAATAAAAAAAAATAAATAAAAATACAGTATGCTTTAGAACGTTGACACTGTTGACACCAATAATCTTGTTCTTCTCCATCCAGACAGTTGCTTAAAGCAGAACATACCCTGTCAGAGGTTGAGGAAGAAGATGGCCTGCTACAGAGAAGTTTGCAGGATGGACTGAGGGAGGAATACACCAACTCCAACTCCTTTAAGCCCCCACTGGCTCGTTCATTGCGCATCAAAGAAGAGCTCCTCAGTCAGAAGCACCGCCTTTTGAGTCAGCCCACTGCTCTGTCATTGGCTAATCTGGAGTCAGCTGGTTTGTTAAATCATGGGCAGTCCCAATCCATACTTAGTCAAAAGGGCTCATCCTCTTTTTGGGGAAGCAAGGCACACCTTGATAGCCTGATGAAACTAAAGCAGGCTAGTGGAGCTTTAAGTGATCTCAAAGACCTGCCTACAATCCTGGAGAATCATCACCACAACCACCATGGAGCCTTTTCCTATAAAAGTTCTCTCCACCATCACAGCCACAATCAAGTTTCAAAGGCCCAACATCATCACAATGAGAGCAAGAGAGAGCAGGGCCACTCACCACCTGTTGACCTAAAGATCCCCCAAGTTCGAGGAATGGATCTTTCCTGGGACTCCCATGCCTCTGAGCTGTATGGTTATGGGACCATGGGGGTAGGGGGAGGTGGTCATAGTGAGAACACTCTAAGTCGGAAACTGAGAGCCATCCTGCCCAAGCAGAACCGCAGAGGAGGAAGTCTTGGAAGTCTACTGGATGGGGCAGCAGATTATTGGAGCTCTGATTTAGACCACTCCAGTTCTGGGCCTGCATATTCTATCTCTGATGTGGAAGGAGACCCAAACTCCAAGCAGCCAAGAAAGAAGAGGGGTCGCTATCGCCAGTACAACAGTGAGATTCTGGAAGAAGCCATAGCTGTAGTGATGAGTGGGAAGATGAGTGTGTCGAAGGCACAAAACATGTATGGGATCCCACACAGCACCCTTGAGTACAAGGTCAAGGAGCGTATGGGAACCTTGAAAAATCCTCCAAAGAAGAAGCTTAAGCTGATGATGAAAATGGATGCTGGGGGTCAGGATTTTGCCACAGAGTCAGAGAACACACCCACTACAACCCCACGCGATGACGGCCTGCCGCTCGCAGCTGCTGAATTAAAGGACAACGTAAATGAGGAGGAGGAGGATGACGATATCAAACCAGTCGACTAAACAATTTACACACGTAGACCTCAGTCACATGACCCAAGTAATTTGAAAAATGGATGGGGCTTTCTTTGTGCCAATTACTTTGCAGTATCTGGGTGAGCACAAACGCAGGGATAATAGGAGAAGGATTCTTAAAAAAAACTGGAGAAAAGTAACCAATCGGACCATTTTTAACTTGCTTCACATAGGAGACATTGAACAAGCATTTGTTTAACTTTTATATATAAGAGCTTAACAAATGCAACCGAGGACATAAGATGAGAGACAGCTGATAAAAATTTCTAAAGCATGCTGATAATCCCAAGCCCGAAACCCCAAACCCTCCTCTGTTCTGAACTCGAAACAGTGATATGATGCTGCTTATAATGGCAGTTTGGGCTTTGGACTAATACAATTTTGGGTGTTAAAAGTTAGGGGGAAGGTTGAAAAGTTTCAAAGAACTTTGACGGATTAGTCAATTTATCTTTCCCTTATCTCATGGAAATTAGCTGAAAATTGGTAAGTTAGCTCTCTATTACCTCTGAAGCCAACAATAAGGATTAATCATACCATTGATATTCCTTACTAGGGTTCTGAAACAGATCCATTCTCTTATTGCCAGGTAGCCATGATGCTTTAACTGCAAATCTTTTCTTTACTCCTTAAATATTCTGCTTATCTCTGTGCGGACGAAAGCAAGATTAACCTGTTCTCTTCTGAGCAAGAGAAGACACACAAAAGTCATTCAGGGATGCATGTTTGTGAGTTTTGTGGACACTACTGACTTCTGTAATCAACTTCTTTTCCTCTCTCTTTTATTTTGATTTGTTTTGCTTTCTTTTGCACTACACTTTGGGTCTGGCGCTCACAGACCAGGTTACCTCGGCATTGTTGCCCATGCATCATGCACTTATTATGGTCTGTCTCTGAAGCCCAGTCGTAACCTTGCAACGGGTCAGAGGTGCATATCGCCTCTGAATGCTGATTCATGTTCAGATGCAGGACGCTCTGAATTCACCCTCTTTTTTGCCAAGGGACAACCTAAAGAGTGCTCTGATTATGGGTCAGCTGCTTTTAGGGCGGGATGCTACCTCATGGACCTCCCATCAGTCTGACAATGCTGATCCTGAAAAGGCGGAGCCACCTTCAGATTGCCCTACAATTGGTGACAAAAGTAACTCCCCCCGCCCCCCTTGGAAATCTTTGTTAGGCGACAGCCTTTTAGGATGAGAATGTGAAACTGTGCTGCTATCCAGTTCATTTCTTTTCCTACAAAGGCTTTAGCCCATGTTGATCAATTTTAGCTTGTAACAATATATTGGTGATGTTTTTTTTTATTGTTTTTATTTCTAATCAAACTAAGCAGAAGCAGCTTAGGTGATGAGGTTTTAAAAAAATACTCTCCTACAATCTTCAAAGACAATTTAAAGGCAGTTGTGTATTAAACAATGTGCATTTAGAAGTGAGGGGCATCCTGGGAGGGGGTGGGTAATATGCAGTGGGGGATGTGGGATAGTTAGAGGTGGGGTAAAGGCAGATTTTAATATATTATAAGTTATTATGACTGACTATGTAAAGCCAATCCATAATTCTGGATGTTTTTTTTTCTTATTTCATTTTAACTCAGGGTAACTGAGACAGTCCGTGTGGGTTACAGATATGGTGATTTCTTGTTGGACCTATTGTAGACAAAGAGGAGGACAAGACATTCTTATCACTTATGCTTTTTCTGTGGTAATGCCACATGATTACTATGGCAGTGCCAGAGAAGATAGACCTGCTATTGAAACAGAAAGGGCAGAAAAAACACTAATGATGGGTTTGACAATTGAACTCATGGCGCTGAACTGAAGTAGCACTTTCCAAACATAAGAGGAAAAAAATGGTTATGGATGTAGTGTAGCTTTTCTTCTTGGGCAAATGGAGCAGAGAGCAACGAGAAGGGCAGAGAGAAAGAATTAAAAAGCTTTAGTCTGTGGAGACTTTCTGAAAGGACCCAAACTACACTTTTTTGCCCTTCCTTGTTACCTCCACACACAATTAAAAAAAAAAGACGTAAGAGAGAAAAAAAGTGTTTGACACCTGGAACGAGTTATCGTGTGTAGTGTTGTCTTGTTGTTTTCCTTTCACTTGTATCTTAACAATGCTCTTTGCTCCTGACACTGCCTGGTGCTCACCCAGTCGGTGAGCTTTTTAACATGAGAATTGTAATTCTGCTCAGATGAAATAATGATTCACTCCTTTTTAAAATATATTGTACACTTTATTTATTTGATTGTGTTTTTGTTGTCTTAAAATGGCATGCACCACTTTATTAGGCAGATTATGGGGCTTAACCAATATTATAGTAATGACGAATTTAACACAATCTTAGGACTAAGATGTCTGAAGCCACAGTATGTCATATTTATTAAATTGGTCACAATCTAATTAGAAGTAAAATTCATTTACTACTTGTTGCATACAATCTTAAACGTTTTATGTGGTTATAGTTTATCCACATTAATTGCTTGAAAAGTTCTATAAAAGACCCCCTCTAGTAGAAGAAATAATCTCTGGGGTCCTCATGCATAAAATGCGTCCAACACTTGACAATGCGAAGCATGCAAAGTGTCTAAAAAGTAGATGTACAGAATAGAAACAATGCACTGTTCTGATAATGAAAACCAGTCAATGTTCTGGTGTTGACAGAAATGCTCATTTATCCAGATGGGAAAATTAGTATTACAAAACAATTAATGCGCTGTCCTTGTTTAATTTAAAAAAGAAGGTGGGGGTGCCTTTAAATCTCTTTGTTAGCTTCTTTCATGTAACACATGTAAAGAATAAAATACACATACACAAACTGTGTAATTGGCATTTAATGTACAGGTTTGCATGAACAAATTCAAACAGCACTTAGACTGAATTCCCCTGAGAGGGGAAGTTCCTCCAAAGCCAAACAGTATATGTGAATAATTTCTAATAATTTATATTTAATCAACTGAATTTTCCCTAACTATTTGTCCATTGCTGGTTATTTGTAATGTTTTTTTTGCTTATTTTATAAAAAAAATAAACAGTTTCTTTTTTCCCACTTCCAGTCTGACCTAATCTATTGAGGTGCATGCCATTTAAGGTATATATATTTATTCCTTGTCTAATTGTTTTGGGTTCCTCTGAATGTATAAAATCAAGTGGTTAACAGCTCCACCTGTCTAAAAACAAAAACCCTCTCTGAGCTGAGTCTCTGCACTGTTTTGATAAAATGGTCTTGAGAGATCATTGCACATCTCTTCCCATACACATGTAACAAGAATTTTGTGAATTGACGGAGTCTCTCAGACTTGGCATTGACACTTCATCTTCAACAGACTGTTTATTAGTCTTCTGCTCTTATTACTTTAAGCTGCTTGCATTAGCATTGGAAACGCTGCTGTGTCTACATGCAGGCGTGCAACAGTAGCCTTCAGTACTGTAAATGTCTCAGGACTAAGCCCATGAGCTGGGCAGCAATATTGGTCAGTCAGAATGTGGCGCAGAGTCAACTGCCTACAATAGGTTTATAGATGTGTTTCACAGATGGGTGATACGTTAAAGGAAGAAAACCATGCCAGCAAGGCAGTTAAACTCTTGAGAGGTTCTCAATGAACCCTACTCACAAAACACTTCTTTTAAATTCTTCTTTCTGTAGCTCAGACAATATGATAAAATACTGACCTTCAGACTTAGGTTTTAGGTGTATAAACATTTAACAATAGACACTTATTGAAAGGTTACCATGAATGTCTACAGCAGATGTATTATTAGAGTTTGGTGTTTTAAAAAAAACTAGGGCCAAGAAAGACATTTCACGCTATTTATTGTGAACACTTGAACAGTCTGTAGTGTGTTTGATTTGACCAAGTGACCAATAGTTTGACTTCTTGCAGCTGCAATCATCTTCAAGGTATCTTCTGAGTATCTGCCCTTTCCCAACCACTTGCCAACAATGTTTTCCAACAACCAATGGTGTCAGGCCAATTGCTTCAATAGAGCTGAAGCATCATTCTTTAAAAAACACATTCATCAATTTGTAGTTTTAATGATGATGATGATGGTGGGGAGCACTGTGAAACATACTGAAAGTCTCCAGTTGATGTTCAACAGGCAGTGAGAACCAACGTATAGATTGTCTATTATTTAAAACAAACTTGAATGCTACGTCCATGTCCAATAGATGAAACACTACCATGCAGAAAAGAATCTCTCTCGTCAAGATAGGAAGATTTTATCATAGTATAAGAGGATCAGTCAGAAAATCTTTGTCATGATTGGTTTAACAATTGGGCCAAACCCATGCGTACAGCATAAATGAATATTTTACTCAGTTTAGAAATCAAGCATTTTCCCCCTTTAAATTTTCACCCATCTAGGAAGCAAAAAGCTGAAGTGCTATACCTCATCCATAGAACTCTTACTTCTTTTGGTGCCTCGTACTTTAATGTTTCCCTTACCTTGGAGCTTCACCTTGGCAAGGTGAAAGCTGATACTCTGGGAAATATTGTGTCCTCCACTGTTCTTTTAGTGTCTCTGACTTTTGGGGTTTTGTTGTTTTGCCTTTCTCTAATGAAAAGAGGAAAGAGAGAGAGAGAGAGAGAGAGACTTTAAATGTCTGACTGACCAATATGTGCCACCCAGACAATTTTCAGGTATTTTCTTGCAACAACACCTCTTGGAAGTGTATAAGCCACAGACTGACAGAAAATGGGGACGATACAGCCACTTGTGTGTTATTATTTGGGTTGTAATCTATAGCTAAAAAACAAAAGTCCAACCATTTTGGGATTTAGTTGTGGGTTTCTCCCTGAAGACATGTTAGTCCCTCCTTGCTCTGAGAAAGAAAAAGGGATTGTGTTCACTGATCAGGCTCTTCTCTTTGGTTTATTGGTTGTTCGATGTAACACAATTCCAGTTTGAAACTTGACAGTGGGATGCATATTTTTTTGTCTCACATTGAAAGAAATAGGAAACCCAGAGGGGTATTTGAAAACGGGTGGATAAGTTAACCTTCCCTGGTCATATTTCTTCAAAAAGAAAAACAACCAATCTATCATTTTACTAATTCTTTTACACAGGACTATGTACACTAATAAGCTGAAATCAAAAACAGCTGAATATGTGTGCATTTACTTGATTGCTTTGTGTTTTATCCTGATGTCCATCTGTTTCTGTTTTTTTTTTGTTTTTCAGTTTGATGTTTTGCTAATTAAATATTTTTTTTTTATTTTTAGAGTAAAAGGCTCCCGAAAATATGACAAAAGGAGAAAACCATTTTAAACAGCAACTCTGTAACCTCAGTATGTGGACACTACAGGCCACACCATTCTGTCTGTGAATGGTGCATGCTGAGATGGTCTAGGAAGAAGGAAAAAAATGTGTATGTTTGCCATGCTTCTCTCTGCAGAGAGGTGTCCTCTGTATCTGGCTGTTTTGTATACCTCAGGTCCAGTCACTTAAAAGCAGCTGATTGTATATTAGACACACAAGAAGAATCAGGATCTTTAGTACAGCTTGTTTCCAGTTTTTTAGATGCAACAAACAGAAGCAGATTTTGGGTAACAGTTGTTTTTATGTGGTTATTTGTACTCTTGTTACTTCTATGGTATCTAATATTTCTCTTCAGTCCTAGAAAGACAAATTCATTTAAAAGCTAGAAGTCAGGTTTTCGGGGAATAACATGCTGTATTCTCTCTAGCACAGAGTTGTGGGAAAGCAGAACGCACACTGGTAGAAACGTAACAAAACCAGAACAACACACACCCTTCTCCCTTCTCATCAGGTGTCCACAGTTTGTGTGGGCGGGTTTTATGTATAATTATGAAGCTGGAGTTTGCCGTGTTTCTTTTAGAAGCAGGTGGGTGGGGTTTTTTTGTCAGCAGCCTGCAGAACATCAGTCCTGCAGGCTGATTCTGATCAAACACTTGGACGCTCCAGGCAAAGCCTCTGTGAAAAGCCCCTTTGCTTTATTATTATCCTTAATATATATATTTTTTTCTTGTTGTACTTTTCATTGAACACATTTTTTTGTCTGTTATTATTGTCAGCCTCTCATTTGTTCAGTTAGAGGAACTAATCTCACTATGGCTGCTAATTGACCACTCTGTGATGCACTTGTTGGATTCTACTTATTAAGGGTGCCAATACAAAAGCAATGAAGTACTCTTGTTACTGTTTGGTCAGCTTCTGTTTCCATCACAGTTTTTGATTCACTGTTTCTCTTGCAGTTTTAGAAAAGCTCAGCGAAAATATACCAAAACATGAAACGCTTGATCAGAAATAGTTGGCTGTGATAAAATTCTCTGGAAAATTTGTAAAAAATCTCCTCATAATAAACAATGGGATTTTGGCAAAACAAGTGAGAAAATCCATCTGCCTTTGGAGCTCTGTAGCTCAGGTAGATTTAACAAATGAAACGTTGTTCAAAGTTCAAACTGTTAGGGAATTGGATGTAAAATATAGCAATTGGTTTTTAATGTAATTTTCTTTCAATTTAATTGTTTAATTTGCAACTAAAAAAGTATAATGTGAATGAATAAACATTAATAAACCCTCATTAAAACCTATGGGGAAACAGCTACTCCACTGTGCATGATGACCAGACACTTTAGTCGTTTGCATTTCATTTTTTAAAGCAACAACACAAACACCTCATCAGTGACGTGCACAGATAGACTTAATGTGCAAAGTAATTTTGCCCGAAAAGAATGATCTTTACCCAACCTTCCCTCACCACTGTACCTGTTAAATGTTTACAACCAGGGAAAGAAGAAAAAACAGATGAGAGAAAACGCAACAGGCAGAAAAGTCAAAAAATGCTTTCAGTGTTGCAGACAGAGAGTAACTTCATCTGACCGTGGTCTGCTTATTAATTTTTCTTTATAACATCAGTTGAGGTGATGTTCAGCTGCAGCCTGAGCTGTGATGAAAATAAAAATACCTTGATATACCATGAAATGTTACCATGGTGACCTTAACGAGCTACTTTTAATATTTCTTCTGATCTTGGTTTTCTTTACACGTGTACAGTTCAAACATCAAAGCATAAATATGTTGTCATTCTAGATCATTATAAATGTAAATCCCAAATTTTATTTAAACTTTACTGATAAAAGTTTATAGATGCTGAACCTTCCGTCGTTGCATTGGCACCCTTCAAACTTTCTTCAGAAATTCTCTTTATATGTCTTTTTGTCTAAATTGATATTTTATTGGATTCAAGCTGTGGGATTGCCTTCAGTTTCAAAATGAAACTCTTGAATACGGGCAGGAATTAGTCACACTCTGCTCTGTTCAGTGTGGATGATGAAGCCCAGTGATTAAAAGAACTGCCTTGCTTAAGTTGTGAATTGAATGTTTGAGACTAAAACTTTTTTATTTCAGTGGTTTGTGTGAAAACATAATTATAAGATAATGTTAATGTACAGCTAAAAAGTGCAAACTTATGTGTCTTATTGATTTAACAAACGTGTAAATGTGTCAAGGCACAAACTTTATAAAACTGTAATTCCCACTTTTAGACTAAAGTCAATATCTTTTGTGCAGTATATTTGTTTGAAAGTTTAATATGTTGCTGCAGGCAACTTTCAGAAGTTGGTAGCTAATAAGGAGGTAATCTTAACAGAAGAGAACGCCCTGCTGTGATTTGTTAAATTCAGAAATCATACAAGGTTTTCTGACTTTGATTTCTGTCAAATAATATTGATAACAATAATCGGCGTGTTGATTAGGAGTTACATTTCTCACTGTGCGTTGTAAGCTTCACTATGCTCCTCCACACATTTGTCTGTGTGGCTCTAATGGGTCTGTCCAAATGTGCGTCTCTTCTGTCGCAGAGCGCAGTGCCAAGTTTTATAAATGTCAAAGCATTTGTGAAGACGTGAAAAGCAGTCACTCAGTCGCAGTCAAGCTTCAGAGAGCAAAGCTGAGTACGGAGCTTAAAAGGCCAGGCACGCCTCTAAAGTGATGCTGATCTGCAGCAATCAGAGCAAAGCACCTCCACCTTCTTTTGTTCACATGAATTTCAGAGGAAATTACATGTTCGAAACCAGCGCCACAAAAAGAGCTTCAATTATAAAAGCTTTGTTTTATTAAATGAGAAAGTTACAACACAGAGTTAATAACAGAATAGCATAAAAAAGAAATTGCTCATTAATAAGATTTTTACTTTAGCAATATACAGTAATTGTTGTTTTTTAAGAAGAAAATGCCTTCTTATAAACATAATCTAATTGCTCTGTTCTTCTGTGCTAACCAACCACTTTGTCTCAGACTTCCGATGTAAGTCTTTATAACTTAATTTTCAAACACAATTGTAAATATGTTCAAAATTGGATCTTGAATTTTATGTAATCAGGCCACCAAAGCAGTTTAAATGTAATCTTTTAAATTTACATTCCTCCTGTGAATATGTTGTGCCAGTTCTCACAGTAGCTGTTGTCGCCCCCAGCGAGCCTGTGGCGCTGGCGAACTTCTCACCCCTCCACCTTGTCAGGAAGCTTCCTCACAGATGGCAGCCAGACAGAGAGGTGCATTCAGGCTGCGGTCTGAGGAGGTGGATGGGACCGCGAGGACGGGATCTAAGTGAGGCAGACGAGAATAAAGGTCGCCAGCCCCACCCCCATGCCATAGTCAGTCATCATGCTTTTAACGAAACAGAGCTAGAACACATCTCAAACCATTTTGGCACACAGCTTTTTTAATGAAAAAAAAAAAAAACATCTCTGTCAATCTTAAAGTTTCTCTTTAGGAAAACAGGAGGATTCTGGGAACACAAATGCCAAGTTTTATATTGGTTGAAACAGCAAATTTTGAAAATCCAAGCTGGAGCTATATGATTAAAATCCTTGGTGCTTCTGTGTGTTGCCATGACAATCTTGCAGTATTGTTCCCATGTGGTGTGTCTGGCCCTTTAGAGCCACCTACGTGGACCAGCTGCTCTCTGTAGGTCTCAAGTCAGACTCAGTTCCTTTCTATAAAAAATATACAAGTTCTGACAAAGTGCTGTGCTGTTTTCTGACACATACATGATCTTTAGACCAACAAAATGTTAGCAAATTTCTCCTGTCCTTTTTCTCTTTACAAGCTCTTGTAAATTTTTGTCTCGTTAATTTCGAGGTCTTTTAATAACCTCTACCCAGATAGGGTTTTCTTGCAGCTTTGCCCCATTTACCTGTATTTTGAGAGTATGAAAAGAAGCCATCTACACAAATCATGCATTGTGCTCTGAAAATAATTGACAATTGTATTTGTTTGCTTAAAATCACAAGCAGGCCAGATATCTGAATTTTATATAGGCAGCATTGGCTTTTGATACACCTCAATTTGAACCTGGTACATGAGATTTTTCACACTGTAAAAAGCAATTACACGCTTTTCATTGTAGATGATTTAGTGACTTCAGAACACAATTTTTTTAATATATAATTAATGTGTCTAAAGCCATTCATATTGCTATAATTACACAAACCTCGTGCCTGTAAAGACGTGCTTGCAGTAAGTGCACGAGTGCAAAATGGTAATCGGTTTGCAACCTACTGGCACAAAACAACAACTGCTAAATACAAGGTGAGAGTACAACTTGGTGGAAGTAAAGAGCAGGATGAAATAATTGTGGTATATGTTAACTATTGCAGAATAATTAGTAATTTCTCAGAACTTAATGAGTGTTTCTTCTGATTGTGAAACCTTGCCATCTCTTCCTCTTGTTTTCCTCTCAGATATGTTCAGATGCAACCCTTACATCATGTAAAAGCATGACATTTCCACCCCGGCCCTGTTGTTTCTCTGCAGACCCTTTCATAAAGCTTCCTGTTGGTATCCCTTTCTCAGCACCTTTTTGTTTTGGTTATGCTGTATTTTCACAGAGGCTTTGCTGCACTCTCCTTTGGCGAGGAACTGGCAGAATTTTAAGGACAAGGCACAAAGTTTTCCGTAAACTGGGGGATGGGAACATTTTCATATGGAGTCTCTTGACAAGAAAGAGCATGCCACATACTTACATGCCACACATCACTTGTTGTTGTTTTTTTTAGTATTTCTGCCTTGGTGTAAATTGAATGAATGCTTCTTTAACGAGAGGTTTAAGCGTGGCTATTCTGTTAAAATTCTTTGATCCACTCGTAGCATCTTATCATACACATATATTTATATGACGATAGAGCAGTAGTACATTTGTGTATCTGATGGCCATAAACCTTCTCTGTTACCGCTGAGATGTGAAGGCTACACTAGATACAGATAACCACAGCAGTCAGTGTATTTATAGGCAAGCTACAGAGAGGCACTGGCTCATGAGTGGGATCGATAGGCAGGTCAGACAGGCCAGCACTTGCAGGGCGGATATTTGAGTTCACTGTTCATACAGGAAGTACGGCAGGTGAGATGAATATTCTCAAACTGTACAAAAGATTAAATGTCATGCAGGCAATTGTTACTGCAGAAACTGCAACTGTTCACAAATGTTATGTTGAAATATTATAATTACTGATTCTGTACATTATTTTCAGCCAAATACTTTTTCAGTGCTTTATAAACAGCAAGGATTGTAAATCTGAATAAATTTTACCAGGGGTGGGCCATGTCGTTCCTCTAGAGGTTGAGCTTAGAAGACTTGGACTGTTGCCTTCCCAAATGTCAAGATGAAGCAAAGCTGCTCAGAAACAAGCGCTTTGACCCAATCTGCAAGGGGGAAAGTAACACTGTGTGCTTGTTTGTTTTTTCTTTCAGTCTTTGATGATAATGTCCATCTTGCTGTTTTTTAGTGTGCAAAAATGTAAAGAAGAAAAAAAAACTTACAACACAGAATACCTCAGAAGAGAAATCCACGTAACCTTGACAGCCCTCATATATTGTCAGATCCTGGCCATCAACACTCGTCTCCTAGGCACTTTCATCTCCTGTTGTCTGATGTTTCCCCTCCACCTGCTTTTTTTTTCTTAAATTTTGCCATACCAAAAAAAAAAAAAGAAAGCCATGGCAGAAAGCATCGGAACCAGATGTTGGGTACTTTCCAAAGCTTTTTATGCCACTCTGGTTTTAAATCCTTATGTGTTCAGTCTTCAGATATTTTAACGTTCAGGGTCTCAAATCTTCTGCAGCCCATTCGCAATTTGTTTTCAAGACAGTTCAACATGTTCTTATTTCAGAAGATATTCAGCAAGTCCCTGCAAAAAGAGGGGGCTTTTAAATCTTTCAATGTGGGTTTGCTTGTTGTATGAAGGCCAATATGGGGAACACTTGAAGCTGCACATCTCTCCCCTTGTTCCTTTTGCATACCTCCTCATCTATTCTTTATCTTTGTTAAAAACTGAATGTAAAAAAAAACACCAACACTACAAACCTCTAATTTAACTATACATATTTAAGAATACAAATAATACTCTTTATGTGCACATAGATATACCTATACAACCCCTCATAGACACAAACACAAATGCATATGTATATATGAAATGTCTAATGTCGTATACTTTTATCTTGAAAAGGAAGAGGATGAGCCTTTTCCATTGATGATTCAGGGAACCAATACAGAAGTCCAGTGCAGAATGTCGGGTACAATAACTCCCTTGCCATTGCTTTTGGTGTTTGTTTTTTGACTGAGTTTGTGCTTGTTAGAATCCCATGATGTAGCATAGGGAAAAGGGCCAGAGCGACATGATAATTTTTTTTTTTTTTCAGAAGCAGTAGTAAAATATGTTCTTGTGTAGTTGTAGAATTTTTCATGCTTGATTCTGTGAAATGGGAATGGGGATGGGTGGGCGGGGTTTTCTGTTTTTTTTTTTTTTTTTTTTTTTTTA
>JAVKLF010000100.1:716853-729079 GCA_034783495.1 Millerichthys robustus
TATAAGTTTTACTTCTTCATATCCCTTTTCAGACAACTTACATTAATCTATAATCATTGTCAGATTATAGGATAAAATTGTCAACAAGTTTAGTTTTTGGACACTTTTGTTTATCTTATTTCTATTTATGTTCAAATGATTTAATGGATTTGGAACAGAAAATTGAATGTTTATCAATTTATTTTATGTTTGTTTTTTGTGGTAACAGTTCGTTTGTTATAAGTATTTCTGAAATTGATTTTTTTATTATTTAAAATTTGTAAATTTGTCTGAAATAAATTTCTTTCATTCATTCATTCAAAAGACTATACATAATACAATTTTCAATGAAAGCATTTTTTTTCAAGAGTTGAAAAAACTGTGTGCAAATTAAAAGCACAAAACATATTGGACATCAGGCTTTATAGAGCCCATCAACACAGCAGGAGGAAAAGAAATTACTCCTGTAGAAGGAGGTCCTAATGGCTTTAAAGTGTGAGCGAGTCACTTTATATGTGAGTGTGTGTGCTGATTAATAAAACATGACAAGTTCATCTACACCCCTCCTGCTGGGAGCCAAAGTGTGAAATTGCCAAACAGCTAATAGCAAATTACTAGGACACACATACACACAAATTCTGTTCACTAACCATTACTATCACACATTTGCCCAGAAACAGACACACTTCGCACTTTTTCCTGTAATTCCATATTGTTTACAACAGTAACTCACTTTAGTGGTTCATTGCATGTGTCCATTTTCTGTCAGCCACCAGCTAGCGCCATTACACAAAAACACAAACATACAAATATGTGAAAAAGAAAGTAACCTCTTCTTTATTCGTAAGATCTTGTGTTTCAAGATAATAATAATCTTTTAGCATTTACCTGGTCCTAAAAGAGTAACACATGACAAATTCCACTCATTACTTGTGTAAAAGGAATTTCGAAAACACACACACATGCATTTACTTAAATGAATAAATAAATGCACCGAACGACCTCAGCTGAATCTTTTCGATGCAGAGGAGCACTAGCTCCAGTCTGAGCTCTGCCCAGATGACAGGGCTCCTTAACTTATCTCTAATTATAGTCCAGTAAAACATGAGATAACAGATCTCTCATTATGTACTTTGAGACGGTCTTTTCCTCACAGTGGTCAAAGTCACCAGTGAATAAGGGTAGTGGCTGCTGGAATATTGATGTATATTATTTCAGTGGGCTGGAAGACTGCTTAAAAATGGAACTCATTCCTAAAGATATTGACAATGCCTGCACTACATAGAACCCTATTCTGCATAGCTTAGAATATTAAAGCAATTTTGTTCAGGGTAAGATCATCAGCTCTCAGTGAGATGCATCGACTTACCCTAAATAACACAAACATATCAATAGTGAGAAGTGCAAACTAATGCAATTGTCTTTTTTGTAAATTACCCAATTATTTGTTTTTTTCTTATTTTATTTTGAAACAGAAGAAACAAAGAATGAACCAAACACAGACTCCAGGTTATTGTTTTTATCTTAGACCTTACTTTTCTTATTTAGTTGCTTGTGTTTCTGTATTTTAGTATTCTTGCGTTTAGCTTCTCTGGGTTCACTGTGGTTTTTTTTTATTTTTTGCCTCAGTCAGCTCCTCAGTGATTTTTCAGTCAGTCAGTTTTTCACACGTGTTGTCGCTCCCCAATCGGTTTGGCTGTCTCCAATAACTCATCAGCCCTTTTGTTTAGCTTAGTTTAATAGTGTTAGTTTTATCTTTGAGCTCTTCACTTTCCTAGTTTCTGGACCTGCTAAATTTCACAAATGAGATAGATGATGACAAAACTTATTAAGAAAGATGTATCCTTTTTTATTTGTTTTGTTTTGTCTTCTTTAGTGGTGTGTTTTGTCAGGCTGTGCAGGAAATAATACATTTCCAAACTAGCACTACAAGTACTTTTTTAACATCTGAATTGTATTTTGCACAATATATTTTACTGCACTGTAACCAATTGTGTTGTCGTGTCATTAAACAATATGTGGTCTTTTTGGTTTACACAAATACATACATTTAATAAAGATCTCTTTCAACGCTGTGAAAGTATAAGAGATATGTGTCGTTTTTGCAGAAAAATAGGTCAATATTTGACCAGATAATACAGTGACTGCACAGCCTGGAGCAGCAGAAATGATCTCAATTGTATGATATGAACTGGTTTGTCACCATGACCCAAAATCAGCTATTGTAAAACATCTATAGTGGATCTTAATGATAGGTTGGTGCTTTGGCACAACTATTTCCTTTGATACCGTAAGTAACAGGAGTTCATATGATATGACAGCATAAGACTATACAGAGAAATGATTCTTATATTTTCGTATATTACAACTTTTTTATAATAATATTACAACTTTATTCACGTTAAATTGACTTTAATCACGTAATTTAAAAAAATGTCAGTGTGACCCTAATACTTCGTCGTAGCTGAGTTTATGGGTTGCTCACGTAAAACAAATTGCCAAACCTTCTCTGCCATTATGAAACAACTTATTTTTCTGTTGCTTTTGACACTTGTTTTGGGTTTCTCATACCCCCAGGTGTTGCCAATCAGGTGCCTATAAGCATTGACACAACCAAGAAATGTTTTACCAAACATCAATTGCCTTATTTTTTGTGCTAAGTTTATATTCAGATATTTGGTTTAAACAATGCAAATAGTCTGTACTCACAGTCGGGATAGAGCTTCATTCTTCTGAAAGAGCAGCTCTGGAAGCTGGCTGAGGCGATTTCTATTGAGGCGACTGCATGGCCAAAAAAAAAAAAAAGTAAACAAGTAACATGCAGAACACAAGTATATAAAATAATAAAGCTGTTGCAACTCAGAAAGAAGCATTATTTTCTGTCTGTGTGCTAAAAATGTTACAGTTAGGTCAACATGTGTCGTATTCTCACAGTCTTTCTAGCTCTTTCAGCTCATCAAAAGCTCCTCTCTCAATGTTACTGATCTGGTTCTCCATCAGGTGACTGGAAAAAGAAAAAGAAAAACAAACTTATTGAATATAAATAAACAACTAAGTAAGTAAATATAAAAGAGAGAATTGACTTGGTTCAAGTGAAATCTTCTCATTTTATGTATAAAACTAGATTATAAGTTCTTTGGACTTTTAGGATGAATGAAGATACAAAATATGTGTCATGCATTTAAGAAAAAAATTTAAAGTGTACATGTACATTCTTGCCCTGTCTTGGATCATAATTCAGAATAGATTTCATTGATCTGTGTGTTTCATACTTATTTTATAATTAACACCCTTTTGTTGTTAATTTATTACAAATGGACCTCATTAGACCTCCTGTTAACACCTCATGTGTTCATCACCTCATCACTCACACTCACTATTCCATTGGCTGACACAGGAAAGTATCACTTGTCCAGCCTCCCCCACAGGGTACAGTGTTTTCAGACCAAAAGGTCACAAATAAGTCCCTCCTTGTTTTAACTCTGGTGGATACTGACACCTAACAAGCACTGTTGGGTGACTTGTGTCACCACTGAGCTAGAACTTTACTCTGCCCTCTGGCTTTTAAGGGATAGAGAATCTATGTTCCCACATTTTTACCAGACCTAAAACGAGCAAGGAGACGTGGGAAAGCATTTCTCAATAAATACAGACAGCTGCACTGTCAACAGTTAGTATGAATGCAATGACAGAAGAGAATGGGTTGGTAAAAACATTTTAAAAACTTTAACATAGACAAAATTGTTTGTACACTAGAAAGAAAAACCTCCAGTGGTCTCGGGTTTGAAGGGTTCCTTCTCTGGATGTTTCAGCTTTTTCCACAAGATTTTTTTTAACTTTTTAAAATTTAAATCAGGCCTTAGAGGGTCTCTTTAGAACAGCCCAATGTTTGGTTCTGGGCCATTCTTGAGTATTTTTAACTGTGTTTTCTAAGTCATTATCCTGCTGGAGGACCCATGACATGTGACTGAGATCAAACTTTCTGCCATGGGCAGCACATTTCGCTCTGGAATGCCTTGATAGTCTTGAGATTTTATTGTACCCTGCACAGTTTTATTCTTTGTAATTTTTGTTTTTAATTCTGTGAACAGCTAATGAGACTTGCTGTCCAAAAAAAACTTGTGTTTTGTCTCACCTGTCTAAAGGACATTCTTCCAGAAGCATTGGGGATTTTCCATATACATTATGTCAATTTGTAATCTTGTTTTTTTATTATTTGTTGACCTCTTTTGTAATCTTCTATTAAATTCACTTAAAACAGAGACTCAGATGGTTTATTCTGATGATGGAGTTTGACCTTATGGTTTACCTGTAATCTCTTTGATTATAAGTAAACTGGTAAACTGTTCTGGGCTGTTTGGTTACCAATCGTACTGTAATATTTGAGTCATCAATTTCAGTTTTCCTTGTGAGGCCACATCCAGGAATGTTGGCTTAAAATTTTTTTTACCACTGAGTTTTAGTTTTATGCAACATGGGTAGCATAGATACCTTAGTTCTAATCCATCAGATATAGAAAATGTGTGTGTAACTCACAGAACTCTGAGGTGTTTGAGACCAGAGAAGTCTGTCTTGGTTATGACCGTCAGATTGTTTCCATTCAGATCCCTGTAAAACAAATAAAACAAATGAGACATCAAACAAAACAGGATTGCATATAAACACTTACAGTTTTGTGGTTAATCAGTGTTTTTCGTTTTGTTTTTTTAGGAAGGGGTTGAAATTTAGCAAAGATGTGAAGATTTCAGTGAAACAAAACTACATCTTAAAGTTCACAAAACCTATTTAAAGTTAATTTTTTACACAATTATCATAATAATGACAGGACAATGTGGGACAAATGATGATAATTTGTCTTTGTGCAGCTGCCTTAGTTCTACTAACATCAGCAGTGTTTTACCATGGTACCCATAAATCCAGTTTGAACATCAATATTTCCAAATTCAGAATAAATTAGTGATAGTCTTTTTACATGTGTCTGTGTTTGTATTGGTAAAATATCTCATAATTAGTTATCCATCCATCCATCCATCCATCCATCCATCCACCCATCATCTTCCACTTATTGCACGTCATGTCATGGGGGCAGCAGCTTGACCAGGGAGGCCCAGACCTGTCTTTCCCCAGCCACCTCTTCCAGCTTTTCTGGGAGGACTCCAGGGCATTCCCAGGCAAGCTGAGAGACATAGTCTCTCCGGTGTGTTCTGGGTCTTCTTAGGGGTTTCCTCCCAGTCGGACATGCCTGGATGGAGCACCTCCCTAGGGAGGCGTCCAAGAGATGTCCCTACCAGATGCCTGAACCACCTCAATTGACTCCTCTTGATGTGGAGGAGCAGCGGTTCTTCTCTGAGTTGCTTCTGGATAAATAAACTTTTATCCTATCTCTAAGGGAGAGTCCAGCCACTCTGTAGAGAAAACTCTTTTGGATTGCCTGTATTTGTGATCTCATTATTTTGGTCACTACCCAAAGTTTGTAGAAAGTAGCAACATGAACCAATTGGTACCTAGAGATACAGCTCAGCTCCCTCTTCACCACCAGTACAGATTGGTGCGGAAGCTGCACCGATCCATCTGTCAATCTCATGTTCCATTTTTCCCTCACTCGTGAACAAAACTCCAAGATACTTCAACTCCTCCACTTGAGGCAAAACCTCAACCTCAACCCCATCCGACTGAGAACAATGAACCCAGAACTAGTCCAGTGTTCCACCTCCAGGACAGAACACGCATTGTTCCTCCTGAATCTGCCATGTGCATTTATGGACACCTTTATGTTTGAACATGGTGTTTGTGATGGGTAAACTGTGACTGGCACAAAAGTCCAACAACAAAATACTGCTCAGGTTCAGATCAGAGAGGCCATTCCTCCAAATCACACCCCTCCAGGTCACACTGTTGTTACCTACGTGAGTATAGAAGTCCCCTAGCAAAATAAAGCTCCCCAGCTGGAGCACCTTGCAGCACCCCCACAAATGACTCCAAGAAGGCAGGATACTCCGAACAGTCGTTCAGCGTGTAGGCACAAATGACACTCAGAGCCCATACCCCCACCTCACAAAAAAATGTTCACCACCTCCAGCTCTGGTGTGAAATGAACAAGCTGAGCTATGCATGAAACATTCTAAAGAGAGAGGTCAGAGGGAGAAATTATGATGATTTATCCCCCGTGACACAAAATGTCAGTTATATATGAGAAAATATTAAAATTCATTGTGGAAGTACATTAGAAAAAAAATTGTCAAAATTTACTTCAGTATATAATAGCTACAACTCCCCAATTTTATGGCTGATTTGCAATAAACATTCATAAATATAATAAAATTCTTAGCTTAGCAAGCTAGACTTTCACTTTTTTTTTGTTTGTTTGATATCATTTTGTGTCCTCTTAGGTTTAAAATATTTCACCACACAGCCAAAGGTTGCTGGCAACAAGAATAGGATCAATATCATCATTTTTAAAAAGCTCTGCATTTTGAGTTCATGTGAGTCCACCAAAAATATTCCACATTGGAAAGCATTTTGTTTTATTTATGTATTTCTTTCTCACTAAAAAAACAAGAGGTACAAACATGGCAGAAATCTGTTTAGAAAATATTCTGGACTGCATTAAAAGTGGCTGTTTTTCCTTATTTTTGTTATTCTCTGTCTCTTTAATGCAGACTAGACTTGTCCAACTAAGTAAGACCTTTGTTTGTTGAGTTTGTTCAAGCTTTTAATCACCACACTCTTATTGTTAATTATGACGTAGCTTAGTTGCCTTTTTCAAGCTGCATCACTGGTAATTTTTTAAAGTAAAATGTTTATAACAAAGTAGCTAAAGTTTAAGTTTATTTTATTTTGGGATTTTCAGAAAAAGTTGCTGATATGGTGAATCTAACAAACAAATTTATAACTATAATATCTGATAAAATGTTTTGTGTTAACGAGCTACAACACAATAAAACAATGTGCAAAAATAATAAAAGAAGCAACCATTTAACAAAAATATAAATCTAACAATGTCAATGAAGAATTCATCGCACAGGGGCATGATGAAGAGGACTAATGACTCTCCAAACAGTTAGGAGACTTTGAACTACTGACTTTATTTGTGAAAAATAAATTCAATAGTTCAAATAAAGTGTAAACAAAACATATCAATCTTTTCACATATCCGATATGATACTCATATTGGTGTATATTGATACTTAGATCAACTCGTGCATCATGCTCCTCAACCTAATTCCGCCAGTTCAAATGAGATAGGGAAACTTGGTTTAGAAGATATTCTGTTTATAAACTATTACGGCCATGTTTTATCTGATCTTTTACTTAACTAGGTATTATTTTCAGGGTAACATACACGTAGAAGCAGCTTAACCCTCCCGCTGCCCTGGGGTCACATGACCAGCAGTAGAGGGTTAACTTTCTGACCTCAGTGTCTATTTGAACTGATAGCTGTGAAAAAAGATGGAGGATGATGTCAGTTTTTCCACAAGCTTTTGTGGTAGAAGAAGTAAAATGATATGTGTGCTATTATCTGGACCAGTGTGTCTGTGTGTGTGGAGTGTCATGTTGCTGTGCTACTGTAAAGGGTGGAGCTCAGTCTGACTTTGTCCTTCATAAAGGAGACAGAGAAAAACAGACACAGTTGGTGCTGTGGTTTAGTGGTGTAAATCAGATCTACAAAAAAAAACACCTGCTGAAATAAAAAGGAAAGTAAATACAGCTAATATCCATGGCCCGTGCCATATGTTGGTGTCAGATTAGGTGTTTTGTTATTTAAGAACTAAAAATATGCAGCTATAATTTTGCATATGAGGGCTGAACAAAAACCTTAATATAGATTCTCACAGAAACATAAGCTGAATAAACATGAAGAATACTATACACGTGCACATGAATGTGTTTTTTGTGTGTTTCCATCTCATGCTGCATTCATGACACAAAACAAAAACACTACAAATTACAGATCAGCTGATTTTTAGCAGCTACATATTGATCATTGAGTTGGTCAATATTTGCCCATTTGCTTCTTTTTTTTTTTTTTTTTTATTAGCTATTGGACATACCAGCTCATCCTTTGTCAGTTTTCAAACAGACCCAGCAGGAGCAGCAGCTGCTGCTGTTGACAAATGTTTTTTTTAAAGAATATATTGGTCTTGAAAGAGTGCCACAGAAATCAGGATACCTCGAGAATCTGAAGAGGCTTTCTATAATGTTCCAGTTCAGGGTGTGTGTGTTAAAAAATGTTCACTAGGGAGACATGACAGAAAATAAATGAGAACCACTAAATTAGAACAGACAAAATGAAACTCACCAACACATTGTGTTGTCTTTTAAAACACAGAAATGTCTCACAATTTACATCAAAATTCTGCATACTGTTTTAAATCAATTTAGAACATGACTATTTCTCATGTTTCCTAGCAGTCTTGAATCTTTATTTTGATTACCTGATTTCCACACTCTTCAAAAACTGAGACGTGAGGTGAGTACAAACATGGATATCAAATAAGTGTCTGGTAAGTATTGGAAACCATAAGTTTAAAGTCAACTGTAAAGTATTTTGGTAAATGAGTTTTTTTTTTGTTTGTTTTTACTTTGTTACTTAACACCTTTGCTGACAAGTTAAACATTTTGCGACTACTGACATACCCACACTTTTACAGCATACCGCTCTACCAACAATAAGGGAGCTGTGTTCACTCTGAGTCTTCATGTTAGCCTCTCCATCCACATGATTTATTAGAAGTTGCCCCCTGCTGCTCTGATTCCCATTCAAGATGTGAGACTGGAAACCAAAGCTGAACACATTAACTGCCTCGCTGCTCACTGAAACCTTGTTTGGGTGTGTATGTACAGACGCGTTCTGCTTTAGTGAGCTATTGTTTGGCAGAGTCACCACTCGAGGGGAGTCTATTGCTTAGCTGACCCCCTGACCCAGCCATGCTGCACAAAACTCAATTACGCTTGAATCATCGTTCGTCCTTTTCTTCTGCTCACAAAAACACAAATCATGTAGGCATTTTGAAATTAGCAGTGTGGCATGTTTTTTCTAAGTGACGATGCATGTAAATTTGGTGTGTGAAAATGTGGTCATCCTTTTCTAAATTCTGTATTCTCCCCCTTCTCTTAATGCTTGTTTTGGTTGTCTGGATTAACTGTCAAGGTAATTTCACACAAATGTAAGGAGTTGTTTTAGACCCCCCACCATGATCTGTCTCCAACTAGCCTTTACTCCCTCTCTCATAGTCAATACAGTCCCAGAACAATCTGTTCTTCTGTCTTCAGCTTGTCTGACTTACAAATATTGATTTGTTTGCCAGTAAATTGTTAGTTCACCTTCAGACCATTCCATCTGATTTTTTAGACTGTACTAGATTCCCTGGTAGTGGTAACACACAACAGCTTAGCAGTCCTGGACAGACAAACACTTAAACCATTTTGTATGATTCATTAATTAATTAATTTAAATTGTTCTGTTTTACAAGTTGGTTCAACAAAAACTTTACATTCCAAAAAAAGGACAATTTTGTGTGATATCCAAATGGTTCCCATTTAGTCATTTACAATGGGAGTCACCCAAGCTGATTCCCTAACAGTGTTTTAAAATGACTGTGTACTCAAGCAAGGTCAACTGGCACACGTAAACTTTGCTCCATAGTGCTCTTCCCAACTCTCACTGGCGAGCTCTTCTAAATTGAGTCTTAAATATAGTATCAATACTTCTACTTGAGTAATGAATGTGAATACGTCTGACATCTCTGCTTGTCGGTTTAACCACACAGGAGTCCATTATTATGCTTGCAATCGATAGCTTCTTCAGCCTTACTTGACTTTATAAATCCTCTCTCACACACACTCTCAAATTTGTTAAGTCCATTAATGCTAGTTGGATACAAAACAGTTATCCCTTTGCACCCATGTATCTCCAATTCTGAAAAAGTTGGTACATTGTATTAAAAAGTTAATTGTATGTACCAAAAATCAGCTCTAGAAAAATAAATCATAAAAGTAAACAATTAGTTTAGCAGAACAAAAACAGTCAGAACTTTTTCCAGTTTCTGTTAGTTCATGATCTGATAACTGATCATCATATTGATTTACTATATCTAACAGAATCCTTGTTACAACAGGAGAATTTTGTTACTATATATTAATTCATTCTTGCTAATTATTTTAATTTGGGGTGACAGTGGTGACAGTAGTTAGGGGTTCATCCTGTAACTAGTGGGTTGCTGGTTTTCTAATCTGTGTAGTAGAAGAGTCCAGATGCTGAATTGACCTGCCTGCAGTTCAGAACTCCCACCAATTGAAAACATTTGATGTACCAAGAAACACAAAAATCCAGCAAGAAGACCCAGGACTGTTGAACAACTAGAATCCTGCAAACATAAAACAAACATAAAACATTGCACTCCAAACACGCCAACAACTGGAGCCATATGTAGCAACAGTGTGCACACAAAAATCAGTTGAGTGACATATTTCATGCAAAACTTGTATGTTTTGTTGTATGAAATGGATGTGGAAATGTGCATAGCCACACGTTGATGTCATGGCTGGCATACGCACATTTCAATGATTATAGGTCTTTTGGTGACAGAAGTGATACTGGGAAACTGGTAATGATATGAAAGCTATTTTTGTACACAGCAGATGCACATGATTAACCATAATAAATAAAATATATCAGACCTCTTGTGGTTTTAATATATACAGTACATACACCAGACTGGAGGGCAGTTTTTCATTTCATCTATTCTTTCATGTTTCACTTCTTTCACCTTTGTCACCAATTAACCTACATCTTCACATCTCTCTTACTTCCTTTTACAATTGGAAAACATTCTCTTTTTTTGTTCCCAACAGTCTGCCATTTCCTCTTTGTCCTTTGCTCATTCTCCTCATTTGTCTTATTTCTTCCCAGTGGCAGAACCATAGTTGTGACTAAGATTAGCAGCAACACACCCATTCAGGTCTAATGACACTTCATTAACAGAATCTATTCCACAGAGGCGCAGCAGGGAACTCAATTAGATGAACCTAGGAAGTGGACAGAAAAAACTGAAAGGCAGAGGAGAAAATGTCTAACATTGAAACAAGGGGTGTGTAGAAGTGTGCCTATGTGAGGAGGAAAGAAAAATATTGAACAAACTGACAAAAGAGAACTCTTGAAAGAAAGTACTTTAAAAAGATCGTTATTTTAAGTGATGTTCTTGTCAAATAGTTATCAATATTTAGTACTTTATTGGCCTTTAAACGTGGAATATAAAGAGAAAGGGAAAGGTCTACATCCATGCCAGGTCATGGATAGCCAAAGTAATGTCATTTTCTTGTAATTTCTTTAGACATAAAAATGAAAAAAAGTGTGAAATGATGTGAAATTCACTAATATTAATCCTCAACAGTGTTTGTTTAGTTTGTTGCTGTTTTACTCAACCAAACGACGCCTGTGATCTATGTGCTGAGCACAGACTGAGTATTGGTCCCTTGGAAGTTGAGTGAACATTTGACCTACTAAATCATCCAGATCAAGTAGACTGATCCACTCAATAGTTTCAGCACCAATAACATACTTTATACAGTCTATCTTCTGTGCACACGCATAACAGCTCTCTTGTGGCTAGCCATTAGCCTAGCCCAGACATAGACTTTTGCCTCTTTTTCTATCTTCTTCACAGCTAAAGAACTAAATTGATAACACTGACAGAACATCATTTAAAAACTGATCAGACTATTCCTTTAATTTTTAGCGTTAAGGATTTCTTATTACAATTACTAACCTCTTTATGAGGACTAACAATGAGTATATATTCAGGATTTTTACCTGAACATCTTATAAGGAAAAACTTCCATGTTTTGCAAAAGTTCACCTGTTATTTTGAATAGGGGACCAACAGCAATTTAAAAAAGCCTGAGGATAATATTGATTTAGACAGAACACCTGCTTTGTTTGGTTTGATGCCATGCCACAATTTGATCTTCTCAATTTGAAATTTTAAAAAGTTTGTCCCTGTCTTGTTCTGTATGTTTTTTTAATGAATTGGCTTTTATTTAAGAACAGTTTATGTAACATTATTTTGTATATTTCATATTGGATGATGACCCAATCTTGCCACAACCTCTTTGTAAAACCCTGTTCAAGTTAAAGGCAATCATGATGCTTTGTTTTCATCCATCCATCTATCCATCCATTATCTGTTACCCACTTCTTCCTTTCAGGGTCACAGGGGTCACTGGTGCCCATATCCAGCAGTCACAG
>JAVKLF010000100.1:821961-832679 GCA_034783495.1 Millerichthys robustus
AAGCTTAAAAGATATGAAGCATAATGCCTGTCTTTGGACCACCGAGGTAATTGTTGGTGTGTGTGTGTGTGTGTGTGTGTGTGTGTGTGCGCGAGTGTATAACATGCTGAAACATTTTCCAAACAGCTTAAAAGAGTAAATAGTGTCCCTCCGAGCCGAGGCTCGTCTTGGTTCGAGGTATATGATGCTGAGGCCGACTGGTGGCGCCTGTGGAAAAACTTACAAAGCGTTCTGACAGATGATGGCGAGTTTTCTTCACTCTGCTGTGCTGCGTCTGACAGTCCGCTCTCCAACTCCTCCCTACGGTTTTCTAATCTCAATATGCACAAACTACTTTCCTTCCTCATCAACAAGCCTCAAAGTCACCGTGGTTCGTCCTAAATCAAATCAAGACGATTTCCATTTACCTTCAATTCAGTTAGTTCAGGGATTACACTGTACATTTGGTTTCTTAACACGTCCTCAACAACCTCGAACGCTCTAAAAAACATAAACAGAAAAACTGTTTTACCTTAACACAGGTCAATTTTATTTTGTTAAGTTAAAAAAGTCTAATTGTGTCAGCTTTATTTAGCCATATAAAAAGAATGAATACCAGATTATTGACACATTTTTAAAACAGATTTTAGGTGTTTACACCACTTAATACTTTTCAGTGTCTTGTAGAATTTTAACCACAAATTAAAAAAAAGAAACAGAAAAATTACAACTGAGGATATGTAAAACCATGCATTTCTTTTTGAATAACGACAAGTTCATCTATTGTTTTTACAGGAAAGCTTTTCTTCAGAAAAGACAATAGTTGAAATGTAAGACTTTAGAAAACTTCACATTTCAAAGTGTTAAAATATTAATGAGGCTAAAGCTAGCCTACTCTTCTGTCTTCTAACATGCTGATAAAATATTCAACTACCATAGGAATTGTTATTAAAAAACAAAAAATGAAATTTCTTTTATAGATGAAAAGTAGAGGTCAGGACTTAAAAAATAACTGAAAATTAAATTTATATATAAATTTAGGTTGGAACATATTTGTATTATGATAATATATTACAAAGTTAGAGAAATAGTTAGCATTTGACATCTTCTGCTGTTAGCTCAGAAGAGACATTAAAAGTCTTTTATCCGAATAAGAGGGGTCATCATTCTCATTTTTTATTTAAAATATTCTTTTTTTTTTCTTGTCCTTTTTATTTTTATTTAGAAAACTTTCAGTTAGCTAGATGTGTGTTTATCTGTTAAAACAGATTTAACAAAAGTAGATAGAAAAGACTTCTGATAAACTGTTTGCTTCCTTAAAAACTAACAATTACTTGAGTTATTTTAGGTTTGTATAACGAAGTCTTTACCACCATCTGCTAAACTCGTACTAGCCTGAACTAACATTTAAAATTTTACTTCAGAAATTCCAAAAGGACATGTTCAGCGTCACAGAGATGGGATTGTCATGTAAAAGTTATAAATATTTAAAATTTTACCAGTTGTAGACAGTTTCTTGAGTGACCTCTGTTAGTAAAAACTAAGTTTGCATTTAAAATAAAGATGTCTATAGACCTCTAGGCCCCCAGTATAAATGAACAGGACAGTGCTTTTGTTCTAAAGTTAAAAACAGATACTGGCCAGTATGAACACGACTAAAACCTAAGTGAATTTCTGTAGTCTTAAAACTAATCTGAGGTAATTATAGGAAGCTATATATAGTTATATAACAGGTGTTGTATTTATTTAATATCTTGATACATAAACCCACTCCCATTATGACTGAACTCTTTTAACAAATGGATAAAATAAGTTCCTAGTTTACATACCCATTTCTTTCCAATGTCTTCAAAGAGACAAACTGCTTAAATAATGACATTTATACGATTGTATGACAGTAAAACTAATTAAACGTATGGTTTCACAGAATTAAATGAATTGAAGGGTACTGGAACTCATCTTGTAACATCCTTTCCCTCACTGTCACCTCCACTTCCCCTAACCATTTCTAAACCCTGCTCTGTTTTCCAAACTTCTTTGGTGACTCTCTGGTTCTCTAACACAGGGTTCCTACACATTTCAACAAATAAAAATAAAAAAATCAATGCTTTTATTAATGGCTGTTTAACAACGTGTGACCGTTAACCACAATGCTCTGCGGCTTATGGTTAGTTCTCACAGCAACGTATGTCACAACACAGGAATTAAAGTAGAGCTACAGCTATTTAGATACATTTTGGAAATGGAACCCCCACCTCCTAGATTTCTAAAGACTTTTATACAATTCTAAAACATTTATAGATTTATGTATTTTTAAAAATTATTAAAAGGACTTACAGTCCTGTGCTGTGCAGGAACCCTGACTGAAGGTGGCATTAAGCTAAAGAATTGGACCTGTAATTCGTAAATGCTCTTACCACCAGAAATAAAGGTCAACGAGGTTGTTAAGACCAATTAATTGTTGATTTGAGGAATGAGCTTACTAACCTCTCCTCTCCCCTGAATTTTCTTTTCTATATTTTTAGGTGGAAGAAGCTCCGTGGCTTGACATGTTGGTCATGCTGCCAACCATGCCTGCCGGGCCAGCCATACCTGAGGGTCCTCCCATAGCTGGAGGAGTGTGCTTGGTAGGTGAGGTCATGTCAGCTCCACGCCCCTGACCTGGGCCTGAGGTCTGAGGACCGTGGTGGGCGTGCTGCAGGGCGTGGCGCTCCAGCAGAGTGCGGTGAGTGAAGGCCCGGTGGCACACGTTGCACTGGAAAGTGCGCTCGGCACGATGGGTGCGCATGTGCACGTTGAGCGAGCTTTTCTGGGTGAAGCGCTTGCCACACATGGTGCACTGGAAGGCCCTGACGCCAGTATGCACCACCATGTGTTTGAGGAGGTAGTCACGCAGGGAGAAGGAGCGCCAGCAGATGGAGCACTGATGAGGTTTCTGACCTGAAGAGGCAGGAAGATGACAACACAATAACAGACACACCCAAAGCAGTCTGGTTGTTTCAAATGATCATTTTCTACCTTGCTTTTGTTCAAGCAGCCCATCTACATTCAAACGATCTGCAATTCAGTTTAAGACATACATATCACGCACAAAACTCGTGTTCTGTTTCAACAAAGAGTTGTGAGGATTTAATGGGCACTAAGGATGTGAAGATCAACCAACTTGCAGAAGCTTGTCTTTAAGAATAGTCCACTCGAGTAACAATGAAATTTTAACCCTAAATTCCAAAGAGGTTGATAAAACAAACAAAAAGAAAAACAATGCAATGAAAAACTCATAACCCCATATTTTATTCACAGTGATTCTTGAAATCTAGAATATATATAACAAAATATATATTTTTTGAATGTCAAATCATTGCATTCTGTTTCTACATCCCAACTTTCTTTGGAATTGGAGTAATAGATGGAGTAGTATTATGTATTCAAATTGCTCCACTCTGTTTGGTTGAATAAATAAACAAATCTGTAAGCAGGTTTGTGTCTACAGGCAGCAACTATGAACAAAAATGAAAGTTAAAATAAAATAACGTGTCTTTGACAACCTATTTTTTTATCTTCTGGTTGCACTCTGTGCTGTGAAGCAGTGAAGGGAATTTATTTAGTTTGCACTGATTATTTGCATGACACATCTTTACAGCTTTTTCTATGCTTAGACTAGTTTTGATAATGAAATGCAGAATTATTTATCTTTTGTCTCTATGTTCTTTGATTAAACTGTGTTTAAATGGAGTGTGCTCTATTTAGGGTTGTACAAATATGGGATGCCTCAGAACAGTCTGCACTTATAACGATTCGATCTGGCAACCTCCTTGCTGAGAGGCAACAGCCCCAGTAACTGAGCCACGACCAGACTTTAACCAACGCACTTTTAAATATCCTGAATATATTTACACATGATGGAGAGGCCATCGCATCTTATGTTTACAGAAGCAAGTAGTTGTCCCCGACAACGAGCGACAAGACTTCAAGTGGATCCCAAAACCACTTTTTCTTTAAATGTATTTTTTTTTAATTGTATTTTAGCAAACTTCCATTCTTCACACAGTGAATTATTTACTGTGTGAGTGAACTTACCGGAGTGGATAAACATGTGCTTGCTGTAGTTCTTCCTGGAACGTAAAGATTTGCCACAGTGAGTGCAGTCGAAAGAGGTCTCAGATCCCTGGGAGGATGGAGAGGGCCCTGCGGAACATGAGGGTGTGGAAGGAGGTGGGGCAGGGGTCATGGGTGCTGGGGGCGGAGCCTGCTGACTAGGCTCTGTTCCTGCCATGTTGTCAATCCCTCCCATGGGCCCTCCCACATAAAACGGAGCAGGCTGTGAGTGGCTTACTGGGTACTGGAACAGAAGCTGTTGAGGAACATAAAATAGATTATGACAGGGTCATTACCTTGCAGGTCCACATAATAAATAAATAATAATAATGAACCAATTCTGAGTGTTTGCAATCAAGTCACCAGCAAGCTGTGAGGCAGTTTTAAAAAATTGTGGCCTATTTTTGTTTGCACGTCTCGCAAAGCTGCATTCTTGGCCGTGTACCTTATTGTGTTGTCCATCTTTTCCTACATCATAAAACATCTCTCTCTCTCGTCATATTCCTAGTTTAAATGTCTCTTACCTAGCTGATATGCTCAAATCTATTTAGGATAGTCCATGCTCCATCATAAACAGTGTTAGTTAAACCTGCTTTGGAAAAGTAATTTACCCTTCAAGTTCTCCTTCAGTCAATAATCTTAGACTAAATCAACGATAAAGTCTGTCCTAAAGTTAAGGTATTTTACTCTAGATTTAGTCTGAAACCTGGTTTGTCGAACCATCCATTTAGAGTCTGTGAGAGAAAGAAATGCTTAAAAAGTTACAGCAGCGTGCACTTAAAGCCATGCTTGGGTGTGTAGGGAGAGAATACTGGTCTAGTTCAGGGGTGGGCAATCCTGTCAACCAGAGCCGCTATTCTGCATGTTTTACTTGTTTTTCCGCTCAAACACACCTGATTTGAATGAATGATAGACAACCTTCTGCAGAAGTTGAAAAGGTAATTCAATCGCTGAGTCAGGTGTTGGAAAAGGGAAGTCAGTAAAACATGCAGGATAACGGCCTTCGAGAACAAAGATTGCCCACCCCTGAGTTTTTAGTTGTTAGTTCTACACATGGGTTAACTGAAAACGTGTAATGATTTTTGTTATGATCAACATAAACCTAATTGATTTTACTAACCTTTGTTCAAAACTGTTTGAAAAGAACTGGCCTGTTTTACATTTTTCCATGGATATTTTAAAAACTATATAAATAAAACACAGAACAATAATTTTATAATGACTATCTTGTAAGGAAAAAAAAAGGGCTAAGATATTTTTGGTGTACTCAAGAAAATACAAGTCTCATAAAATTATGACTATGACTATAATCAAGGGGAACTTTTTAAATTGTGCAATTAGAGAAAAAAAAGAAGTTTTTTGTATTGCCTTTTTTATTATTACTTACTGTACTGATTGCATATTAACTAAAAAAACAGTCAGTTGTAATAAATATAATAAATATTTTACAACATTTTTGCAATATCAAGGTTGCATACTTCACACCTAACATATCAGTTTCCTTTCCTTTATCTTGGTACAAAGCTACATATGAATAAAACTGAACTAAAATGGTGCAGACTTGAAACTCACACCAAGTGTAGTTATTGTTTTCCAGAGAAGACACTGAAACACTTTCCTGAAAGCCTCTTTTGTTGTTCAGACTTCTCTTTCCATTGCATCTAGGTCACCTTGCAATTTTTGTTCCGTTCTTGCCTAGTTCTTAGCTTGGCATGCCATAAAAGAATAAGCAGTCGCATTTCAGTTTATCATTATACCCTTTAGAGCGGCACAGTGTAGCTCTGAAACATATCCACAGTGAGAAAAGCCTGAGGCCGGATTTATAGTCCATGAGATATAAGACGCTGTGTCTCACAGATGTTGTTGCGTGATGACAATTGCATATTTTTCTCCAGGTGAGACCTCGTCTTGTGCATTGCCCCCAGTTAGAACTAGTTTCTTATTGGATACGCACCAAGTATTGTGTGATTGCTCAGAACTTCGTGGGCGTGTTTGTTTATGAATCCAAACCTGCTGTCTGTGTTGACTGTTTGCATGTGCTGTGTGCTGCAGTGGGAGGATTTAGTGGGACTTCTCCCCCTGTTGTTTCTCTTTTGAGTATAAAATGTCCATGCAAAAAAGGTCTGATTTCTCGCATCTTGTTGAAGAATAGTGAGCCCTTAACACATGACGACAGTCAAAAGGCTCAATTCTTCAAGTAGACTAATAAATCTATTTGATTTATTTTGCAAAATCCTAACAAAAATACAAAAACGTTATTCTAAGTGAGGCACTGTTCACACAGAATTTTAAAAAGGCTGTACTCATTAGTCAATTGGTCTAAATGAAGACGCTTACACTGGTACATCTTCATCTATACATCACTCCTTGATCTGCTACCTCCTTATATTTCCATCCACGTGTCACGTCCTCAGTGCCGCTACAGGGAAGATCTCAGGCCTTTATGACCTGCACCGTTCCGTTAGTGCAGACTGAAATTGGCAAAAGGTCTTACTCTGCTCCTATAACCTGGAATATCTTGCAACAAGATTTGAAGTTGTCCATTATGATTTTAAATGTTTGACAAGGTCAATAGAAAAATCGATGCAAATTTGTTCTTGTTTTTAGTGTTTTACTTTGTTCATAGAGCACTTTGATTTTAGTCTAATCTGTTTTTATTTTTGTGTATCATAATGTCTGTCTAAAGCAGGTCTCACTTGAAAATGAGCCCTTGTGATTTAATGAAATTATCTGTGTTAACAAAGGGTAAAGAAAAATAAATTTAGCTACACAGAACCGCCAGCCTTTCCATGCTGTCTCCTCTGTGCAAAATAAATAAATAAACAAACAAATAAAGTGTGCTATAAAACTAAAACTTCAATGAGCTCCTTTACTTTTTAAAATAAAAAATAAATAAAATTTATTTGACTATCAAGGTTAACGTTGCTGGAACAGTTTTACAGATGGATGCAGTTTCTAACAGGCTCGGCCAGCTGGTCCTCAGCGGAGGAGTGGACAGCAGCCACTTTTCTGAACTAAAACATGTGCACGGACTTCTGACTAATCACACATTATTGGGTCACCAACTATAGCTTTAAGCATGAATTAAACAGCATAAAGGGCATTGGTCTTTATTTATTTTTTAAATAACTGGATTTGTGCGGGAGGAGCGGTTCATCACTGCGATGCATTTGAACTGGTCATGAATAAGAACACAATTGTTAGCAAGTTTTTAGTACAATAAAATTCTAAGACATTTTGGCCCTTCCACTAAAGTGATTAATCATGCTTGTTTATTTGTTATTTATTATTGTTTGTTTATTTCCACAGTGCAAAAAACGTGGATAGAATTGCAGAATTTACCAAACAAAATGGAACCCAGTATAAACCGCAGAGTCTTACGGAATTCCTTCATTTCGGCGAGTTTCCGCTGTTACCTGGTTCTGTGCAGTCAAAGTCAGCTACGGCGAAGACGAAGCTCACTGAAACATCAACATCCTCCAAAAATGGGAAGTTTAGTGTAAAGTTTAGGGCAGCGGTTTTTACAATTCTAGAGAACAACTCTTCTGTAGGTTTTGTCAGAACACAATCTGCTGGATGTGTAAAAATACGAGAGATTGTTGTGGACTGTTGTCAGTCAGATTGTTGCACTGTTTCTTGTTTATTATCTTTTCAAACTCTTTTGCATTTTTTATTTTTTTTGCTGCAACAAAAAAAATTTCCAGGCTGGGACTAATAAAGTACATTTATCTCTTTATACCATAATTTTTACCCCCAGTAATGATTTTCTTTGACAAGTCAGCTGTTTGCTGTGTTTCCACATCTCACAGGGATTCTCAGACTGTGGGTGCATCATGTCATGTCAGGTGACTATGACTTTTATTATGACTTTTTAATTTATATTTCAGTCTTAAAATAGGTGCAGGTGGAACTACCATTTAGGTGCTATGACTCAGACTTGTTTCTGTGTTATACAGACAGATTTTTCTCAGGCGTTTCCATGGACTGGGCACTGCAAGAGTGAGCCCACTTTGGTCAGTCAGTGAATGACAGGAAGAAAAATAATGACGAGCTGAGAGAGAAGAGTTTATCTTTTTAATGGAAGGAAAGACTTTTTATGGTTTGAGAAGGTTTCACCTCAGATCAGAGATGAATTATAACCATTAATGGTGGAGGTGGGTAAACGCCCCTTTCGCTGCTGGATCTAATCTAGACATCAGGCATATACAGCAGCTGATACACTGCTTAAAATGGTGAGCAAACTGCTTCTTTATGGTATGTGCCTGTGCTTAAATGGGGATGCAAAAAAGAAACATTTCAAATCAAAAAAGAAAGTAAAGAGAGCCTGTAATACTGATGGCTGCATCAGATGAATAAATTTAAAACACATAAATGACAATAACCCAGTCAGATGTACAGATATTGAGCTATAATGTGGTGTGTTTGTAGCCGAGTTATTCTAAATACATACTTCAAGTGCAAACAGATTGCACAAGATCTTGTGATATCGTGCACAGTGGAGTATATTATTTTAAGATTTAACCAGAAAGGGTAAAACTCCATAATTTTGGTGTGTGACTTAAAAATAAAAAAGCCACCGACACAAGGCACTTACCTGGTTGTTGATGGACTGTGAGGTGGGAGGTGGAGTCAATGGCTTGTTCACCCTTCCCCTGGGATTAAAAGCCATGGCTTGGGGAGGTTCACTCTGAGGCCAGAAACTCTCTGAAAACACTCCTTGCTCATCATAGAAATCCTGAAAGCCATAAAACAAAAAATAAGAAGATACAATACATATAGACAATATTGGCTACAGTTCTGGTAATAGTTGTATTTTGGCTTCAGGGTTAAATTAATTAATACATTTTAACTGAATTATACAGGTTATGCAGGCTCTTAAGAAGCACGTTCTATATTGTTAAGTCACAAGTTCCATTCTACCAGTGTCATAGACGGAGACGTGAACAAAACTGTAATAAAACCCACAAAAGGTCAATTAAATTACTTAAACTAGACAAAAATTATAAAAATAAAAAGACTAAAAGTTAAATAAGGAAAATTAGTCACTGCATGTCATTCAAAGAAAGTACATTCTTCATACAAAAAACTAGATAAAAAAAACTCATATCTTATCTAAGAATTTCTTTACGTTTATAAAATGTCCGCGATAATTTAACTATTTTGGCCTTTGCCCAGTTATATGGGTCACTGTAGAAACAAATGTGGTCACGGATTCCGCCCTGCTGCTCTTCCTGTTTATAAAACCTCATTCACTCAAAAACTGGGATGTGTGTGACAAGAGAAACAACACAAAATCCTCTGGCATGACCAGCACTGTGACATTAACTTTGTTGGGAGACGCCAATAATGAGCCCACCTGTTAGGACATGAGGGTGAAGTCAATCTCAAATTTTCTGCGAAACATGTGTCATCTACAGTCTTTGAAAATCAGATGCTTTAAGCCTTGGTAATAAGCAACATAACTATGTCTATGACACAGTTGTCTTCTCAGGGGTCAAAGCTCATTTAAAATGGACTAAGGCAAAGTCAAAAACTGTTTTACAATCAGACAAATTAAAGTTAGAAATTCTTTTTGGAAAACACCAATGCCAAGTCCTCCATATTACACAGAAGAGAGACCATCCAAGCCATCATCAGTACCCATTACCTCTCTGATGACTGCTGTAGACTACATTCAGCAATGCAAAAATGAGATTTTTTTTTTGTCAGTCAGTAGGCAGGGAAATCACCAACCGCCACCTGTTATTGAGAAGTTTGCTGCTACAACAACACTAGCTTGCTCTGTGTGCTGCTCTATTTCCTGCATGGTTGTTCAGCAGTGCAGCAAGGAAAAGAGTCCCCTGTGAAACAGTTTACTGGTGGACGTGACAAAACGTTAAACGGTAAATGGACTGGACTTATACAGCACCTTTCTCTATCTAACCAGGACAATCTGTGCCACACTTACCGGTCCACACAGCACTCTCTACAAAGCTAATCTAGCTAGCTAAACCACCAACTCTCCGAATGAAAGACGTACACTCCTAACCACTCATCCACAGATGTTCCGAATTTGTTCAGGCTATTTTAGTCGATATTCACAAAATTCATATCATTACAGAAATAAAAAAAATGTTTTTCGGTAAGAACTGGTATACCACCCAGCTCTACAACAGCAAGACTTCATAGTAGACAAGCCCAGGTGCTAAACTGGCCTCCCTGTAGTCCAGACCTCTTACCAATTTAAAACGTTTGATGCATCATGAAACAAAAACTCTGACAAAGACCCAGGACAGCTGAACAGCTAAAATTGTACATCAGACAATAATGGGACAAGATTCCCCTCCAAAAACTGGTCTCATCAGTGCCTAGATGTTTACAGACTGTTGTTAGAAGAAGAGGGAATGCTTGACAGTACGATACGCGAGACATCTGATCCAACTGTTTTGAGATGTCTTGCTGCAATAAAATTCAAAATTATATTTTCCAAACATTTGTTATTTTTTTCTAGTTTGAACATCTAAAATGTTTACCAAGTTTCGATGTAAATAAAACATAGGTTTATGAGAATTGCAACTTCTGAAATTCTACAAAACCCAAAACCAGAAAAGTTGGCACGTTGTGTAAATAGTAAATAAAAACAGAATACAATGACTTGCAAATCT
>JAVKLF010000100.1:838223-849127 GCA_034783495.1 Millerichthys robustus
GATTTGCTAGTCATTGTATTCTGTTTTTATTTACAATTTACACAACGTGCCAACTTTTCTGGTTTTGGGTTTTGTACTTTTATTTGCATTTATACAAACTCCTAAGCAATGTTTCTGGACCTAAGGTTGTTTTTGTAATGATTTTAAGTTATGACTAAAGCATATGTAATTATTCTGTAAAATTTGGGTTGTAATTGACTGGAATATTTATTCATTGGTCTTGAAATGTTAAAAATATAAAACATGCCACTATGCAATTTTGCAACAGCTGTTCGGGCAAAAGCTGAAAACATGAGGAAAGCGGTATAAGCTGAACTTAATAGTTATTTTTCAGTCGTATATATATATATATATATATATATATATATATATATACACACATACACACACACATACACATACATACACACTCACATGTTGTATATATAAATGTATATATATATATATATATATATATATATACACACACACACATACACACCGGTATATATAAATTAAATGAAGCAGAAGTGGTAAGGGACAACTTGGAAGAGCAAACAGAAGCAGACTTTACTGGTTACTGCCTATGAACCACAAAGGAGATAAACTCCACATAAAAATCATTGTGTATTATACCTATAATACAAAATATTAGCTTTTCTCCTCATCTGTACAAATCTAGCATTAAGCACTCCTTTGCATCAGGTTCTCAGCTCCATAGAAAAGTTTGCAATGTGCCGTGCCCTCTGCTCAAACCTGTTAAAGACAATATGCTGGTATTTCAAATAAATAAATAAATAAAGATATTAAATAAACACACACACACAGAGATAGCTTATGGACTAAACAATAAAACTCAACTTTTTTTAAAGAAAGTAGTTTAAGAAGTAAAGTGATGATTAAAAAGGCGGTGTATGCTTTGGTATAAAACCAGTTGTTTCACATTATGCTGTGTTGTAAAAGTAAAAAAAAGAAAAACAAACCCTACTTCAATTAGGATTTAATTATTCACAAAGTGTTGGATTTCTTCATGATCACCCACAGTGCTTTGTTAGCATTTCTTAATGTTTTACAGCCTAAACTAGGCAGATTTTCCCATTTTAAATTATGACCTAATCTACAGTGCTGTGCAGAATACTGAAAGGCAAAGCTGAATCCTTTTGATTCTGTAGCAGATGTTCCTTGTGTAGTCTGCAGTGTACAGCAGGCTGCCGCATAAATCTGTTTCACCATGTTTCCCTCTCCACTTACTTCAGGACTTGTGGCACAATTGCTGATTAGAAACCAAATGCAAGCAGATCATTGAAAAAAGAATGCTTGGCAGACATTAATTCTCCTTTAAATCAAAGCTCAACATTCAAAATGCTCAACAATGCTTCAGTGTCTCTCTCTGTGTATTGGTTGATACATTGTTAAAATATTCATTAAAAGTGGTTTTTAGAGTATAAACTGAAACTATGTTTTGTTTTTACTAAATATATCTCTAGGCTAGTTCAAGTTTTTGCATTTCACCTGTAAATGAAAGTACCTGTCCAAAGCTGGCCAAGGAGTCCTGAGGGCCCTGCTGCTCTTGATCTCGTCGTCCATCCTCCAATGAATAGACAGTTCCACCCGTGTCCTGTACCCCTTCATCTTTCACCACCACTCCCTCTCCTCCAAGCACCTGAAGAAAGAAAAGTCCATGTCAATATTAAGTGGTAAAAAAACATATCCAGTTTGGAACTACTCAAGAATCTAAAGACAGCAAAAGGTCTAAATGAACAACATTGCATTGACCCAGCTCCCGTCCTTTCAAGCAGGTTCCAATAAGAACAACAACCTACAGTTAATATGCAGAAGTCCATAGATTATCAACAAAGATGTGACTGCTGAAGATGAGACGACAGATTCAATTTTGGAAAGTGCAGAAACATCTCAGCGATATACGCCAATGCAGTGTGAGAAGAGGGAAAAGCATATAAAGACAGAAATGGAAAATGTTGCAGCTCTGCATGCCTGAAAGCTGTAACCATAGCAACCCTTCCCCTTATCCCCCTACCTGGAGTCTTAGCGGCTGCCTCTGCTTGCGGCTGTGGCTCGCCCCCCTGTCTCTGTCTCCATCTCTTCCTCGCTCTCTTCCATCCAAGTCCTCCTCCTCGCTGTACCTGTCTATCCCCACAAGGTCATCAGAGAGGTCAGTTGTGTTGCCACGAAGGCTGTCCCTGCCGATGCTGTCCACACTGGCAACGCTGGAGTTGCAGCCCGCGGAGAGGTTTCCTGTGCTGCCAGTGCTCGCGCCATTGGCCGTTTGGGCCAACAGGTCCCGGAGCTTGTACCTTACATCCTGAGTACAGCTGGAGCTCTGTTTCATGAGGATTGTACCAGGCCCTGCCCCCATCCCATCACCACCACACATGGAGCCAGGCCCCATGTCGCCCAGCGACATCAGACTTACAGTGCTACTTTGATCCATGGGGCCTTGTCCGCTCTCATTGACGCCAACGTTGGCAACTCCCAACCCCCCTCCCATGTTGCTACCCCCACATTCAGCCATGAAATTAGAAAAGTTTGCGTAACCTCCACCTCCGCCTGCGCTACTAACAGAGCAGCTTCCACTGCTGCCACTCTCTCTCCCTTTGCCCATTGCACGTTCTTCTTGCTTTGGGAGAACCCCTCCAAGCATCCCCCCTGCAGCTCCAGCCCCTGCAGCTGCTGCTGCGGCTGCTGCAGCAGCTGCACTTGCTGCCCCTGCCGCCGCCTTCCTCTGAGAGATGATCTGGGTACACTCATCAATGACCGTCTTGATCTGTAAGATGCTGGCAGCTGTGAGGATGCAGAGGGCCTGTGACTGCAGCACAACCAGTGAGCCGCTGTACATGAAATCCACGAGCTGCTTCACAGTTTCAGCAGGCACCAGTGGTGGCACAGATATTTCAGAATGACCCAGCAACAGCTTGTCCTGGAAGAAGGGGCTGCCAGCTGCCAGGACGCAGGCGTGGGCACGCAGGGAGGCATCGTGGATCCGCACGGTCACATCACAGAAGAGGCCTTCGCGCCGTTGGGTGCGCAGGGCTTCCAGAACTGACTGGCTGGAATTGTGCAGATGGATGTAGTGCACAGTTTCTGTGCCGGACACCATGGCAGGAGGGGGTGAATCACTGGGGACAGGGTGGGAGTGGGGGTGGGGAAGGGGGACTAGGTGCCTGGGGTTTTGCGTCAGCTTGAGGTATAAGGTGGACAGGGAGGGAAACAAATACAGTGCATGAGCCACAAAGCGGTCTGTGTCTCAAACTGAGGAGTTTCCTTTGTTTTTCTGAGGTGGGGGGTGGTCAGTGGTAGTTTTTCACCGTACCTGTAAAAATAGTGAAATAAAATAATTCTCAACTCATGAATCACTTGTGGGAAAGTTACCACATAATTATTTATATAAATCATTTTGGCTAAAATGTCAGACACTCCTGCTTCCTCTAAAGGTAAAAACTGTGAAATGTCTGCAAATCAGGAACATTTGGCTAGATAAAGCAGTGCACTGATATGCTTTAGGAGATGTGTGAAAAAATAGCTTATGGTTACAATTTCATTACCGCACCGTATATTTTACAAGAATATTTACTGTACATTTTATATAAACATCCAAATGTTGCCTATTTGGAGGTATGAATAGCATTTTTTTCACTGATGCATTTCATTTTCAAACCACTTATTGCGGCTGTAATTGAATGCGGCAGAAGTGAAAACCTGAGAAGCGACTAGATAATCTTCAAATTAGTCGCGTGCATCTTGGGGGAAACACCTGTTTCGGACAAATGACAGCACGTGCTTTTGCGCGAGTCCAGTCCGTGGCTCCTTGGGTCAGTTTACTTGGCTATTCTACGCAGTAGGTGGTCGGTAACCCAAACCAAAAGACATGTTTTACTGTTAGCTGTGAAAAGCCGGGCACCAGGACTATAAGGTAGTAGGCAAATGAGAACATTTCGTTAATTAAGTCTGTGAAGGTTTATTAATCATTATTACGAGCCAACGTTTGCGCAATAAGCAAACAGGTTAAGGGCACCAGGCTAACGTTAGCTAGCGCTAGCTGTTGACATTAGCTCGATGAGGTTTCGGGTGGAGTAATTGTACGAAATACTTACATCTATACGTGCAAACTAGGACTCTCTACCTAACGAAACACGGATTAATGTGTTGCGTACAGAAATAAAACTGCCATAGTCCGGCGTCACTCACCGAGCTCGCCCCCACGCTCCACAAAATGCTAACCAAGCTAGATTTGTAGCTAGCTCAAATTGCCAAAGACACAACTAGTAAAATTAGCATGACAGCAGCTAACGAGCTACCTTTTCTGTTCGGAGTGAGTTGACGCCACACTGTAGTTTAATACATTTTAGATGTCACTGCATGTAATTTAATCCCGACTACTTACCGATGACATATGCAGTGACAGTTCGGTGCTTGTTAATCTGATGGATGCAGCAGGAAGCCCTCATGAAAAGCACCCAGCCTGGTGAGAGCTCCAACAAAAACTAATGCACACTGACACACACTCACATTTACACACGCAGGGAAAGTCACAGAAAGCGATGTGGAGTTTTCTCCCAACGCCACCCGAAATGTTTTTTTTTAATCCATGCAACACGTCTCTAAAATTCATACTCGTAGACTCATATTTTTCATAAAGTAAGACAAATACAGTTTTATAGCACCCGCAGCCGAAGCAAGAAAGCCTAGATCTGCATGAAAACACACCACCCACACACCTTCAAGGAAACTCAGCCGCTCGGGTTATTGTGTAAAACCTAATACCATGTTTTTTTTCCACCTTGTATATGAGGGTTTGGGAGTAGTTTGTAAAAAAAAACATACGGAATATAATTATTGGCGTTAATGAAAGGTAAGAAACAAACAAACAAAAAAGATTAAACTAAATGCTGCTGTCATTATTAGTTTTGCTTCTGTTCCTGCATGTTTACCATTAAAGCACACACACCAGGTGTAGTCATGTGTGTTAATTTGAAAATTAATTTTGTTTGAACATATATGTCAAAAATGGCCACAGAATGCTTAATTGCAGTTTAAAATAAAGTATTCTATTCCTCGGACAAACACATATCACCCTTTCATGCCAGAGTTTTGGACTAAGACCACCATTTTGAGAAATTACAGTTTTAGCAAGTTGGTCAACCCTTAAAAATGTAATTTTTCACAACCTTGTGATTTTTAGATATCATGCATGATTTGCATTTGTAGTATTCATTGTGAATTACTGTTGGACACTACAACACCAAAATTTTAGTTCAATGGCTGTGGTAGCCATTTCCAGAAGTTAATCAGTCATAGATACAGCCAAAATTTACTTTCTGGGTGTTCTTTTAAATCTGTCCGGTGGTTTATGAGATATTTGCAAATAGCCAAAATTGGCTGAGGTATTGCCAGTTTTGCTGTGGCAGCCATCCTGAATTTGAGTCCAAAAGAAAATCAGTAGTTGGGGGCAGCTGTGGATGAGTGGTTAGGGGAGTCATCCTCTAATGAGTGAGTTGTGGGTTCGATTCCACCTCGATTCAGTCACCTGTCGAAGTGTCCCTGGGTGCGACACTGAACCCCCACTGTGAAATGCTCTTTGAGTGTCCTTGTTAGATAGAAAGGTGCTATAGAAGTACAGTCCATTTACATTCAATCAGCTGTTGAACATTTCAATAAAATCTGAAAGGGGGTTCATGGGATATTTGGCTAACAATCAGTTGATTGCCATTTTTGTTTTTGCTAAGATTGCTTTGCTGTGGCAGTTGAAACAAATTAATTTCAAAAGGCAATAAATCAGTAGATGTCGACACAGTAATTACTTCCTGAAGTCTTTGTTTTATTGAAGTCTTGTTATTTAGGAAATACTTTTTTAATGGTACAGAGAAATAAATACAAGTGGACACACACGGGGGTGCAGTATTCAAATACTATTAGAAGTTTGTAAAACTGCTAGTATAATTATTACATATTTACTTAAAGTAATCCAGCTGTTCTTATTTTTTTAATTTTGTTTCTTGCTTAGTACTGTTTGCTAGTCCAGATTTAAACTAACTCAAACATACTACTAGCTACCACTTTATAGACTTTGGGGGAAGAAAAGAGACATATTTCTATCCACATCAGGAAATAATTTAATGAATTATAATTTAATGAGTTGATCAGATCACAAAAATGATTTGTCTTTGTCTTAAAGTAAAGCATGCAGTCCCCACAGAGCTTGAAACATTGAAAGCTACTGGTTGCCACATTAGGACACACTGACACTCGGCCACAAGCACACACAAAAGCGCTTGTATCCACTCTATTCTTAGGACCCAATAAATGTTTATTCTTTGCACGTACAAGGAATAGAATTGGGATTCATCACAACATCAAAAGAATATTGAAGCACAAATACTAATAAGTTATATTAACACTTCTTTTTTCTACCTTGTCCACTCTTAAGGAATAAATGGTGTGTTGCAGCAGGAATATCTGAAATGTGAGCGACATTGACAGGTACACAAACAAGGATTAGTAGCCTAGCACATCATGTGAGTGTGTTGACAATGATTTTAACAGCCGTGACTCTTGTATTCATCCCGATTTGAGCAAGCGTTTATCGAGCTTCAAGTTTCATCCTTCAGTAAGAATGATTTCTTTCATTGATTAACTGTGATAAAATGCCACTGTTGTAGCGTTTGTATAAAAAGTGCAGACATTAACTAGTGTATGGTGCAAAATCCTTATAACTTCTGGGATTAAAAGTGGCTTTAGCAATATAAACACAGTTATATAATTGCCTCCATATAAAAATAAAATTAGCAGTACACAAATATTGCACACCTACGGAGTTTAGATTTTTCGGACTATTGATAAGCTATCAAGAAAATGTACAAACAGGGAAATAATAAACACTCTGGCAATATAAATAAATATTTGAATATTCAGTTTTTACTCTATGCATGCAGCATGTCTCTCTGGATGGGGCAGAGGTAGAGTCACGGCTGCCAAGGTGAGATGGTTTTGGGCTGTGCAGTGGGTGAAGGTCACGGTGGAGCAGCAGGTATTTCTGGTGAGCCAACAAGAAGGAGCCCCTCAGTGATGCTGGGCATCCTGCTCCCTCTGGCGGCAGCCCACAGCAGTGATGAGAGCGGCTCCCTTTCCACTGCCGTCCTCAGACAACAGGAAGTTGACATCACATTTGGGAGCAAGTTCTTTTACTGTATGCAGGAAGATCCGAGAGAAGCTGAGGGAAGACAGTGACAATAAACTGTATTTATCAGATAGTTTACTACTCAGAGATTTAAAGAAAAACATACTTTTCAATATAGACAAAAATTATGGCTGTGGTTTTTGTTTTACAACAAACGTAAATCACGAGGTTCTATTAGTCGGATAACTGAGGATGGATCCCACTGAGAAGTGTGCGGTTGGTAAATTGGCTGTACTTATTTAGTGCCTTTCTTTCCAACCAGGTTACTCAAAGTGCTTTACAACACAATCTGTGCCCTCATTTACACATTCACACACATTTATTCAGCACGATACTAAAGCCCTCTACAAAACCTATCTGGATGAAGCATTCTACAGTTATTAATTAGTTATTTGCATGACATTCATACACTGATGGGACACACATCTGAGGCAGTGGGAGTTCAGTGTTTTGCCCAGGAACACTTTGACATTGGACTGAATAGTGGTGGAATCAAACCCCCAACTCTCTCATTGGAGGACATCTACTCTAACCACTCAGCCACAGCTGCCATCTGGTTTTTGCTTATCACTTATAGTATTGTTATTTTGCATCCTGTATACAAATAATGTCAAATTTGACACGATATGAAAACCAAATGCCTGTGATTTTTCATCATTTAGATAATACTTTTTCATTTTTTAAAAATAGTGATCCCTGCATCTGTAGTTTAGTAAATTGTATGATAGGCCTTCAGGAAAAGAGTAGAGAACCCCTTCAGCCTGATCATGTACAGGATACTTCATAACCTTTTAAGAAATCTCTTTTCACATGCAAGTTTTTGGTATGATTTTTATCCTGGATCTTACTGTGGGTGCAGTTTATAGAGGGTGCCATCAACGCCCACTGTGACGTCCAAGTGGTCCAGTCCTCGGTTCTCACGGATCTTGTCCACAACAGCAGCCATGCCGGCTCCACAGATCTGTGCAGCACGGCGGGACACAGTGCCACACACCTCCTTGACAATAATACTGTCATCACAGGTGCTGTCGAGTCCCAGCTGCTGTAAGATTGCCCTGACCTGCAGCAGCGCTAGACGATCACTGTGAAGCAAGAAAAAGCCGAGTGAGAGCGAATCTGAGGTCAGCCGACAACAGTGGAGTCACTGGATACGTTTCAGCTGTTCCCAGAGCCTAAGGTAAACTTAAACCATAGCCTCTCCCTTTATTCATTATTTGGTGTTTTCTTTCACTGCATTTAAACTTTTCAGTGAACCAAGCTGGTCATGGTTGTGCTTTTACGTTGATGTTTTTATATAAAGATTTAGCAACTGCTTCTATACACTATGCTGTTATTTATTTATTTATTTATTTATTGCAACACTACCACCACATGTATCACAACTAAACTACATTAGTCGTTTTTATGATTTTTGTCACCATCACAGCACCGTGTTCTTAAAGTGAGAGTAAAGTACACAAAAATGTGTTCAGAGTTTGTCACACCACAGATAAGTATGTTATTAATCACTCATCCAAATTTGTTTGATTAAAAACACAAAAAAATGAAAAGACGTCCGCTTTAGCTATGCGGAGACGCTGGGGGCGTGTCCGCTGGAGGTGCTAAAACCACGTCCGTGTTGCTGTACGTTTGAAATACGGTGATATTACATTTAGTGACAATCAGACAATCAGATTCCAGCACAGCACCAGGCTGTTTTCCAGGAGTCGGACTAAATCATTGTTTTCTGCTGTCAGCTGATCTAGGTTTCACCGGAGGTAAACGAAAGAAAAAGGAAAAAGAGCGTTTGGTAAGTCTGCTTCGATCAATATCCGCGCCTGATTAACTCCAGAAATGTAACGCCACGTTGCAGAAGTTACTGTTATTTTCTCCTTCTTCTGATAATGGTATTTATTTTTATTTTGGACTTATTAATCAGACATCAGTGACTCAGCAGAATGTGTTGACACTCTACTATGTGCTTCAGTGTAACACTGCCGGAGAAGGCCTCGCCTCGTGAACCAACTGACTGTTTATAAATCCCAACTATCTCCTGGTCGTCAGTAAAACTATCTGGAGTAAAGTGAGCGCTGCAAAGGAGAGTGTTGTTGGTCATGTCTCCGGAGTGGCTCCTCTTTACAAAATCAATAGTTTATTCAGGCGGCGATCTCTCTATGAGGCATCATTGGTTAGCTAGCTAGCAGCAAGCTATCATTAGCTCTACCTGAAGTTACTGTGCTGTTGGTTTAAATACTGCTGGAGCAGCAGGGGGCGGGGTTATACTAAAAGTGGCCAAGTGACAAAAAGGGGCAGTACTTTAGACACATCCCATACAATCCTAAATCGATTCAATCATCATAAATGGTTGGGAGACTTTTTACACGTTAGCAACAATATATTTATGACATTTATATTTTGTTTAGAAGAAAATTGAAGATTTCGCTTTACACGGTCTTTAATAAATCTTACAAAACCGTGCATAGGCCATGGAAAGACTATGTATTTTCTGGATGATTTATTTATTATTTTTTACACTTCAATGGGGTTGACACCACTTAACTGTATTACAATGCTCAAAGTTGTTATTTATTTTTTGTTTTAATTATCAGTGATCAGAGTTTTTTTGCAAATAGCTGCAGCTTTGTTTTTACACTGTATAGAAATCAGTGGAAACTAAAGGAATGGGAACTTAGCAGCTTATTCATTATGCACTTTTTTATGCTTTCTTTACTGCTGAAAAAGTTTTGTTGTACATTTAAATGTTGAGTGTTTTGTGGTAAAATCCAAGACTGATGCTGCTTTAATCTGCTCTGATTTAATGTTTAAGAATATTTGCTATAGCCTTGAGCTGTGGTCTAGACAGTAACATTTCAGCATGAAATGTTTCTTTCTTGGTCCTCCACTGAGTTTATTTTGTGTATTGTTAAAACAACTTCAAACTGGTAGCAATTTAACTTTGTGCGCTGTTTGTTTTTGAATGCTTAACTGATTTGCACAGTTAAATCATTGCTTAAATTATTTAACTTTGTAAAAAGCCACTGGAACTGCATGGATGAATAACTCTCAAAAATAACTGTGAAATGACTTACCTCTCTATTTGTGACAGGAACTTTGTCTCAAAGATGCCTCTTGTCTTCAGTGTCTCTGAGATTTGTCCTCGGAAGAGGAAACCACGCTTGGTTAGATCGATTAAAATCTGACGGACAATTTCACCCAGGTACATTCCACTGCACATCTTCTCATATCTGAGGTTAATATAAACAAGATCAGATTTATTAGAGAGGATATTTACTTCATGAATTAACAGTTTACACATGTTTAGTATAAAAATTGACAAGACAGTGATTAGAACTATATTACTTTTTAAATTGACATATACTGTATTATTTGTACTCTTGACCTTTGTTTGCCTTCATTGAGTGAATTCTCATCCACTGCCTGATCGTAAATCGTCCTGATGTCATCCAGGCAGCCATTATCTCCAAAGGCCCCCCATTCCATATTCACACACATTCGACCCTCATTTCCTGGCACTATCTCAATGTTTCTCAACTCTTCCATGTAGCAGGCATTACTTCCAGTCCCTGTTAGGACAACAACAGATAGGAAATCTCAGGAAAATGTTAAAATAAAACAATTCCAATCACAATAGTTTTTATTTGTGGGCACTGTTGATCTTAACAATTTCCTTAGTACTTAGCACAAACATTTGTCCAATATCTATCTTTATCTTCCCTTAAATTCATTTATT
>JAVKLF010000100.1:891843-907222 GCA_034783495.1 Millerichthys robustus
ATTTGGATCACCTTATGAGTTAGTGGCTTTTAAATTTTTGTATTGCAGTTATTCTTATATGAAAGCATTACTGCTTTCTTTACTGAAAAGTTGACGTTAAGACAATAAACAAAAATAAACAGATAGATAAAAAGTACAGATGAAAATTTTCTGTACAAAAATAAGATTCCACAGAATAATGCAGTGGGGAAAGAAACAACAGATCTGAATAGAGTGTTACATTTTTTTTAATAATTCAATTAGGAGGGTGTAAAAATTTTATGCAACTTTCCTACATTTAGAATGTCTTGGTATCAGCGTACCTACACATTTTCCATTTTAAAATTCAATACTTTCCTGACTCATATTTTCCTCTGGATCTCTCAGCTATTTTAGAAAATAAGAAGTTTATAAAATCATTGTTGTTTTGTACAGTGGTGAGGTTTTATTATCAAATGCATCCAACATAGAAAAAACACAAAACGGATTACAGTTTAGTTTGATAAAAAAAAATTAAAAACAAACTATAAATTTGTCTCAGGTTTGTGGTCCACGGCCTGATCCCAGGAGAGACTTATGTTTTCCGAGTCCAAGCTGTCAGCATCTTTGGCCTCAGCGAGGAGTCTCAGGAGTCTTCTCCCATTGCTGTGGAGCCTGCCCTCGGTAACAGGAAGCACTGCTTTATTATTACATGGGTAGAATTTTTAAATACCGGTAAATACCTTATGTTTCAGTATGAAATATGAAACACGCTCAAGAACTTTTTCAAACAAATTAAATAGCCGAATAAATTAAATTCAAATAAAATGAAAAGGTGGCTCACAAGATGAAGTGTTTTTTAAGCTTTTGCTCAGTGAGTTTTATTTTATTCTATCCAGGAAAGGGAGAGGAATATGGTATGTAATAAAGATTGTGATCTTCCAACCACACTTACCCACTTTTCCCCTTTTGTTCACCTTTGACTTTGCACCAAAGCACATATTTTCAAAATCACCATAGATCTTCTTGCTCTGCAAGAAAATCACATTAAAGTAAAAATGTGTACTAAGGACGTGCTAGAAAGTACCCATTTAGTTCAACTGCATGAAATGCATGTGTGCAGATAGTCATATTGTTGTTGTTTTTTTCTTAGATTATTTATAAAGAAGTTGATCAAAAGTCTGGATAAGGATGTGTTAATGTTTACTATGTGTTTATAAAAATGTAAAACTTCATAAATCACAACTCCTACAGCAACTCCCAGTGCTCCCTATGGCATCACAATGCTGAGCAGTAATGGTTCATCCATAACTGTGGCATGGAAGAGTCCCAAACACTGTGGTGGCTCCAAGGTCAACGCTTATTACATCGACAAGCGTGATGCTGACACTTTGGTGTGGAAAGAAGTCAACCTGTCTGCTGTCACAGAGAGAATCTGCACTGTGAGTTCAGATTTGTTTTGACTCAGAAGCATACAGGGTTTCTAAAAGTGAATCGTTATATCTGGTAATCAAACTTTATTTTGTTTTTATTAGGTGGACAGTTTAAAAGAGGGAACATTTTACGAGTTCAGGATTCAGGCTGGTAATCTGGCTGGTGTTGGTCTACCATCAGCTCCCAGTGCCCCGATGAAATGTGAAGCTTGGACTATGGCAGAGCCAGGTACAGGATCATTACTGGTGCTAATAGTCAGCACTTTGTTTTAATTTGAGTCTGCCAAAGGTGTACTAGTATGTCAGTTAATAAAATTGAACTGTAAGCCATTCTGACATTAAGATAATCAAAACTTTAGAAAATTCTAAAATCGATCTGAAACTGAAAAAATAGTACTGTGTTACTTTGGATACAAAACATGAAGTAACTTAAGAGAGTATTACCTAGGTCACAAAGTAAAACCATAGAACAGGAGTAATAAAAGACGACTCCAACATTGTACCATAAAACTTTTATTACTTTATTTCACTTATGGAAGGCCCAATGACTAGGAATTACACAAAACTTGAGAACAAAAGTCTAAGATCACTACCCTTTGTTTCTGAATATGTTTTATGTTTTTGTTATTTAAGGCCCAGCCTATGATCTGAGCTTTAGTGAGGTCAGAGGTGACTCTCTGGTCCTTCTGTGGAAAGCTCCTGTTTATACTGGAGCGAGTGCCGTCACTGGATACTTTGTGGACATGGCTGATAAGGGCTCATCTGAGTTTGTGACTCTGAATAAAGAAACTGTGAGCCATCGTTACCTGCAGGTAGAGGGACTGCTCTCCGTTATCCATTAGTTACAAATCTAGCACCATCAGAATGTGCTCTTACCTATTTTCACGTCCATATTGTGCTTCACATACGATGATGATGATGATGATGATGCATTTCCATTGGTTACTGCAGGTGACTGGACTGGAGGAAGGTAAAACTTACATCTTCAGAGTTCGTGCGGTCAATGCAAACGGGGTTGGAAAGCCTTCTGAGCTGTCTGAGCCGGTCTGTGCCAAAGCTCTTCCAGGTAACGTCAACACTGCTGACTCATAACAACGACCGGTGTTTCTTTTCAGTCCATTTTTACATTTCAATTCATGAACAGTGACATTCAACAGTAACAAAAAAAATCCCTACTAGTAAACATGTCATCCATACCTGTGAACTAGAAAAATATAACTATATGCAATAAACAGAAACACAGATGATATGTTGAGGATGTAGAAGTCTTATTTTACTGGACACCAAATCGTGAATTAGATTTTTTTTGTACAATTTCATGAGAACAGTTTTGTAGTGAATATGTATATTGTATTAATAAATGGGTTGGAATTTTGTCCCACAATTTGGCAACAGGACAGTTAAACTGAGTTGTACACCAGGTTTTGGTAACAAACTGCAGCTTTAGATGAAGCCTTGATAGACAATTATTACTCAACTCAGAAATAATCAATAATGATTTGGCTGTAACACAAAATAATTTTAGAAAAGAGACAACCAGAAATTGTAAAATAAGATTATTTGCCGTTTTTAATTTCTTGATGAGTTTAAAATTTCAAGTAAAATCTTTTTTTATCTCAAATTCATTTGTCCCATCACTTTATGTAGCTTATAATCACTGATGACAAAAACTATTTTTGTAATCTTCTTTGCTTGTTTTTATTCACCGAACTCAAATTTTCAGATTTGCTCATTGAAAAAAAGGCATTTTGCTCATACACACTTTTGGAATGTTGTATTGTAACTTTGTTTTAATTAAACCTCATTTGGGTGTTCCCGTGTTTTTCCAGGCACTAAGGAGATAGTGGCTGGTGTGGATGAAGAGACCGGAGATATTTTTCTGTCTTTGGAGGCCTGCGAGATCTGTGAGACATCTAAGTTTGTGTGGTCAAAGAACTACAAACCCATCGGTGACTGCCCCAGGGTCAAGGTCACAGCAAAGGGCAGAACGTAAGCTTGCTTGCTCAGACACCCCACAAGCTTTAAAGCTGTTTCTTCTTTAGCAGCAATAACAGTCTTTAGGTAACAGAACATTTTAACACAGTCACTGGGTGAACCAAATGTTTTTTTTCCAGAAAAATAATTTTAGATTAAAAAGAAATGTCTTTGCACAGATTTTAAATGCAACAGTTATGTGATCATTTAAGTTTGAAATTTGATATTTTTTAGAAATTATATACAGAAATGAAGCGCAACAGTGATATTTTATAATAGTAAGTAGTTAGTTGTGTCCTTCACAGATCCAGACTTACTTTCACCAACCCTGATAAGGAGGATTTGGGCAGATATTCTGTGGTCGTCACTGACACAGATGGAGTTTCTTCCAGCTACACTCTAACTGAAGACGGTAAAATTTACTTCATAAACTTCCAAAGCAGCAGTTTTTATTATAGTTCCCAGTCTTAAAGCCCTCTGTAGATGTTGTGGTTCTTTATGTTATTGTGTTTGCTGCTCACATTTAATTTTTTGGATGTGTTCTGCAGCCTTAAACACAATACTTGAGCTCAGCTACGCCATCAAACATCCAAGTGAGTTGTGATTGTGCCTCAGCATCACACCTCAGGCATCATTTCTGTTTATGATCTAATATTAAAACCTTTGTGTTCTGCATCTTTGTGCAGTTGTTCCTCTGAAACACAGTCTCAGCTATGAGATTTTGGAGAAAGGTCATGTGCGTTTCTGGGTCCAGGCTGTCAAACTGTCTCCATCCGTTTCCTACAGGTTCATTGTTAACGACAAAGAAGTCACCAGCGGGGAGGTATAATACCAACACTCACTATTCTCTCAGTTTGAAATGAAATTATTGATAAATATGAATATTTTCTGGGTTTTATTGTTATTCAAAATAAAAATAGCTTAACTAAATTCTATCCAACCAGGATATTCAAAATACTTTACACTACAATCTGTGCCCTCACTTATGCATCCACACAGCACTCTACTATACCTCTCTACAAAGTCTAGATAAATCATTCTATAGAGATTAATCGGTGCTTAAATCATATTTGTACACAGGTAAGACACACATCAGAGGCAGTTGAGGTTATGTGTCCTGCCCAAGGACACTTTGACATGTGACTGAATAGCAGAGGAATCAAACTGCAAACTCTTATTAAGAGTAATAAGATTAGTTAATATTGCAAGATGGCCTCTGAGTGTAAAGTGTTTTCACTTTTCCCTCTCAGGGTCAGAAGATCAGCCATGACGTGGCTTCTGGTGTCATCCAGATGACAGTGGATCATTTCACCAGAGCCAACGAGGGCACATACACAGTCCAGATCCATGATGGCAAGGCCAAAACCCAGAGCTCATTGGTCCTGGTGGGAGATGGTAACACGGTTTAACCTTTACAAATCAGTCAACTCATGAATGATAAGTTTGTCCATAGATCTCCTGCAATGTTTGTGTCCATACTATATGTGAAATTATTTCTATATTTTTACTGATGGCTTTTTTGAAAATAACAACCTGTTCGACTTCTAACTTTAAAATATTTCAGCTTTTATTGGATTTCTGTTTTTTTTTCACTTTTTTACAGTGTTCAAGGCTGCTCTGAAAGAGGCTGAGTTTCAGAGAAAAGAACACATCAGGAAACAGGGTACAAAAATCCAACATATATTATCTTCAAATTCTTTTTTATGTATTTTGATACACATCCAACTAGATGTTGAAAGTCTATGTTGAGCTTTGTGTTAGCTATTACTAAAGTGTTCCTTCTTAAAACTTTTTTACAATCTTTCGTTCTTCAATTCTTCTTTGCCTTTCATCATTGTAGGTCCACATTTCTCTGAGTATCTGTATTTCACTGTCACTGAGGATTGTACCGTTATGCTTGCCTGCAAGGTAACAAAATCACAGCCTTAAAGGCAGTTTATTCTAATGATGTTTTACCTTTTTTATTGCCTACTGGTACTTTTCATCTCGTGTTTAACTTTTGGCTGCATGTTCGAACAAAGCATTTAAGTCCTGTGTGTTTGTCAGGTGGCTAATGTTAAGAAGGAAAGTGCTTTCCATTGGTACAAAGAGGATGACGAGACTATTCCGGAGACTCCACCCAATGTTATGTCTGGCGCGTGTGCTCTCCCTCTCCCTCTGGTACAAATAACAAACACAACATCACCATAATTGAATGTAAAATTGTAATTATTGCAATTCATCTGCTTTATTGAATGTTTGTAAAGTAACATGAAACTTCTGTTTGTTGACATAATTTGTGTATTTAGTTCTCCAGAAAAGATCAAGGTGTTTACAAGGCTGTTCTCAGTGATGAAAGAGGAAAGGATACCTCCGTGATTGACATTTCAGGCAAAGGTACACATTCAGAAAAAGTCCTTTGTGTATTTTATTGTTCATATATTGGTCATAATGTATTTGACACAGTTTCCTTCTTTTATTCACAGTGTTTGATGATATTATCAATGCCATTGCTCACATTGCTGGTAGGTGGGATCAGCTGCATTTTGTCTTGTCTATGACAATTTGGATGTGCACACTTACTGGGTGAAAAGAAGACAAAATGTCTCTCTTTTGATGTAGAAACTATTAATAATGTAGTTTGTGAGTGAGAAGAATTTGCTAAAATTTTGGGAAGTTTACACAGTCCACAACTTAGTGTGTGACATTACACACTAAGTTGAAGGTTTGGTGGTAAAATCTTCAAAAATTGCAAAAATTAAACTGTGATTGTGTAAAAGCCATAGAAGACTGTAATATCTAAAAATCTGTATAGTTTGATATTTATGTTAAAAATGCAATAATTTGATAATGTAATACATTTTCCTGCTCAAAATGTTATTGAGAATTATCCAGTATTTAGTTACCCCAACATCACATTTAACTTGGCCCCGCCCCCTGACTTAGTGCTGCTTGTTGGCCACACTGCACTGTGTGTATCTGAATGTTTGTATTTGTTCGGCTCAGGTGCGTCTGCCTCTGACCTGGTGATGCAGTGTACTCCAGAGGGTATCAGACTGCAATGCTACATGAGTTACTATACAGAAGAGATGAAGACAGTCTGGAAACACAAGTACAGCATCTTCTATTTGAACTCCACAAAGTCGATCAGCAGATGCAACAAATTACATTTTTAGGATGTTTTTATTGAGAACAGCTGATGGATTTTATTGTGTTGTTGTGGCTCAACTAATAGAAGGTGAACAGACCTAGTTTCATGCATGTAAAAATTGTTTTGGGATCAGAGGATCAAGTGTTCAGAGTACTTGAAGTACTTAAAACTACTGGCATTTTGCCCTCTCTTTGCTAAAGACTAGTTTTACTGTTGTCACCTGAACGAAAAACATCAAACCTCTGCTACATCAAAACAGATGTGTAATACTTATTTGTACAGACTGACAAAAAAGGAAGTAGATGTTATGTTTTGCAGTCGCTCAGACTTTAGACAAAGTTGAGTTTTGTATTTCAAACAGTTCCTTGTCATGCAGTGTTCACAGAGGCACAATTATATCTGTCTGTCTGAATGGACCAGGCTTACTTTTGTTTAAATCCCTTATCTGTCAGTTTGTTGTTGTGATGATGGTGCCCTTTAACCCGGACTCCAGAAAACTCAGACTTTGTTTTTGCACTCAGTATGACCTCTGAACTAACAGAGTTGATTTGTGTAAAACTGTAGGGGGAGTAAGATTGCCTCTTCTGAGAAGATGAGGATTGGCGGCACAGCAGAGATGGCCTGGATGCAGATCTGTGATCCCTCTGATAAGGAGAAAGGTCAATACTCCATTGAAATCTCAGATGGTGTGACGACCCACACAAGGACATTTGACCTCTCTGGACAAGGTAGTAAAATTGTCTACGAGTGCAAAGAAATTTATTAAATGTTGTTTATGTTTCTCTAGGTTCCTGTTTGTTGTTTGAAAAATTGTAATTTCTGTTTGCATTTTTGCAGCATATACTGATGCATATGAAGAGTACTTAAGACTCAAGTAAGTTATGATGGTATTATTCTGTAAACATGTATTTTTATTGTGTCGCAAAAACATTTTAATTGTACTGAACTTGTTTTGTCTTGTAGGGCAGCTGCATTTGCTGAGAAAAGTAAGTTGTTAGATTCATTCTTAGGCTGAAAAATACACTAATGTAGTTTTATTCTTTTCTGCTTAAGAGCTTATAGGTAAAAGTAAATTGACACGTTTATATTTTATGACCTATGATTTATCAGTCAAAAAAAAGAGGAAAATGGTCTAAAGCCATCTTAACAGCTCTTTAAAAAATTGAAATATTTTAAATTAAGTCTGGCATATGTGCCAATTGTTTTGAAGACAAAACAAAATAATTTTGCATCAGAAAATACCACAAATAATTGTTTTTCTTTTTCACTCTTCTTTATTGACACAGCTAGACATAAATGATTTCCCTTAAACCTTTAAAGTTATCAATGTGTATTTTGTGTTGACCACAAACTTAACATTTGGACTTTCTTTTCAGACCGTGGAAGAGTGGTTGGTGGTCTTCCTGATGTAGCCACCATTATGGAGGAGAAAGTGAGTATGGTTTCATTCTGTTTTCATATTGTTCCCACAGTGTTCTTTACATCGTTGCTTGTAGTATGGAGGTTGAAGTTGTCTGGGCAACATTCCTCAGAATCAAAAGCTGCAACAAGACTAAAAGAAGAGTTTTAACCTGTGACTCATTCTTATTTAAATGACAAGAAACAAGATCAAGGGATTACGAAGTCACCCTCAGCTAAATGTCTGACAGTCACATAATGTGAAGACTTCATGCAACCTACATCAAATATGTTTTCATATTTTAACATAGTTTTGTTTTAGCGCTTTAAGATATCAGATCCTAAAACATTCTTGAAAATAGTACATGTACATGGTATTATTTTGTCTAAGTTTAATACACAGTTACAACTCCGGATTTGCATACAGTGACGTCATCGATCCCAATCTAATTAAAATTTTAACTGCACAAAAAGTACAAGCGCTCATACCAGTTTGGCACGTCAATAATGACTTCTGCATTTTGCCCAAAGAGCACTACACGGACATTCCTTTCACTTCATTGTGAAGCTGTTTCTGCAACAGAGTTCATGAGAAACAAATCAAGAAGATTTTCATTTAAACATTTAGGTGTTAGTTTTTTAACTTTGCTCAGCGTTTCACTATGGGAAATGCTCCAGTGTGCTCAACTACAGAAGCTCCAATGACACCCGTCTTATCCTTATGTGACTGTGGAACAGTGGTAAGGCAGTCAACTTGAGATTGGAAAGTCACAGGTTTGACTCTACACCATGCACATATGTTGCGGTGTCCTTGAGCAAGACACATAATCCTTGACAGTTCCCTGGGCACTTAAATAGCTGCCCAGTGCTAATGGAAGTAATTTGTAGGACTCAAGTTTTTTATCATTTAAAATGTAACAATTTAAGAAAACAGCCATTCAGTTGGATAGAAATAAAGCAGGCTGGACAGTTTCATGTGCCTTCCCCTCTTTTTGTCCACTGTGTTAACACAACCATCGACAAAATAACTGAACCTTCTGAGTGTGAGCTATTTTTTAGGGGTCTAGTCTGTTTACTGTGAGAAGCGGTGTTAACTGTGCTGTCATTTTAACTTGAACTGACTCTGCACCCCCTCTAGTCTTTAAGCCTGACCTGCACCGTGTGGGGCGAACCAACCCCCGAGGTCTCCTGGTTCAAAAATGAGCAGGAAGTTGCCTCCAACGAGCACACCAAAGTAACTTTCGACGGTGGCAAGTTCGCCAGCCTCGTCATCAACAAAGTCACCCCCGATGACTCTGGCAAGTACAGCATCAATGTGCGGAACAAGTATGGTGGTGAGTTTGTTGAGATCACCGTCAGCGTCTACAAGCATGGAGAGCAGATCCCTGAGCCCAAACTGGGACAGCCTAAAACAGCCACACCTGCACCACCAAAGTCTCCAGCTCCACCATCCAAGACCCCCACCCCCACCCCATCTAAGGTTCCGACCCCAGCGCAGTCTCAGAAGAGCTCAACTCCGGCCTCCACTCCAGCCTCTACTCCGGTTCCTAAGTCCCCAACCCCAACACCACCTCGCAGTGTCAAATCCCCAACCCCACCCAGATTCATGAAGTCTCCCACCCCACCCAGAAAGTAAGGGGTGGTGCAGATGTGTGAAAAGGAACCTTTTGCTGATAGCAACACTGCTTATTCGCATGAGTGTGAAACGATGAGCTGGTTCTTGAAGGTTGATTTGAGTGTAGACAACACTCGTGTCCAAATGTCAAAACCTCTGCATACTACTGCCGCTTCTGCTGCTGTGACCGATTTCAGTTATTAGGCTCAAAACCAGTTATATGAAAACTGATGTTTCATGTTTTTTGTTTTCATTTTTAACTCAAATAGGAAAAGAAACGAGAGAAAAACAAAAGAACCACATATATTAAAGTTTAATGTTTTCAAAGCTGAACCTTCCACTGTGCAGTGTTAGTGGAAAGTCTTTATCAGAGTTTACAATTGTCACAGCATATGTAAGGTTTATTACATGTGGGGTCTTATTTTCAGGAATTGATTAGGGGTGTGGAAGAGAGGCAGTGATTTTAGTCCTTTATTCTGTTTCAAATGTCAACTTTCATATTTCTTTCTTAAGGAAGTTTTACATCCAGTGGTTCTCATGCTTCTCAGATGTACCCGTTTGAAGTTTCACCTCGAACAAGACCCAGATTTAGGCATGGATCATTTTAGTTTGCATATTAAAATAACAACATAATAAATAATTATAACAATTATCAAAAATCAAAACTACAGAAGTTTGACCCATATTGTAATAAATCCGAATTCTACTTTAAACCTCGACGCCAGTTTAGGGAGGTGCTACCACATACAAAAGACAACTACTATTAATTTTTGCTCCTATTAGTTGTCTTCCATGTAGATCTTGTTTTTAATGTCATCATAAAGCCTGGCACTAAAGAATAATGAATAATCATATTCACCTCCTGTCAGAAATGTCTATCTGTCTCTGGAATGTGTTTTCTTCTAGTGCTCTGTGATGGCAATAAACTGTCCTCATCAAATTCCCCTGTTGTTTTTGTGTGTTGTTTCCTCCTCATTGTTGTACTGCACGGGTAACACACATCTTTCAGCAGCAATGAATAAGGTCAGAAGTAAAAAAATATGCTTCTTTGCTGTAGTCTCTAACAGACTGCGTGACAACCAGGTAGGCAAACAAACCTGCTCCTGGAACCAGGGTGAGCTGAGGTGGGCGGAGCTTGTTATAGTATCTGTCAGTGGAGTGAACAGGGCAGGTACAACAGGCTGTTAGTTTGCACAGAGGGTTCAGATCGGCTGCTTTAATACTACTAGTTTATGTTGGAGGGAGTTCAGACACATCCCCAAAAGAAGACCTAGAAGATATGTTTTGCATTTTTTAATTGTTTAAGTTTTACGATTGAGTAGAAAACAAGGATATCTTTCTCCGATGATCAAGTAAGTTTTTATTTATTCTGTTTGATCGCTTTTTTATTAATAAAATTTATTTTTAATACGGAAAAAGCCGCTGCATGTGTAGGCATGGCTCAAGGGATTTGTGTTTGCTCTCATTAAGAGCAAATATGGCTTGATTACATTTTAAAAGTTGACTTTCTTTAAAAGACATGAAAATATTCTCAGTTTAACAAATGTCTTCAGTCAATGCAACCAGAATTGTAGATATATGTACAAATGCAAACTTTTAATTCTGACCATAAATTTTTTGCTGATTGTGTTGTGCCTGAAATAATTTGATTCATTTGCTATTGGAGTTAAAAGTAGTTTGAGAAATCTGTAACATTCTTGTAACATTTCACACCCAAGGTAGAGAAGACACCTGTGTGTACAGACCCAGAGGACATCTGGCATCCATGGAGTCTAGTCAGCCTAGCCGCTCGTCCGTGGGCAGTCAGTCTAGTCTGTCCTCAGATGAAGCTCCTGAAGTCTACATTGAGCCACACTATAAAGAGTCATACCGCCTGGCCATTTTTGCTCTGCTGTGTGGAGGCAGAGAGGCCTACGAGGAGTATGTCCGAGCTGAGCAGATCGACCACTTTCTGTCAGAGCAGGAGATTCTCTTCATCCTCGAAAAAGCAGAAAAACCAGTTGTGGAGGTTGAATCCGAAGGCGCAGACAAGGTGACAAACCCTTCTACCTATTTCCCTCTGGAGTCCGATGAGGAGGTGCCTGACCTGGAGCTGGGGTGGCCGGAGGTCAATTTGAAAGATGCAGAAACCAACATCAGTCTGCTGTACCACCCACCCAGACAAAACACACCAACCATTAAAGAGGTGGTGAGGAAGCAGATACTAGAAGCTTGTAAGGTGAGTTTTGTCAAAAGTTTGCTTTTTGTTTGTTTTAAGAAGGTCAGACAGAGACAACTAGTCGGACAGTTGGAGGGGTGTAGCTTAGGAAGTTTTTTTGTTTTTGTTTTGGAGCACAAAAAAATAACCCATCAAAAAGTTTTCAGTATCTGAAACATGCAATGAATGGTTTTCCTTGCACAAAGAAAAGTACACATAACCCCTCATATCTTCTCTGCAGGGCTTGGCTGAAGTTTACATTAATGTACACAAACCACACCAGTTTAATGTTTGGGCAGTTGATTACTACAGCAACTCAGTATTTGTTCTATAAATGGAAAAAGATTGGAGACTCCTACATTTTCTCCTACATTGGTTTAAAAAACTATCCTCTGTAAATATGTATTTACATTTACATTTTAGAATTTTTCTGTGCAACTTAAATGATTTTTGATTTCCCAATTTTTAAGGGTTGTAATATTAAAAAAATGGTGAGGCTGTTGTCTCTGGGTTAATTTACACAGCAAATTTACTAACTGAGGTTGACTAAAGTCAAACCAAAGAGTAATATAACAAAATAAAGAATTAAAATATAATGTATCAATAAAAAACAGCAGAAACAGATATGATCCATTCAAATCTTGTTCTACAGTCAGAAGACTGATGAATCTTCACTACTTTGTACTTTTGCAGATTTGGTTGCTTTACACCCGTACTTAGGAGGGATGACAAGAAGCCAGAGCCACGCTTTGTAGTCATCATTTCAGTCACCCCAACATTGATGAATTATTCTACTGGATTAATATTATTTATATCTTGGGTTGCTTGAGGGTGGGGTGACTTTTTCCCTAATTTAATCCCTATCCCTTAACCTTTGGTCGCTGCCTTTAATCTTCACAAAATATCAACCACTATGGTCTGGGGGTGCCAGTACCCCATAATCAATTATGTTTTAATTATTGTAACTTGTATCTTCACATTTAAGTTGAATATGAAACAAACAATTAAACAATTTAAGAACTAAAATAGGTCAGAGAGTTCCTTTGATGAGTTTGTATTTCTCTCATTATTTCCTAAATGATTTTCTAGGAGCAGCTACAGTATGTGATATGGTACCTTTGAGCAGTGTGATTCAGAACTACTTGAAACCTGCTGAAGCAAATGACAATACTACTGCTTCAACATACAATATTTCCTCTGTCTCAGCTATTGTATCTTGTTAGAGCCTGTGGTGTTCACACGCAGACATATTTAAGTTGCCACAAGACCACACCTTTTCCCACCTCTGCTCACATGCTGTCAGTAACTTGCTTAACTAGATGCTAATGTGTCTTTTGTAGGTTTGGTCTTGTCTCTAAAAGCAGGGCACAGGTTCACAAACTGGTCTATAAAAGTTCAAGCATCAGTCTCGTGTTAGCAGCGTTTTCTCTGCAGACAGCTCACATTTACTTGGTTTATAACAAACCTTACAAGAAAAGAAAAGTTTGGGTGTCGACTCATTTCCAACACATGTTATGTTACCAACTAATAGATGTCACAAAATCTTTGTTTTAAATTTTGCATTAAGTATTTGAATGGGCACTGGTGACCTGCGTGACCCCCGTGACCCTGAAAGGAAGAACCAGGTTAAGATAATGGCTTGATAGATGGAATAAGTATTTGGAATTAATTCTGTCTGTGTGCTAGCAAAATGTTATATGAACAATCTGACTGATTTTAATCAAACTTTTAAAAATAAAAGATGTGTGGCCACCTCAACTTTGTGTTTTCCACAGTTAAAACAAATGTGGAAAACACAAAACTGACTATAATTCAGTCTGATTTACAGATATTGAGCAAAAGTTTGTTATGATAGTAATTCAAAGTCATTCACAACAAATACTCTAAGTGCTATGCATAAGCTTTTTACTTGAAACTGAATTAATAAATGTTGGAATCAACATTGTTTGTCTGCTAGCAAAATAAAAAGTAAAACCTTTAGAGTAAGCATTGGATGTACAGTACTTCTGCAACTTAGCTTTTGGAGTCAGCCCAACTCAAGATGGTTGCCACAGGTTGCTTTGCATATTGTACATTTTACAAGGTACAATCAATTCATCCCCTCCGGATGAACTGATTAGTCTGTGGCAGTAAAAGGCAGACAGAGACTACAGAAAGAGAAGGTAGAAGACCATGAGAATAGACTCAGTCTTTTGTTATCAGCAGTCTGTGGAAACAGCTGATTTAAAGAAATCCTACCAAACAAACAGCTCATGTAACACACAGAACCACAACTACTGTCACATACACTTACTACTATTATCTTTCACTACTCTGATGGTCACCAGCTAATAGAGATCTACTGAAAATGCAGACACTTGAACCCACTCCTAGTGCATTACTGACAGTTGTTACTGAAACAGGTAAAACTGGATTTGTCTGTCAGGACAAATTCCAAAGATTAGTTCTGTTTTTAGATTCTTCTCTGCCTCAGAACATCTCCTCCAATTGATTAGAGAATTTAATAAGTTCTAAATCTCACCCACAAATGACATTATGAAGATGCATCACTTTTTAGAGGTTGGTTGGATCAAATCCAGAATTTAAAAACAAAACAAAAATATACGTAAAGTCAAAATGCAAAGGGATCAGTAAAAGCATTTGAAGAAACGTTTGAGTACAAATCCAAATTTAGTCTCTTATTTGTTCTAAATTATACTTTACAATTGATCATTTTCCCTAGCGGTTTCTTTTTTGTTTTGTTTTTGTTACTTTGAATACTGTACTTTGAATTTACTGTATATGGATTTTCTGTTCAGTTATATGTAATTAACATACACAAAATGTTCAAAATTAATCAAGTTAAATGGAGAAAAAAGTTGTTAAATAATTCTAAAAAGTCTAAAACTGAAAAGTGGTGCGTGCATATTTTTTCAGCCCCTTTGCTTTAAAGCTCTATCACCTCAAGAAGCCACATAATAACTAAATCAAATCCATCTGGGGATGATGTAAGTCTATATGCACTTGTTCTAACAGCCCACAAAATCAATACCAGTCCAACACCTCGAAGCGGTAAGGACGAGAGAGACACCTCTGTACACAGGTCAGAAACAAACAGATCAGGTCATAGATCACCTCAGTGGAGCTGCAGCTCTGCAGAGATTTGTTCAGAGGATCTCCAAACATGTGGAAGAAGGTGCTGTGGTCCGATAAGTTCACACATTGAAAATAACACCATGTCTTAGGCAGACCTGAAGAGACTTGACCCTGTAACTGTTGTAGAAAATGGTTACACAAAATATTGACTTGTTGGAGCTAGCTACATGGAACATTATTCCATATATCATTATTATAATTATTGATACTATCAACACTTAAGAACCTTCACCACCAGGCCAAGCTCAGCTTTCACCACCAGCCAGCAGGCCAAGACCACGCTCCAGGGCCCAGCACCAGTGGCATTTTCAAGAAAACAGTAGTTAACACTGGATGGCTACACTTAGGGGACGCTCTGATGTAGGAACTGTTAGCCCAGACCTTTTATCTTGAAGGTTGGTCAGTTGGTGACAAAAAAGTTACATCAGTTACTGCATTAAAGAAAAGGTGTTTTAACAATTTTGAATGAATGAATGAAAGAAATTTATTTCAGACAAATTAACAAATTTTAAATAATAAATAAATCAATTTCAGAAATA
>JAVKLF010000100.1:928411-942789 GCA_034783495.1 Millerichthys robustus
GTGCATCGGTCTTGACAAACCCCTCCGCTTCTCGATTCTTGAGCATAGGGAGGGGATCATGATCTTTTCGTATTTTACTAAAATTCCAGCAATAGAGTTTAAAAAGAAAAGTCTGATGGAGGAAAAGATCTTGAGGGACACAACTGTGCACAAGACTGGTTTAAAATAGTATAATAAATGAAAGAAGTCTTCTGATTCTAGTATGTATGAATTCAGGTTGAGGTTGGGGTTTCTGTCTCGACATCCATGGTGTGTGTTTTTGTTTCCTGCAGAGCTCCTGTCCTGGTGGCGCTTGCTTTGATTGAATCTGGGATGAAATATGAAGATGCTGTCCAGTTCATTCGACAGTAAGTTCATGTTGAAGTGAAAACCGTGTGTTCTGACTTGGCTGTTTGAAATTTGTACTAAAACATCTACCAAATGGCTGACTCACTGTAGTGAACAGTTTAAACAAAGCTTCTGTTCTGATGCTGAGGCCACGAAAAAACATGATCAACAGTAATGATCCATTTCCTGTGTGTGTTTTTAATTTTATTAGTGGCCTTTTGCATTAAGCTAAATTTGTGCTCTGCTGTTTCTTCCAGGAAGCGTCGAGGAGCATTCAACAGCAAGCAGCTGTTCTACCTGGAGAAGTATCGTCCAAAGATGCGCCTGCGTCATCGCAATAACTGCTGCATCCAATAGAGCCAAACCCTGAGCCACGCCAGCCTGACCCCCTGACCCCTCATCCATCCTCAGTACTGAAGAGCTCAATTCAAATTTACTAGCTTTTTGCCTGGCAGGCTTTTTACTTAAATGTTTTTTACTGTTATGTTGAGAACTTCACTTTAGAAAACCGTGCTTGGCAAATAAACTTCCCTCATGAGGCGCCAACTCTGTCTGAAGGATAAAGAATCGTCTGAACAACGTTGCCCCCCCAAAAATGAGAAAATAACAAGTGAAGGGCAGAGATAAGTCGTATTGTTGTAAAATGTTAGATTGACTGTCTGCAAGTGTGCTCCAAAGATTTTAATTGGCTGCTACATTTACATTAAATTAAATGTTAAAAACCAATATTAAAAAGTCACATGATCTGTTATTTGTGTCCCCCTCCATTCTGTTATTGAGTTCAGTTTGAAAAGTGAGTAGAAAGAGTTATGCCTTCCTTCAAATCAGATGGATCATCCATAAATGCCTTACAATCGAAGTAGAGCAAAGGCAATCAAGGCAGGAGGCAACTCCTGCTGGCATTTGGAAAAGGTGTTTCATTTTTCTACTTGGAACAAAAAAAAACCTTGCCTTTGTCTTGTGCAGGAAGTTTTACACACTTAAGCTCTTTTAGTTACTTTTATAATATGAATTGCCTATTTGTTGCAATATTTGTCAGTTAAAAGTTTAGTAACTTTTTTTTCTTTATCGAACCCTCTGTTTACGAATTTACTGCCATGTCTGAAATGTGATATGTTTTCTTTGTGTTTTTTGCTTCAAACTGGATTTCCAATGTCTGCGATAATATGTATGCCTTTTTATTTGATGTCTAACTTAAGACTTGGATACTTGATGATTTTATGTATTTGAAAACGTGTACTATTATTAGGTTGGCTATTTATACTCTCAATGGGTGTGTGATTTAGTACAGTGAGCGACAAAGTTGTACCTGTTCACCAACTTGAAATTACATTAAAGACACTGAGAAAACGAACAGAGTAATGGTTTAAAGAAAAGACTGTTCTGTTTAAATTTATGTTTGAATTTTTAAAGGAATGAAATGAAAAATAAGACTCATCGATTTTTCTTGCTTATTTCCAAAGATAACATTTTGTGACCAAATATTTTTTGGAACAACCTGTGAGAAAACATTTAATCAGGATTGAGCTGATAAACAACAGACTACAGTGTCCCAGTTTTATGCATTTAAGGTTTTAATGTTAGAAATAATTTTGTTTCATTAGTCGGACTGAAATAGGTGAAATGACGTATTTGTTTTGATCAGGAAATTCTCGATCTCAAGAATACCACACTTTTTATTCTATTTGCCAACAGTTTATATAAAACCAAGTGCAAATGTGAATGCATAGGTGCATTGGAATAATGTGATAACTTCTAAAAACAAAAGCACCTACAGGATATAGTTTAGATTTAGTACTTTACAGATGAGGGAAAAAGAATGAAAAAATCTTGGAAATTTAGAGTATAATAGCGTCTGTGTGTGAGTGCTTACATTTTACAAAAAAATGCTCAAATGAGCAGAAGATCTTTTGCATTGATTGTACATAAAATATGACATTTTTTAAATCATTGAATACTAAAGCTTTGAGTTTAAGGTTTGAGAGCTTTTAGAGGTCCTACAGGATTATGACATGCCAGGGTCACAGATTAAGAGCTACCTGGTCCTTGTATGGCCAAAACAAAAGTTGTGTCTGCATTCTTAAAAAAAAATAGAGCTCATTCTCAGTGCAGGATAAATTCTATCAGGACTGCCCCTTGTTTCTGAGTGTGCGTTGTGATGAGGAGAGTGTCTGGTTTGGGGAACCCACGCTTCCTGTCTCTGCTTTTTGCAGATGATGTGGTTCTGTTGACGTACCCGAGCCATGACTTTCAGTGTGCATCCAGATGGTTCGGTGCTGGGATGAGAGTCAGCTCCTCTATGTCTGAGACCATGTTTCTCAACCAGAAAAATGTGGAATGCTCCCACTGGGTCAAAATTAGTCTTTGCATCAGCAGAGAAGTGTGTATATTTCATGCTTAATTTTTGGCCTCCTCCTTCTTCCGGTCTGTTGCTTCAACATAAGCCCCAGTAGGACAATTTATACAACATCATTTTTTAAAATGCACATGGAACAGAATAGAGGCAGGACTTAAAAAATAATTTGAATCCACAGTTTAGATATTTGTAAAGCTTGGCTTTTTTTCTTTTTATTTTTTTTAGCCTTTCATTTGTAGATCAACTGCTGTGTTTGGGATTATTGTTCTGTTGCATCATGACTCCGTTTGGTCCAAACTTCAGCTATTGGACAGATGACCCCTCATGTAAAAAAAAAATGTATCAACCTATATTTACTCCTCTGTTGAATGGTCACCTTATTATGGGCAGACTCAGAACTTGCTGGAGAGATTATGCATCCTCTCTGTCCTGGGAATTCTTTTGGACCCCCCAGGTGTAACTGGAGGCAGGGATGCCTGGCTTTTTCTCCTGGACATCTTGCCCACATGACCCAATAGGGACATAAAATAGATGGCTGGATGTATAAAGGTCCTGGGTTCAAATCTTGGCTGGGGCCTTTCTGTCAGAAGTTATCATCTTCTCTTGGTGTGCATGTGGGTTTTCTGTTTTTTTCCCCCAGAGATTAAATGGATGCATGTTTAAATTGTCCCTGGATGTGAGAGAATGGTAGTCTCATTTGGTTCTATGTGTCCCTGTGATGAATTTTTGCCCTGTACGTGGTGTACCCCACCCTTCATTCAATGACTGCTGGGGATTGGCATCAGCACCCCCACAACTCTGAACAGGTTTAACCAGGTACATTTTAAATGGATGGATTTGTTTATACAAATTGTAAAAGCAGTTATCAAAATGAGTTTATTTTGTCGTTTGTACAACTTCAATATGTCACATAAAACCTTATTATAATAAATAAAAAGTCAGAAATTTGCCGGAAGGGCATTCAAACAAGGCCAGCCTCCAGTCCACAAGTGTTCAAACGAGCCTACATTTAGGTGGGACTTAAAAAGATAACCAACTTAAATACCCGGGAACAAACTAATGCAATCCAGCTGTATATATTGACACATTTACAGAAACATACAGAGAAACAGAAAACTTCATTGTTTGGAAGTTTGTGCATATACAATAGGGTGTTTGTTTCTTAAAAATGCTCCTTTAATTTTACAGTACAGAGATGTCTATGTTGAGGTACAATAAAACCTTTTTATGCAAAACAGTTTCAAAAACTGATGGAATGTTTTTTACACAAATCAAGTGATAAAACCCCAAATGGACAAATTTTTAAGACTTCCGGTTTCTCTTCAATCTGTTTATTTTTTTCCCCTCCGCCTCATTTTGGGCCTTCTCATATCTCATTGGGGCCCTTCATATTAGAGTCTTTTGCAGAGACCGGCTGTGCCACCATGGGCATGACACACTGCGATGGCTCGCAGTAACCATTCACACCAGGAGGACCCGGAGGCCCAGGTACACCATTGATCCCGGAAACACCACGTGGTCCCCTCTCTCCATCACGGCCATTACTGCCGTAAGCCGGGCGACCGGGTTCACCTGCAGGAAGACAGATTGAAGAACAGAAGTCACTCAGATTCATCTTTGCTACCCATTCCTGTCATACTGACCATTTCATCAAATTAGGTTTCAGTTCTAAATCCATTAAAGAGCACACACTTACATTATTGAAATGATCTTGAATTTTTAAAGCAGCTGTTTTTAATTCTATCTATATGTCCAGTTATATAAATAAGTTGTCAAATGTTTATGCAGTCACTTCTTTACACTCCAACAGTATTTATTTTTGACAAATTTTGACCAGTTTTACACAAGAATCTGTGAATAGCATTTGACTTATATAATCCAAATGTGTCTGCTATTCAGGGTGTTTGTTATAAGTTCCATTTCATAAGCACTGAAACATTCTTATTTACATCAGTTGTGTCTTTTTGCTGTGTTTGTACACTTCTAACACAGTGTATGCATCATAACTAGGCATTTTCTTCTTCTTTCGCTGGTAGAGGACTTGCATCATCCTCTCAAATCTCATAAACGGCAGTGAGTTCACACATCCAAACTCTATTTGACTTCCACTGTATCTAAATTCAAAATTTTCCCTAGTACTAAAAGTAAAGGGTCTTTTATTTGTCATACTGTCTCCAATAGAAAACCTGTAAATATACAATTGACAGGCAAGAATATGCTCCAGTTCAATATTTTTTGCAGTACTACTTGTTTTTTTTACAGTGTACAGTAGTTTAAAGCTTAGTTTCTAGTTTGCATTTCTGTCTGCATGTCTTATAAGCATGCTATCAGGCCACACAGGTGTGTGGTTACTATGATGATCATCTACTGGCAACAGCTTCAACATTTCTTCTGATCTTGATTTTTTTTCACAGTTCCTCTACAGTTTATACATCAAAACATCAACAATGTATCATCTTAATTTATTCAAACAGTTCCTAATTACTTAAAGGCTTAAAATGTTTATGTTAATAAAAATTCAGGCTGTAACTGCATTAGGAACCAGAACAATTCTGCAGAAATGTTCAGGTTTTAAACGCTGATATCTTAGTCAGTGCTTGCCATTTACCTGGGAGACCAGGAGCTCCTGGTTCTCCTTTGGGTCCTCTCACCGTTGGTCCTCTGTCCCCTCTGTCACCTTGATCACCTGTAGAAAGTTGTTGTAATTGATTTGACCAGAATTGAAATGGTCTTCTTTCCACTTCTGTGGAGCTTTTAGCAGTACGTTCACCAAGGAACACGACATTGCTCTATCAAAGAGAGAAGATGCAAACATTTGAAGGCTCTTGTCATTTCTATATTTCATGCTTTCTTATTGGCCTCCTCCTTCTTCCTGTCTGTTGCTTCAACATAAGCCCCAGTAGGACAATTTATACAACATAATTTCTAAAATGCACATGGAGCAGAATGGAGGCAGGACTTCAAAAATAATTTGAATCCACAGTGTTTGTAAAGCTTTGTTTTTTTCCTATACAAAAATCATCATGGCGGAGGAGTTTGTGTGCCTGAAAGATCCTAGGAGCTATGCTGTTGGGGGCAATCAAATTTTTTCCTAGTAGGGTCTGCAAAGGCGGATTTGTCCTATGTGACACGCCAGACAAAGAACGTTTCCCAGCACTTGTATGGGTCCCTAGCCCTGACGTGTTGATTGGGATGAAGGGCCTCTCCAATCTGAACCTGAGTGGTGTTTTGTTGTTGGACTTCTGGGCTAGTCACAGCTTGTCCATCACAACCACCATGTTCAAACATAAAGGCATTCATAAGTGCACGCAGCACCAGGATGCCCTAGGTTGTTGATTGCCCCTGGGAAGAGCCAGGACATGCTGAAGAGACTATGTCTCTCGTCTGGCCTGGGAACGCCTTGGAGTCCTCCTAGAAGAGCTGGAAGAGGTGGCTGGGGAAAGAGAGGTCTGGGCCTCCTTGCTCAAGCTGCTGCCCCCGTGAGTGAACTCTGGAACAAGCGGTAGACAATGAATGGATTTATCTATACTTAACTTAGAAAATTCCACTCACATGACAGATCTCTTATTCAAGGGAGGCCTGAGCCATGACTCTTAGATTCGTTGATCTACAGATGAGTTCATGATTGTCTAAAAGGTTCTGTGCCAGTGAAACAAGCCCAAATCATCACCCCTCCACCACCGTGCTGACAGCTGGTGTGAGGTGCTTGTGCTGATCTGGTTTGTTTTATTAAACATGACACTGCAATATTTGCTTGTCTATTATTTTTGCTTGTTTTTAGCAAACACGTTATCACAGAGCATTTGATCAACTGACAGAAACACTTCATTAGCAGCACCTGGCTGCATCCTACCCTCATTATTCCTAAAGAGGCAGTATGTTGGATTCAGTACATGTGTTATTGACCTCTGTAATAAAAGTCTGCAGAGTTTTGTAATTCAGTAAAACATTTGACTACTGTTCATAATAATCCAGGTGTAAAGCTGCCAATTACCTTTAAGTCCTTTGTAACCAAGTAACCCAGGTGGACCCTTTAGACCAGGCAGACCTCTTGACCCAGTGTGGCCAGGAAATCCATTTTCTCCAGCAGGGCCTGGTGGTCCAGGTGGACCAGGAGGGCCGGGGAGCCCAGCAATGCCTGACTCAGGTCTGCTCAGGCTGGCTGCTAGCTGGGACAGCTGCTCTGTGATATGGGAGGAAGTGAGGTACACTAAGTGCCTGAATCATGTCGGTGCAGCTATGTCAGAATCAACATCAGCTCTTAGATCGAACAAATGAAGTTGTTGTTATATGGTAATGAAAGTAAACTGAAAGATGAAGATAAACACTTACCTTGCATTACCCTCCTGCAGACTTGTTTGATGTGTGAATCTGTTGGAGTTTTCCCCTGCACAGCAACAAGAGTGATTTTTTAAATAACATTATTATAAATAAAAATCTATTTATTGATATATACAGTACATGTAACATGTACTACATCTTCTATTGGACTGTGACATTTCTTTTAATTAAATATATATCTTAGTGCACATGTCCAAACTCAAACTTGCGGGTGACCTCCGTCCCCTTTCAAAAATATTTTTATTATTATTGCTTAGTTTAATAGTATAAAAATAGATTTTAAATCAATTGTAAAACCCTGTTTCTAAGCATTAAATACCATGTAGAGCTCAGTTATTGTTGGTTCACGGGTGCTCCGTTATAGCAGAGAAATGGGGAATGGGATGGTTTGTGTTTAGTTGAAGTTAAATAATACAAATATGATATGAAGCTGTGTACACAGATCCTTTCCAGTATAGTATGGGCATATTTCTAAAACCTGGATGGCTAATCTGCTACAGCTACCCTTTCCTGTTGTCAGTATAATGTAAAAATGGCTCAAGTTCAAGTTATATTTGGTCAAAGTTACAAGAAGGAACTTCAAAACCGGTAAAAAGCCAAACGTGGCTCTGAAGCTGTGGGTTGCAGACCCCTGGTCTAAAGCCACATCATTATCTACACTTCCAACTTTAATGTTAACATTCTTATTGTTACTCAACATTTCCTTTAGGAACAATACCTAATTTGTGGTTTTAAAGAATTACACAGTCCAGTCCAGCTCTGTATAAATGACACTCTCATCTTCTCTGCCAAAGCTTCTCACCGATGGTCCCTGTAGTCCTGGCAGACCTGGCACCCCCCTGTCTCCCTGCATGCCTCGTGGTCCTGGCTGACCAGGCTTGCCCTCTTTGCCCGCTTGTCCTCGGCCACCTTCTGGTCCTTTGTTTCCAGTTTCTCCTGGTGGACCTGACTGCGTTAAAAGTACAGACAAATTCTTCATTCTACGTAAATGGTCTCCCATCAAAACTAGAACCAAGTCTAAATCTAATTTATATTTTTAAACATCTTGATCAAGCAGCATTGCCCTGACAGAAAATCCTCACTGAGCTTTTAGACGAAATAAAGCTAATCACTCTCTAATGAAGCCACAGTTTAGGCATCAATACACAATACCTCACAAAAAAACAGGATGCCTCTAAATAGACAAACAGCTCAGTGAGCAGATTGAGACTCTGTTCAGGTGCACATACCGATCCTTTCTCTCCTGGTTCTCCTTCATCACCCTGAAACAGAAAATATTTGTAATCATTTCATTTCTGCAGGGAGCTGTATCAGAGGATTTTTTTTTATCAGATGCTGCGTCTTCATCATTTGACTTTTGTTTTCACAGCAAGTTTTGAAAGCTGATGTCTTGCTCTTAATCTTGAAGGATAACTTGATCCAGTGGTTAGTTTTGTCTGGAAGACACCAGTTAGAAGCAAATGTTTTTAGTTGGGTTTCCTCACCATGTCTCCTTTTTCTCCTGATGTTCCTTCAGCACCTGGAGGTCCCTAAAGTAAAATATTTTAATCTTTGAATTAGATCAAGTTCAGCCCTTTATGATTTGTCTTATACGTTATGATAACATTTGCAATGTGACAACTTGTTCTTTAAAAATACCTGTTCTCCTTTTGGGCCATTGAGACCAACTATACCCTGGGGGGAAAAAAGGGTAATATTGTGTTGAAAAGGTGAAAGCATTTACCAAAAACATTCAGAGTTGGAGCACAAACACTTGCAGGAATGTTATAAAGAGGTTTCAAATGATGCAAACACTTTAGGTAAATTAAATTAAACACCAGATATTTTTTTATTATATATTGAGAAAAAAGTAAGAATCAGATTAATTGTAAAGGTTCCTCTCTTTCCTGTTGTCATTTTGATTTAAACAAAACTGTGACTTTGTTTATTGAAAACTTTACACCTAAAAGGAAACTTAAAAGTGTCTAAGTGTCCATACGAAACCCACCAGTTTGGTATACGGAATACTGATACAATTGATTAATTTAACTATCTCTGCTATGTGTGTTTGGATGGAGAAAGGTACTGTTTATACCTGTAGGACTCTTGTTGGTGACATCAGTGAATTCCCATGAAATATTTCATTATTTTTATTGGGCAAAAATAAACAATAACTAACATCACGTGATCCAATGTGTAAGTAGGTCAAGGGGGCATTTTGTGGCTTAAGTTGGGGTACATGTGGCCCTTGGGGTGGTAGATACTCATGACTTTGCGTGCAATGACATTACCCTGTCTCCCTTCTGGCCTGTGTAACCAGCAGGGCCAGGAAGTCCTGGAAGTCCTGGATTGCCTTTGCTTCCCTGTTCAAACGCAGAAACATAAACTATCAGAGGGACAGAATATGCATGACAGTTCAGAGTCTGTGCACAGAACTGAGTCTGAGTCATCTCCCCCTCATAGACTGACCATATCTACAAAAAGAAAAAGAAAAAATAAATAAAATAAAATAACATTTCCATCTAAATGGTAAGGTTGGATCCAATCACCCGACCATCCTGCCTCACTCTGCTCTGTCAGGGAGTATAAGCACATTCCTGGGGAACAGAGATTTCTTTGAGGGTCTCTCAGGTTATTTTCCTGCCCCGAGTCCCTTCTGAGCGGCAAAAAAAAACATGAAACAAGAGGCCATTCATACTCACTCACTTGTGGATTACAGATTTAAGTGCAAAGACAGAAATTCATAAAGACCTGCAACACTTTAATGAAAACTCAAACCACAACTTGACTTTCCAGCTGCAGATGTCGGAGCAAGATACTGGGCTGCTCATGACAGAAGAACATGTTTGGAAACATTGGTTCTGCTGGCTTTGAGTTTCAGGGTAATGAACTGTACACTGATGGAGGCAGCAAAGATTAGCACTGAATTCAGGAGAAACAAAATGTAGTTTTTTAAATGATGCAATATTTAGATTCCTTTCCTGTTTGATGGCATTTACCTTCAGACTGTTTTATTTCTGGATCTGTCTTTCTGAGACTTTTATTTTTTCTTTCAACAGTTTCATTTTAATCCTGTTGTTCACTCAAACTGACTTAGCCTTCCCATAGGGCCATGTGTTTAACTTTGATGCCCTAATTTGTCAGAATGCCAGCACATTTCAGAGGCTCTGAATGCCATTATATGACTAAACAGACTAATATCTGATTCCATGTAAATAATGGTTTCCCTTTTCTACTTCATCTGTTTTGCTGTTTAGTAGTGTCTACTTATTCTAATACTATGGTTCTCACACTGTTGTACAAGTACCAGTGATGGTACTCAGGATTTCTTTAGTGGTACTTTGGAAATATGTTTCAACATGTAGGTCAAATAACAAGCTAAGAAACCATTATTGAACTGTAATGTAAAACTAATAAACAGACATAGCAAGAAGTATTATTTTTTCAAGCAGATTATGAATTTAGCTCCAAATGGAAACCACTCAAAACACAATATTTCAGAATATTTCAAGAATCTTTATGGAAATCATAGTGGACAATGTGTTTGTGTCTGTTTCAAGTAGAAGTGCACAAAGCTTCTTTTATGTTAAGCTTCAGCCTATTTCTACATCACAAACATACATGTAACTATGGTAAATTTCTGTTTTAGTATCCTCTGGGGGTACTAAGCACATATTGTATTTTTTTTTTTTTAAGACTTTCTATCAGGCTTACCCTGGCTCCTGGTGATCCTGAAGGCCCATCAGGCCCTTTCTCTCCCCGTTCACCCTAAAACAGAGAAGAGCCAAAGTCAACATCACTTCGTTTGTGTGATATTATGTATTAAGAGATAAATAGCTTTTAATTGAGCTGACTTATTTTCAGCTAGTGGTGCAATTGTCTAACACTGTTGTTATGCAGCAAGAAAATTCTGGGTTTTACTCCTGGCAGGGTATTTTTATGTAAAGTGTGAGTATTCTCCCGGTACTCTGGTTTCCTCCCACTGACCAAAAGTATGCATGTTAAGTTAATTGGTAACTTTAAATTTGTTCTGGGTGAGAGTAAAATTGCCTCTGTGTAGTCCTGTAATAGACTGGAAAATTGTCCAGGGTTTACCCTGCTGCTCATCCACTGAGTGCTGAAAATAGACAACAGGGGCCTCACATATCAAAGAGTGTGCAGCTTTCATACTAAAAGTTGAAAAAGTGCGTATGCACTAAAATGCACACCACCGAGCCATTGCTTCAGGTATATTGATGGCACCTGGCTTAAAATTAAATCTCAGGAAGTCTAACATTTCACTGATCACATCAACTCTGGGAATAAATATGTAAAGTTCACACAAGAGGATGTAAAACTTGTATCAAAGAGCAGACAGCGCCCCCACAAACCCAGGGGAAAGCACTCACAAGGCAGGCCCTAGAGCAATGTGGTTATCCTAACTAGGCTTTCCTGAAAGCAGAAAAGAAACCCAAACAGGACAGGATTCTCAGATGAGCCAGTCACTGGGTGAAAGGAGGACCCCAAACTCAGACCCAGACCAGTGGTCATTCCGTATGTTGCAGGAGTTTCAGAGAAACTGAGACAGGGTGGCTGTGGAAGAGTAGTTTGAGAGAGTTGTCCTGTAACCAGTGGGTTGCTGGTTTGATCCCCCACTCCATCTGTCTCAGTCATTGTGTCTTTGGGCAAGACACTTCACCTGCCTTGCCTGCTGGTGGTGGTCAGAGGGTCTGGTGGTGCCGGTGCATGGCAGCCTCGCCCCTGTCAGTCTGCCCCAAGCGTTATACAAGTTCAAGCCATTTACCATTTTCTAAACATGACGTCCCAGTGGTTTTCAACCCCCAAAACACGCTATGGCACCCCTCCCCAGCACAAACAGAATAATGTTGTGTATGCTGTTAAGTGCCAGGAGAACTGAGACCAGTTCTGCATCAGGGAAACAAAACAGCCAAACTGGCCAAACAAATGGCCCAGCACAGAAGAGCTACATCATCAAACCATGATTTTGCAGTTTACACTCATCTACAGGCCAGCTGTCACTCTGTCAGGGATGAAGATGTTCACATCCTTGACAGGGAGGAAGGTTGATTTGAAAGAGGAGTAAAGGAAGTGATTTTTGTGAAGAGAAACCATCTGTCATTAAACAGGGGTGGAGACCTCCTGGTCCAGTTGTCTCCCTCTTACAATGCTGTTACTGCAAGTATGACTCAGCTTCCTGTGAACAATAGGCTGTGATTAGGACATAAACTATCAGTTGTTGGGCTGATGGTCCTTTTTTTGCATGTGCTTAACCAGTTTTAACTGTCATCATTAACTTGTTGATCCACTATGTGGAGGTTCAGCTTATATGGATGAATTTACCTGGAACTTCTCAGACTGAAGAAGTCTCTTGGAGAAGAAATGTTTCAACAAAGAAGAACCCATCTAGAGGACCATCTTTTAAAAAATAAAATAGGTAATATATCTTGTGAAGAATATATAACAGTATGAATAAATGAGAGAGGAAAACCTGAAACAGGTGTGATATAATTCTGAACTGTTTACTCTCCATGTTTGTTAATTCTGATATTTGTTTTGTGTTCTTCATCCACTTCTCTTGAAATCTACACCCTGGTTCATCTGGAAGTTTCTTTCTGTTAAAAGGTAATTGTTCTGTTACTAGAACATGCTTGGGTTTGGAACGGAATCTGCTTTAAATTTGAATATATAATCATGATTCCTTTTGTTGTTTAGACAACTTTTGTTGTGAATTGTAGCTAAATTAATAAAATGAATGGAATTGAACTAAAAAATGCAGCAGCAATGGTATGAAAAACTCACAGGTCCTCCTCTGGGTCCAGCAGGTCCCATCACTCCCTGCTCACCACGTTCGCCCTGGAATCAAAATAAGACTTTAGATCAGATAGCTGTCAATGCAGATGACATTTATGATTATTTTAAAATGAGTTGGTCTTTTAACATTTAGGTCTAAGAGAAATAGATGAAATATTACATGACAGATGTACTCAACTTTGATTTAAACTTACTTGTTTTCCTGGAGACCCCATCAATCCCACAACTCCTGGGTCTCCTGTGTTGCCCTGGCGACAGAGAGAGGCAAACAGAATAGCATCAGTTTACTTTATCATCTAACCCTTTCTTTCAGCACATATAAATTATCCTATTTTCATTACACATGCTTTGCAAGCTCTGGTCATACCTTTGTACCACCGTGTCCTTTTGGTCCGTATGCACCCGGCAAACCCTGCATGAGCAAAATGACATCAGACATCAAAGTCTAAAACAGGTCAAGCACATGTTAAACACAAAAAGGAAACAATCAGGTGAGGTGAGGCAAGAAGTCACTCACAGGAAGTCCCTGTGGGCCAGCATCACCTGGCGCACCACTTTTTCCTGGAAGACCCTGAAAATAATCATAACACATATAATAACTGAACAAAATTATCTCCATCCATAAATACTTTTAATGTTTATTGGCTCAAACTTGTCTGGTGAAAGGACTGTATGGCAAAGAGAGGAAATCTGTAATGCAAAATTGTATTTTTTTTTCTACTGCAGAGTCAAGGACAAACAGAACCATGTTGTAAACTTTGTGACTAAAAGTGTGTAATATCAGCAACATTGTGAGTTATTACCTTTGACCCAGGAAGCCCAGGTATTCCCTCACGTCCATCTGGACCAGGAAGGCCCTGTAGATAGTAAGAGGATGGGATGCTCAATGAAAAGTTTGTTTTAAACATTACTTCATACAAATGACTATATTGCATTACTGTACAGATAAAAGTCATTACAGAAACTGCTTACATAAAGTATTTATTACCCATCACATATGGGCCATGTGGTAGTGACTGGTACAGATTAGTACTATGTATAGATTAAAATACCAGGTGCAGTCATGTGACTGAGCCCCATTTTCAAAAGCAGAAATCTCCATATTTCATTAGAGTTTTTAAAATAAAAAAAGGCATTTGAAAGGTATAAAAGTTACAAATGAAATCAATCAACAGTCATTTCCTTATCAAGCTGAGAGTTTTGCAGCATTTACACTAGGGGTCACCAACACAGTGTCTGCTGGGACTTCCCCAATCGCCTATAGGGCAAGTTCTAAAAATGGCACTCATTGATGTTCTAAAAGCTTAGTCACATGCTAATGTAATGTTCCTCAACATGCAAAAATAGAACTATAGTCGTCTGTGTTCTCGTCTTTATTTGCAAAAAATAGCAACAGGAGCTGCTGTTACAGTCAGAAGACAATAAACAGAAAAACACAGAGCTCTTTTACTCCCTGCTTTGCTCTCTCCGTCTCCGGTCTCTTTCTGTTGGACACACACACACACACACACACACACACACACACACACACACACACACACACACACACACACACACACACACA
>JAVKLF010000100.1:951511-968761 GCA_034783495.1 Millerichthys robustus
AATTTGTAATTGTGTTTTTGAATTTGTAGTTGTGTTTTCGTTAATGTTGTAGTGTTTCGCACCTCAGGGCCACCGTACAAAATAGATGTAAAATAACCTTACTTACCAGGTTCTCACCCTCGTAAACAGCTGGAGGTCCCTAAATACACATTAAACAAATAAAATTGCATTATCCTGAGAATTAATGGAAAGCAAGAAGATATGTATTGCTTCATCAAAGTTTTTTTAGTCTGTCTTGACGGTGATAAATGTATTCTATAAACAATAAAACTTGCTTTATTTTTCTTTGGCTCATGTTACATTAAAGGTACATATTGCTAACTATATAATCAAACATAAAAAGGGAAGTCTGAATTAAATTAAATGGTACAGTTTGAAAATGTTTGCCTCACAATTTTTCTTTACTTTATGATTTTTGCTTTTTTTTGTTTTTACCAGCCTTTATGACTTTGCAGTGAGTACCTTTAACATCAACACGGGTCCTATAAGATTAACAGAACAGACAGGAAATGTAACAATTACCCGAGCCCCAGCAGGACCAGGAGGACCAACGGGACCTCTCTTTCCTCTCACTCCCTGAGACAAAGAGAGATTTATTTCATCAGTTTGTCACTTAATCCTCGTCATCACACCGTTTCTGTTGTTATTTTAAATTTCTTTTTAGAGCATTTTATCATACGAAAACTGTAAACATATTTCAAAATTAAACTTTTCAAACTTTCCATCACAGCTGATTGATTAGAGCTGGTAGTCCGATGGGTGTACTCACAGGAGGGCCGACTTTTCCCAGTTCACCTGGTAGACCATCTGTACCAGGAATACCCTGTTAGAAATCAGACAAACATGCAGGAAATGTTGTGTAGAACTTCTGCTACATCTGGTGAGGACAAAAGCTTCTTCTTTTATTATCACTCACCACTGGTCTTTCTGCAAATATCTGTGTGTGTGTGTGTGTGTGTGTGTGTGTGTGTGTGTGTGTGTGTGTGTGTGTGTGTGTGTGTGTGTGTGTGTTTTTTTTATTTGTCCATCTGTTAACAAAATATTTCAAACTATTTAACAGATTTTTATGAAGCGTTTAAAAAGGAAATAGGGTTATATCTACATCTGATCAATGTTCGGAGTCAACCCATTTGAAGAATTCAAAAGTTTTATTGTATTTATTTGACATAGGGTGTCATATAATCTGTAAGCTGCTGACATACAACTGTATTGTTCTTTTGGAACTTTTGAGATCTCCAAACTGTCTGAACTCTGTAACTATTTGTTGGGAATCAAACTGTGGCTGTACAACAAACTATCTGCAGTTAAATGCAAACAAGACTGAAACTTTTATCATCACCCCTGGTGAAAAAAAAAATCATTTAATAAGGCAGCATCTTGCTTTTTTAACTTCTACTGGGAAATTTAGTCTCAGAAGTCTGAGAGTCATCTTTGAGAGGTCCTTGTTCTTCGATAGCCATTGTAAAATGTTAGCATGTAACTGTTTTTATTATTTAGAAATGTTTCAAATCTGAGAGCTTGAGTGTTCAGGCATTTATCTCCTCTCATCGAGACTACTGTAACAGTCTGTTTGTGTTTAGACAAAACCTTCTGGCTGCTCTTCAGTCTGTGCAGAACTCTGCAGTGAACTTATTAACAAAAACATCAGAAGAGTTCACATAACTTCTGTTCTTGTCTTGTGGCTCCCTGTGCACTTGAGGAGAAATTGGTAAATTTTGGGTTTAACCTGTAGAGCACTTCGTGGCTAGGCCCCCAGCTATATATTGAACTTTTTGAAGCCACTATCTCCATCCAGAACTCTGAGATATTCAAATTAAATGCTGTTGGCTGTACCTTGTACCGTTTCAAAACCTGTGGAGACCGAACGTTTCAGGTGGTGGTCCCGAGGCTCTGGAACTCTCTCCCACTGTCCCTTAACTATAGACTCCACTGATTCCTTTAGAAACATCTAAAGACATTTTTATTCAGACAGGCTTTTAAATCTGTTTCCTGTTTTTAATTGTTTTGAATTATTGTGTTCTCCGTGAAGCACTTTATGTCTGTGTCTGTGAAAGGTGTTTATTAATTGAAGATGGTTGTCAAAGCTGAGCGATCAAATACAAAAAACGCTATTACTCAGTTAATTTTATAAATACTGAGCTAAAAGTTTGTGTTGTAGTAGCTGATAGTCCTCCCCGACATGTTATCTGAGCACTACACATTGCACAACATTCAGATGGATTTTCTTGAAACTCTCAGACAGTAATGATAGGGTGTACATCAACAACTGCAAATCAACTTTTAGGCTCCACTTTATTCAAGATGGCCACCACAGATAATCAATAATGAAGAAACACACAAAGCAAAGTGGTATAACCAACTAAAATTTTCAGGTATTTTGTTAGATTGTGGTGTGGTCGTAGCTGAGAGTCATTTAACAAACAGACTTTGTGTGCTAACAAATCAAACGAGTCTTATATTGTTTGGTGAGACTTCGAGAGATCCACAAAACACATGACGGGACAGTCAAATTCCTAGGATCCCCTTAACATCTCTGCAAGGGTGTAGATCTGGTCCACTGATCCACCACTCAGAAAAAGATACCCTACTCTTCCTTAATCTGAGGTCCAGCAATAGATTAGAGTCTCCTTTCCAATACGCTGATGTAGACTTTCTCTGATCAGCAAAATTCCCCAATAGTTGGGATACTCTGGTTTCCATTTTTGTCCCACGTCATGAAACGAAGTGGGGACCTGGAATTACCCCCGGTCCTGTGAGCTGGATAACTTGATAATTAAGTCAGTACGAACTTCCATTTTGGCATGCGGGTGCATTCCGGAGTGTCTATATATTTAAACTAAAATAACAAATATCAGAGTTAAAGCTGTTTTAGTCAAACCTTGAAAATGGCATCATGCATGATTTCATGTGAAATAATGAGATCTTGCAAAAGCTGTCATGTGGGTGACTCATCTACAATCACACCAAATATCAGCTCAGTTTCTGCAAAACTGGCTAAGTTAGCATTTTGGGGTCACATAAATCTGTCAGGTGCTTCATGAAATACTTTGCTAACCATCAAACAGGGTAATGCCATCAGTTAATGCTAAAGTTTTGGGCACAGCTATTGTATAATGGCTAAGATATTTATGAGTAATTATAATTATGAGCTATTGTTGAGTTTCCTAAGGTCAGTTGACTCCAGTGACCATCTTGAATTGGATTGACTCAAACATTTTATCAGTGGTAAACATTTGCCCAAAGATTTCTTACGTAGAGTTTCATTAAAGTCTGTCCAGTGGTTCATGAGATATTTTGTTAACACAGACAAAAACCTTTTCACCCTTTCTCTTTTTGCAGTGGGCGATGCATACAAAATGCACACGAATTAACAGAATACTCACATCCAGTCCATCAGGTCCTACACCCTGGAGAAGAGAAACCATAAAGTATGAGTGTCAGACAGAGACTTGGGTAAACTATCCCCACAGTAACAATCATTCAGCCAACATTAGTGTCAGATCTTTCTTGTTTACCAAAATGGGATATTTGTATATTTTACACTGAGATGTTAAACAGAGATACTGCAAGATGAAAAACATGAACTCACGGGCTCTCCAGGAGACCCCCGACTTCCAGGATTCCCCTGAAACCAACAAGTTTACATCAGAACTATGAGAATGGAACAGAAAAGTCCAGGGCCTGTGTGAGACTCATGTCCTCATGTGTGGACATAGACTGTTCTGCTAATGCTATTCTGTTCAACTTAGACCTTTTGGTTTCATTATTGAAAATTAGTTTTATGTTTAGTTTTTTTAATATATATTGTTGAATTAAATATTAGTCAAATACAAATGTTTGGGGTTTTTTGTCAATGAGATCCAATTAAATCAAACAGTTTGTGGTAATAAATATGCAGACAAACAAAAGCTCTGAACTCAAGAGGTTTATTTTCACAGACAGCAACTTGTTCATTGAGGATTTGAATCAATAGGACCACATTTATAACCTCAATCCTTTGTAGAGATAATACTCTTACCTTTGAACCTTTTGGACCCACAGGACCTGGATCCCCAGCAGGTCCTACAGGTCCCTGCAGAGATGACAGAAAATTTAATAAAAGTTAACTATTTGACTGGTAACTGCTGAAGACCAGCTTTGTAAACTAAACACATCCCACATCAAAGACTCCGATCACAGTCTGATGCCTTTCACCATCAATACAAAATAAATCAAAACATCATCAGTCTTTCAGCGTCTGTCAGTAAGATACATCGCAACCAAAAAACAAAACGACCACTTTTATTAACATGGACCTAAAATAAGAAAAAAGAAACCTTCACAAACAAGAACTAATGTCTTCCAGAACTTAAGCTGATGAAAAGTAAAAGATTTTTACAATTATTTTACCAAAGACTAAATGAATCATCATAACATTTAACTAAATTCAACAGCAGTGTAAATATCAGTTTATTGATCCCTGAGACCTTATTGTTTGCAGATTTTATGCCAAACTCAACTATTTTCAGGCACTCGTGGCTCAAACTGTAACCATTTTTTGTTTTTCGTTTATAAAATTCATGTAAATGGCTTGTCCTTACATAGCACTTTATTAAGTCCCTACAGACTCCAAAGCGCTTCGCACAACAGTCATCCACCCATTCACACACACATTCACACACTGATGGTGGTAAGCACCATTGTAGCCACAGGTGCCCTGGGGCAGACTGACAGAAGCAAAATATTACAACAAAAGTCATTTCAGGTCTTTGCACAAAAATATTCACATACTTTGTAAATTGCTAATTAATAAAAATGATCTAGTTAAGGAAGGCTGAAGGTTGTTTCCTATCTGACCTATTTTTAAACGTTTGTGTCAACAGTTACTGAATGAATAAATGACGAACTAAAATGATTTGTTAGTTTAACTTCATCTGGAGCCTTTCTCAGGACTCAGATTAAAGCACATACGTCAAACCCAAGGCCCGCAGGCCAGATCTGGCCCTTGTTGTAATTTTTTTCTGGCTCATGAGATCAAAGTTTAAATCTAACAGAACTGAGCTGCCAGTCAGTAACAGAGTGGAGTTTGTTTCTCTTCTTGTAGGATCAGCATGTTTTGCAGGTTGCAGCTCCAGGATTGGCTGACGAGGAAGTGATTGGCGACACCTGCAGCTGATTTCCTCAGGAGGAGTCTTGGGCATTATAAGGTTCCACAGACGGTCTGGTTGATGCTTTAGTAACTTGTGACAGTTGCTCAGTAAAGCTTTCTAACCTGAGTTAATTTAATAGTTTATTAATTTAATAGTTTCCTTGCGTTAGCTTCTTAGTCTTTGCCGGATGTCTCCATCCAGAGCCTGCTTGTTCTTATTGTGACTCCTCTCCTCTTGATATACTCACCTGCTGCCTGCCTCGCCAATCGACAGCCTCTCAGAAACCCATTGAAACCCAGGTAGATGGACAGTGAGAGGCAGGCCTCCTGCTGCCTGTCATTACTCTCAACCTGGATCATACTCACCAACCACACTGCCACCTCCTCACATACCTGGATCCTCTGAACTCTCCTTCATTTACCTGCTCCTCAGTGCTGCCCTCTCTCCTGAAAACAGTAAGAAACCTCATACGCACCTCTCCACATTCAGAATCCTCCTCATCAGTACAATTACTATTCTCATTTCCCCTCCATTCAGATCACAATCCCCTGTGTACATATTTTGTAAATAAGCTTCATATCCCGTTACATTCTGGTCTCTGTTGGTTCTGTTTCCTCTCTGCTGCCCACTTTTGCCAGTTTGCCTGAGAATATGATGCCTCTAACCTTACTAAAAACACCCAGCATCCTTAGAGCAGAATTTTCAGAGCACGTAGCCATTTTAAAGCAAAGAAAAAAAGTTGCACTGGGCAAAGATTGTGTATTTTCAATGTGAATAATTTGTCATCACTTCAAATCTAAGATTATCCACACACTGCCTGTCAAAATAAAAACTCGGCCCCTACATTTAACTAAGCAAATGGGCACAAGCCTCCCATTGGATAATTACTGTGGTTACTTATGCTTAATATGCACAACACAAAGTGAACTCAGTGGATTGGGATTGAACAGCCCTGAGTAGCCCTAAGAAAACCATTAATCAGTGAGGCTAACTGGAAAAAAAGACTTTAATTTGCTAGGGTACATAAAGATTGGACTCTGGAACAATGGAAGACAGTCACATGGTCTGATGAGTCCAGATTGAGCTTACTCGAGAGTAATGGGTGCATCAGGGTAAGAAGTGATGCACCCATCATGCCTAGTGCCTACTGTACAAGAGTGTGGGGAAGTGCTATGATCTGGGGTTGCTGCAGTTGGTCAGGTCTAGGTTCAGCAACAGTTTGTGCTCAAAGAAAGAGGTCAGCTGACTACCTGAATATACTGAACAACCATCAGTGGATTTTTCTTCCTGATGGCACAGGTATATTCCAAGATGACAATGCCAGGATTCATCAGGCTCGAATTGTGAAAGAGTGGTTCAGGGAGCATGAGACATCGTTTTCACACATGACTTGGCCACCACAGAGTCCAGACCTTAACCCCATTAAAAATGTCCTGGAGAGGGTCTTGCACAGCAATCAGATTCTACCATCATCAATGTAAGATCTTGGTAAAAACTTGATGCAACACAGGGTAGAAATAAATCTTGTGACATTGCAGAAGCTTATTTAAACAATGCCACAGCGAATGTGTGCCCTAATCAAAGCTAATGGCTGTCCAACAAAACATCCAAGTGTATGTCTTCTTTTTTGGCCAGGCAATATGTGTGTGCATACATATATATGTGTGTGCATGTGTATATATGTAACCAAGAGTGGTCCCAAGCCAGAACCAAGCTTTTGATTTTGTCCGCCTTAATTAGGTGAGTTTTAAAACATGGGTTCAGCTATTTTCCAAACTTTATTTTTGAATAACTACAAAGATTTCCACTTGACCAATGGTACTAAAGCGAGAAAAAATCACTTTAAACCATTTTCTTTCAATGTTAGAACTTGAAGTTGTTTCATGCTCCACTTTCTGATCCGACCTTTGAATAACAGATTACAGACTTGCTGGTGTGTTCTCAAAACCATCACCAGAGCAGGCAGAAAACACATTGGGACCATTCTGCACCTCATCTCCCAGCATACAGGTCGTTCCTGTCAGCCATCTCTGGGCAGCCCATTCCACTGCCCTCCCTTAAGACGTGCACAAAAAGAAGCCTGTTCCTGTCAGGAAGCTGTTCCAGGCTCGCCCCTAAATAGACAGATTGATTTATTCGGGGGACGTTATTTTCTCCCCCAGCATTTCTTTTCCACTGTAGACAAACTGTTCGCATTGCAGGAAATCTGACAGCAGCTGATTTAAATTTTAATCCCCATTTTCAAGATCAGTGGTATCCAAGCTCTTTGACACACAAATCAAACATCAAGTAGAACGTACCCACTGGTCGCAAAAATATGAATTTTTGATTTGCAAAAACAGATCTTACTTTTCATTTCTAAAGTCTCAACAACATCTTATACACAGTTTTTAGTATGAAAGGACCAAAAGTAAATAATTTTGGTCATTGTAGATTTAAAATATAAAATCTCACATTCAATTTAATTTTTAAAAAGCATAAGATTTCTTGTATTTGTCAGCTAACTTGTTTTTATATTTTTTTAAATGAATGAAAAACAAAAAAAATGTACTTAATATTGCACATTTTAAGAATTCTTTTCATCTGATTTTCTGTTAAACCTAAAACCTTTCACTCTTAAAATGTGTGTGATGGTTTAGTTTTTCACAGCACAAGGCTGCCGTTACAATGCTGACATGATGTTTGACTTACATCGGCCCCTGGAAGGCCTGAGGAGCCAGGAGCCCCGTCTCTGCCGTTATCACCGTTAGGACCCTGAGAAAAAGAAGATTAACTCATATCAGTCCAAATGTTAGCATTCATAACAGCTTCTCCAATGAGATGGTGACTCACTGGTGGTCCAGCCACTGTAGAGTCTTCTCCTCGTTCACCCTGAAGATAGAACAGAAAACATTTGTCACACGTGCCGCTTTCTGTTTTTTAGTATGTTCTGGGTTTTTATTCAGAATGTGTTCAGCAATATACGCTCTGTGTCTCTAAATGAAGACAGAATAATTCCTTCATTACAACCTTAAAGGAAAGATGCAGTGTGTATGTTAAGTGATGAAAGCCATTTGTGAATAAAAAATGTTTTCTAACAAATCCACACAAAAGTGGAAAAATCAGTTTTGTGATTTGTCAGATTTTCTGTCATCAGTTAACTTTCTACAGACAATCCCCCTTTTCTCCTGAGATTCTTTTTAACAGGTTGCCTTATTTAAAAGCAAAATTAGAATAATAATTTGGAACGTTTGATTGCATTAATCCAGTTAAAGACAGATGCAGTCATGAACCATAATTCAAACAGCTGCTACATGCCCAGTTCGCTGAAGTGATTAACTTATTGAATACGAGTCTGACACCTAAAAACAACTTTTATTTAAATAAAGAGAGAGAGAGAGCGATCATGCATACTCACATCTATCCCATCTACTCCGGGGACACCAGCTAAACCAGGAGGTCCTGGGAGACCTTTAGGACCAACTGCACCCCTCTTTAAAACAAACACAAAAGTCAGGTTTTGTTTTTGCCATCGCTCAATGTGCGCTGCTGCTGCTTCTGCGCAGGACTATTCACACAGAGACCCATTGTTGGGTGATGTGAGGGAAAAGGTCATGAAACCAAACCTGGCTTCACCATTTTAGGCCATTATGCTGCATAAGTAGCTGCATGTGTTCAGATTACTGCTGCTGCCTGGACCTTATTGCTGCCAGGTGTGCATGCTGGGATTCAGAGGCGTTTTAGATAAATACTGTCTAAAAGGTTTTTTGACGGTACAATGGTGCAGATTGTAGAGGAACGAACTGGAACAATATTTCCTTTCCATGCCCCATCCTAGGCAGATCATAGTTCATGTCTAAATGAAGTACTGTTAGAATGCTGCGTGTGTGCAGAGTATCTGAGACCGACTGTAAAATCAAAGGAACCAGCCCACTGTCAGTTTTCATGTGGCCCATATTAGAAAAAAGGTAGAACAACAGTCAGCACATCTCTGAGCAGCACAGACACATCAAAACAAACAAATAAACACAAAATACAACATTCCCAGAACATTTAAACTGTGGTTTTCTGCCACAGTCTTTGAAAAAAAAAAAAACAACACTTTTTAGTAAAACATTTGTTCCACAGACAGCCATAATTTTTTTTGTTTTTTAGAAAAAACAGCACCTTCCTCTCACCTGAGCCGAGCAAATCAGGACAATCTGCAATAAAAGCACCAGCAGAGACTCCCAAGAAATCCTTGAAAGGGCCATAGTTGTCCCACAGACGCAGGCAAGGCCTTAAATCCTCTTTTTACCAGGTTAGTTGGGGCTCTCGTATAGTCCACCTGCCAGTGCGACCCCTGACTGAAAGCCCACTGCCTGCTGGAAAGGAAGGATGTGAGAGAGTCCTCCTGAGCAGCTGAGGCTCAGCCACCCAAGGAGGAGGGGCTGATTTCCACCACTTAGAAAATTTAATGCTTGAAGTCAAAAGAAACTAAAGTAATCGTTGACCCTTTGCTTTTGAATATCATGTTGTATAAATTATTATAATATTAATTATTATTGTTTTTTTCCAGAGTTTCACTATATCTGATCTGAGCCTTTTGAGGTCAGACGATGTAACCAGGTCCAGATAACAAAACCTAACATTCAGGTGCAGACTTTAAAGACATACAAAAAGCATGACAGCATAATTTTGTAAAATAAAGAAACAAGCCGATCCAAAATGAGTACAGCTGAAAAAATTCAAAACTTGATGCTGCAATCACTTAATTTTATTTTTACTCAATTTTTCACTCTCATGACCTTGGAGTAACAAATTGAAAACATTTTATTACATTTTGTGAATTGATTTTTAAAATGTCTGAAATATCACATTCCCATGAGTATTTAGACCCTTTGCTTAGTTTGAAGCACACCTGGCAGCAGGTCCATGCTCTGGTTTTATTTGGTATGATACAACAAATTTGATTTCAGTTCAGTTTATACAGATAGCATCAGTTCACAAAGTCATCTCAGGGCACTAAAATAAACCATTCATATACAGTACATTATGAAATGCTTATTAGTTGTGTGTTATGTAAAGAAGCCAGCAGATCGTGTTGAATCTTCATCTCATCACAATCCCCAGTCTTGAGCAGCACATGGCAACAGTGGAAAGGAACAACTCCCTTCTAACAGGAAGAATCATCCAGCAGAACCAGACTAGGGACAAGCAGCCATCTGCCTCAACTGGCTGGGGTTGACAGGACAAGAGACAGACAAACATGATTGCTGCCATTCTTTCTTTTTTTTTTCTTATAAATCCTCTCAAACCCATGGGGATAAGGCCACTCAGTGGCCATCCATTTTCAGATTTTTCAGAGATGTCTGATAGGGTTCAAGTCAGGACTCAATGACAACCACTCCAAATCCCCTCCTGTCTTATCTTCTTTATACAATCTGTGTTTTTATTAGATTAGTATTTTCTATTTAGATAGAACCACCAGTGAGTCACTGTCTGATTAGAGAAGTGTGATGAATGCTAACATGGATTTTAGTGATTTTAGTGTCTACTCACCTGGGTTCTGCTCCTACCCTACCCACTTACACCTGATCCCTCTTATCCCCTCACATTATGTTGGTCATTCAGGTTCATCAGTTTGTCTTTATTTTACTCTTGATTTGGTTCGTTCCTTGGTTTGTCTGTCATGTGTCAGTCTTCACCTCTGTCTTGTGTCTATTTACCACAATTTCTGTAATTTGCCGCCAAATCATTGTATTTTGTGGGGGGGGGTTGTAAAAATAAATAAATAAATAAATATTTTTTTTGCCTTTTTGAATATTTGGCTTCAGAACCATCTGTCTGTACCATGGCTTTCCAAATTACCACAAACTCTGACAGATCTGTGTCATTGGTATATTGAAATTGAAAATTTTGGTCCCATTGAGATCCTGAGTCCTGTGGAAAAATTGAAGAAATCTCTGTACTTTGCTCCATTCAGCTTTTCTTGACCACTCTTCCAGTCCCTGATACTAAAAAACACCCCACATCATGATGCTGCCAGCACCAGGCTTGGTGACAAGTGGTGCCTGGTTTCCTTCAGATAGAAATTTTAGAACTGAAACCAGTCTAGGTTTCATCTGATCAGAGAATTTTCCTATTTTCTTATAGTCTAAGGTTACTTCAAAATGCTTTCAACGGTTTTGCTCAGAGGAGAGGCTTACACTAAGCCACTCTGCACAAAACTTAAAGCTCAGGAGCCTTTTGTGTCAAAGTGCACGGCTTTCAAGTTAGAGTAGGGACTAAATGTGAAAATTGTGTGCACACAAAGTATTCAAAAATTATATCCAGATGCAGTAAAATGAGGAATGTAGCGTCAGAGATGTTTTTAAATACGATAGTGGGGATGAAAGTCATCTTTGGCACACAGTCCTCTGGCATTTGCACCATGGAGGTACAAAGATACTAGCGGCGCACTTCTGGGACTGAGGTATTTTCAACTTAACACGTGTTTCATAACATAATTACTGTAAACACACAGGCACTCGAGAGCTTGGTATAACTTAGAGACTTTTTAAAATTAGTTGATGAAAACAAATGAGTTGCTGAGCATTGACAGAATGTTACAGTCAAGGTGCAGGGGTATTTTGATGTATCTGATCAGCATATGGGTGATGCCATCCCAAATGGCTGGTATGGCATGGCTCAGGGAAAACTGTGAAACACTCAACCTACCATCCAGCTCCCTCTCATAACATCTGGTTGCAAAGAACACCAGCATTAATCTGACTTGAACCGGCACCTGGAATGTACAGCTTCTCCCAGGTCCCAAAAGAATGGCCATGGGCTCTACAAATCAGATTTAAGTCAGGCATCATTGTGTACCACCAGGTCAGTATGATTGCTGAAAACACACACTGCAAATTATTCTGTTGACAATGTCTTCCAAAAACTCCTAAACTGCTATTGTTCTACAATTATGTGCAACCTCATGCAGCTCTTTGTAGTCGTGTGTCATTGTTTACACCTTTTTGACATTAGAAATCGTCACACATGACTTGTTCTGAATTATTATGGAGATGCAAGACTGTTTTCTTCTGAGTGAGAATGGAAGAGCTCCTTGCGTTTTGTGTGCCTCACAAGCGTGTGATCACAGATGCAGCTACATGTGATAAAAACTGAGGAAACTTTACAGTTTACATTGGACTGAGGTTGTTCTGATCATTTTGAGGCGTATTATATGTCATGTTGTATGAGGTTAAATGTGGTTTAGTTTCATCGTTTGAGTTTAAAGGTTCAAACTCATGAGAAAACATGTTAAAATACCTTTTGATTTCAGGAAACCAAATCAAGTCATATTTTGTGTGAGAAAATGTTGTCCAGTAGGTAACAGTATTAAAAATAATCGACTCGCAGCCGCGAAAGAATCCAGCGAAGAAGAACCGAGCGGATGTTGATTGATTACGTCAGCAGGCGTCCTTTTCAAAGCTTTTTAACGGCTGTTGTCTTGGTGCGGTTTGTTTGAGCTTGTGAACAACACAGTTGTGTTCATAATTGTTCTCTCTGGAAATGTTTGCATCATGGTTTAGGTAAAGGAGGAGGCCGGTGTGTGTGCAGGTGAGGGCGAGATGTCTGAGCTCCTCAGTTGGTGCTCACAGTAGGGTCGTTAGCTGCTATGTTGTTAGCTTTTCTCACTAACGGGGTTCTCTTCTGTCAGTCCGACCTGAAATGTCAGCTAGTTGCTGTTAATGAATGAAAGATATTAAAGCGTGCTGTATGTTATTATTTGCTGTTTTAAAAATGTGAACGTAATAGTTAAAATACGTAATCAACTCATTCTTCATTGCTACTAATTTTAGTTGATTCTTTTCCTACCATATTTACATATTTAATAAGGTCACGTTTTATCTTCATTTTGTGTAGCTTATATTTATGTTAGACCTTCAGATGCATTAATAAACTGTTTTTAACATTAGATTCTGTTTAATAGGGTTGTATTTATAAATCTGTAAACAGAAATTTAATAATATGAAAAGGATTATGTACATTTTACCCATTCTTTACTGATGTTTTGTAACATTTAATTTTTTTAATTTGTTATTTCTTTTTCATATTTAGGCTACCATTTGTTATTTCTTTTTCATATTTAGGCTACCATTTTAGCTCACTAATTAAAGCTGACAATATTATGGAGAACCTGGAATTTTCAGAAGAAGAAATTCAAGAACAGCTGGCACTCCTCGGCTATAAAAACATCCCAAAACACAGGTTACTTGAATTCAAGCAAGGTCAGACTCCATCTATGATCCCTGTGTTGTTTTAATTATGCACAATTCCTCAAAAGTGTCTAGTGATAAAAAATGAAGCTCTGACGATTTTTGTCTTTGTTTTTTTAGAAAATGACTTTAATTTCATTTGTGTTTGTCATGTCAGATCTTAAAGAACTCGTACGACATGGACAGTGGAACAACATCGCCCCTGCAACTCTGATAAACACCAAAACTCAGACATCCACAAGTCAGTCAAGTCCTCCTGCTTACATCAAAGAAAAAGGTCAGCTCACTTAGTGAACAACAAATAATTATATTACGGTACTTTTGTTTGTTTGTTTAAGAATGACACTTTTTCAAGTTGCTGGTTTTGCTTAGGTTCTTTACTTCCTTTCTCCACAGTAAGTGCATCTTACATTGAAGGTTCTGGAAACGGATTTTTCTTACATGCACAAAGAACGAACCATGACAGAAAGGTCAGTTTACATCCCAAAATAAATACCATATTTTCCGTATTATATGTCGCTCCAGAGAATAAGTCGAACCAGCCAGAAAATGCATAGTAAAGAAGAAAAAAACATATATTTGTTGCATTTTTTTAAGGAGAATTTATTTGATAAAATTCAAAATCAAGAACAGACATTTCATCTTGAAAGACAAACTAAAATAATAATGGATTAAAGAAAAACAGGCCAAATGGGGTTAGGTTATGCTAACGTAACGCATTCAGCTACATGACGCGTAGATAACGAACTGAGTATACATATACGTGTCTGGTGTGTTAGCGTAGCAAATTAAGACTTGTTCAGATAATTATAGCATAAAGAACGTGTTTACCAAACCATCAATCTCACTCCAAATCACAAAATCTGTTGAATTCTTCAATTCCGCAAACTGTGTAAAGTATAATAAAATGTGTGTTCTGAGTTTGTTACACCACAGAAATATCTGTTATTAATCACAAAGTCAAATCTGAATGATTAAAAACATAGCTAAGCATATAAAATTAGGTTTCAAAAGTAACAAAAAGGCATCAATTTTCTCCACTCTGAAATGCTGGAGGCGCTGAAACCACGCCCACACGCAGCAGCATTCCTGTTTGTCTTCTAGTCATCTCTTTATCTTTCTCAAATATTCAAGATAACCAAATGTTGTTTATATTGTCAAGTAGTTCTTTTTATCTTCTTTAAAGCTCCCAGTGGCTGTTTGATTCCCAGTATAGAATATTTTAATGTCAGCTGCTCAATAATTGAAATCAAGTGAGTTGATGTCAGAGAGATACTTTTTTTTTCTATTTACCAGTACTTTATTAACGGGAGACTATTCATAGATGACTAGTTGCATTGAAAAATACAGAGAAATGTTAAAAATAAAGGAGCGATTTTTAAAATTTATTTATTTTTTACAAACTTTATTCAGACCAGTGTCTTATTTTTGGGAAGGTTGCAGTACGCTCGGAAATATTGTGATATTAAATTTAGTGCCGATCAGATTCCAACACAGCACCAGGACGTTTTAAAGGAGTCGGACCAAAAACATCTTTTTTCTCATGCTGTCAGCTGATCCACGGCCCATTTCACTGGAGGTAAACAAAAGAAAAAAGATACGCGGCCGCTCTTTAGACACAGCCTTAAAAATCCGGAGACAAAGACGTCTTGAAACCTGAATTTCATTCTAGCCCCACGGTGCATCATAAATGGTTGGGAGTCTTTTTACACAGTTACAACAATTCATTTATGACATTTATAATGTGTTTAGAAGAAAACTGGAGAATTCTCTGTACACAATCTTTAATAATTTTACATATAAGTCTATCTAAAGTGTAAGTCGCACCCCCAGCCAAAATATTTAAAAAGTGCAACTTATAGTCTGGAAAATATGGTAACTTACTCACACTCTCTTTCTCTCTCACAGACTTCTTTTTTTATACAGTTTAAATACACAGTTGTTTGAAGTTATATATATGTATATTTTTTTCTTTTAAGTCAATCTGTTTAAATGCTTCACTGCTCAAAACCTTTTCTGCATGCATAGTGTTTGAGGGCATTTTGACTGCTAAGTTCATCAAATAATAAATAAATAATATGTGATAAACAGTCGCTCACCACTCATGAGAACAGAAACCATGGATGGCAGCAGGGATGCTGTGAATCGTATGCCCAACACTCTGTGGCTCTGAAGCGCCAGCTCCCTCCAAGTGCTCCTAACAGGTTGCAGGCAGAGCATGACACTGAAGACTCCCTGGACTCCCTGCTGTCGGACAGCTACACCTCTTCCTCAGACCTTCAGCAGAGATGTTTCATCAAAAGAAAAGTCCTAAGGTGGGTTTAAATCAGAACACAATAATCCTTTATTTGTCCCACAGCCAGTAAATTTGCCATATTATAGCAACGACGTGATAAATAAACACAAATACAAATCTGTAAAAATGGGTCAAATATGAGTGAAAGATGTCTTCTTTTTGTCACAGACCCACCAAAAACCACAAAGGTAACTGAAATTACTTGAAACTCGCAAAAGAAATATACAATAAAAAGTCTAAAAATGAATTTATGAAAATTAGTCACTGATTTTTGGTTAATCAAAATTATGTCAGTAAACTTAAAGCAGGCCTTGACAAGAAGGATTATACTCTTAATTTAATAGTTTGATGCACAACCTTGTGAGCCAATCTCTGCAATCCAGTGGTTTCTGTAACTCCTGGACTTCTGCATCTGTCCAACAGGTGTTTTGGCCCACTCCTCATGAAGCACCTGAAACTGTTGTCTGAGGTTTGAAGAGTTTCTTCTCCAGACTGTATGTTTCAGCTCCTTCCAGAGATGTTCAACAGGATTCAGATCAGGGCTCAGAAGGTCACTTCAGAACAGGCTTGGGCTAGGGTTGGATGTTTAAAAGCACAAGTTCAGTTTTTGGGAGGTTCAGACCTTGAAACATTCATTTATTACGACTGCCTTTTTGTTTAACGCTAAGCAGTCAAGACTAAAAAGTTTATTGCATAAAATGGAAACTATGGACACTGTGCCAACATAATACAGTCTTAATAAAAATATGAATTTATTTTACTATTTACAATAACAAGTATAACAACTCAGTGTGCATCCTCAAACTGTTAAATATTTATTTTACTCGCCCAATTTCTAAAAGATCATTTTCAGTTTTCCAATCTATAAAAAATTATTTAGAGCATTTAAATTTTCAGTGATTGTCAAAAACATTCTTCAGTGTCAGAGTGCTTTTAACCCTCCCGCTGCCCTTGGGTCACATGACCCACTAGGCCTCAGTTTTGAGACTGAGGACTGGTGGGTCATTTTGACCCTGAAACCTCACACACACAATTACAGGCCATTGGAGCTTAAAATGCACAAATCAAATAAAACTGGTATAGTAATTTTGCTTTGATTGCTGCAGGGTCATCAGTGAGTGTAGATTACCCTTTCACAATTAGCTGCACATTAGCTGCAGCCCTAGAACAGTCCAATGTTTGATTCTGATCTATTCTCAGTCATTATCCTGTTGGAGGACCCATGACCTGCAACTAAGGTTGGCTACAGTCCTGTGGATCTTAAACCTCAGATTAATCTGTGCAGCTGTAGTCACATGAGTATAAAGCTGCTTGGAATTGGTCTCTGAGATTTGATCTTTAAGACATTACTCATTTATTTTCTTTGCATGCTCCAGAGACAACTCTGTCCTTAGCCTTCTGGTAAACCAAAATGAAAAGAAAACATTGACTGATTTTAATTACGGTCATTGATTTTCAGAAATGTTTTGATTGATTGAGGTTTTTTTTTCTTTATGTCAGGTTCAGATTATGGATGTTAATCAATAATTACTCAGACTCAATTGATTCACAACAGAGACAGGAACTAAGTTTTCTACTGCAGTAGGAGAGAGCCCAGATCAGCTGC
>JAVKLF010000100.1:987547-998677 GCA_034783495.1 Millerichthys robustus
AACCCTGCTTTTGGTGACCCAATGTTGACATCTGGAGTATTGACATCTAACTTGGGATTTTTCATTTTGATGTTTGGTAGGTCCACATCAGGGGTATTCATTTGACCTTTTATTTTTGGAGCTTTCAAACTTAAATCTGGGGCTTTGAAATCTGTGTTTAGGCCCAGATCTGATCCCTTTGGAAGTGTACCTGAAAGATTCATTTTGGGCATTTTCAGTTTGCCTGAGGGAGCATTAATGTCGTAGTCTGGACCTTGAAGTTCGGGCATTTTGAGATTGCCTGATGGCATGTCTAAGTTGGCCTTTGGGCTATTGAGGTCTAGTTTTGGAGTTTTAAGATCAACATTGGGCATATTAATGTCAGGCGCATTAATTCCACCTCGGAGTTTGGGAGCAGCGATATCAAGGTCAGGTGTTTTCAGGTCCAAGTTCGGGCCATTCAGTTTTGGACCAGAAAGACCAAGGTCAGGTAGGTTTAGGTTTGGCTTTTTGAATTTCCCGGATAAGTCTGGAAGATCCATATCTAGATCTGTTTTGGGACTTTTGAAGTTGACGTTGGGTGCCTTAACATCTATATCTGGAGCATTTATGTTGCCATCAATTTCAGGTCCTTTCATACTTGGAAGACTAAATTTGGGCATTTTCAGTTTAGGGAATTTCAACCCTGCTTTTGGTGACCCAATGTTGACATCTGGAGTATTGACATCTAACTTGGGATTTTTCATTTTGATGTTTGGCAAGTCCAGATCAGGTGTATTCATTTGACCTTTTAGTTTTGGATTTTTCATGCTTAAATCTGGGCCCATTTGGACTCTTTTTGATGAGCTTGAAATTTCCAGATTAGTTGATGGTACAGTTTTTGCATCTGGCAAGTCCAAGTCTCCCCTGAAGTTTGGAACTTGAATATTTGGCAGATCAAATTTTGGCATTGTAAATTTAGGAGCCTTGTACTTTCCAGATGGACCTTTAATATTAACTGATGGAGAGTCAATGGTCAAGTCTGGTTCTTTCATGTTAGTTTTAAAGAAGTTTGCATCAGAGGCAGAAATACCACCTTTAAATTGTGGTCTTTTATTACTTAGGTCAACTTCATCTTCACTTTTGCTATTAACCCCAAGTCTTGGCAAAGTAAATGAACCCGATGCAGCACCCATATTTAACTTAGCAGATTTGTGAGTCTTTGGTTTCTCAAGAGGCACTTTAATATCACCTGAAGGCATGCCAACATCTGTTTCAGTGGCATCATGCTGTGATATGTTAAAATCTGCCTCTTCAAGGTCCAACTGAGGCATCTTTCCTGACAGCCTAAGCTTAGATGGTTCAACAAAACTGAATGGATCATCCAGATTTAGATCTGGGGTTTTCAATTTATTTGAATACTTATGACCAAGTTTACCTGAAGGAATTCCAGGGGTTTCAACATCTGGTATCTTTATTTCAGACTTTGGGCTTTTAATGGAAAATTCTGATGCAGTCAGGTCAGGCATTTTGAATTTTGGCATTTTGAATTCTGGGTTTGTGCCTTCAATGTCTACTTTAGGAACACTAACATTAGAGGCTGGACCTGTAAAATCTTCCTCGCTTAGATCAAGATTAGCCACTGCCAAGTCATATGAAGTTCTCTCAGTATGTGGCAGGTGTTTACCAGATACAGTTCTGACATTTTGATCATCTGGTAATGTTGCAGACAGTTGGCTGTCTAGAGCATTAAGTTGTGGATTTCTAGCATCTGGTTTTAGTCTTGGAGCCAGAGAATTACTTAGAGTACCAAGACCCATTGGTGGAAGGTTCAGATTGCTCCCATCCATTAAGTCTTTAGCTTTAGAGTTTGAATCCACATTAGCATCCTGGATCAGAGTCTTAGATTTCAGAAGTCCAAAGTCCACTCCAAGACGAGGCAACCCCATGTCATGTTTTAGGCTGACTTTAGATGAGGCAGGTATCACCGCTTCCCGATTTACACTGCCTGCATCTACACCAGAAGAGTCATTCTTCACAAACTTCTTTATTTTGGCATTGTAGAGTTTATTGTAGGAATCATTCAGCATCTACAAATATGAACTGCAATTAGTTGAGCATAATGGGTCAAAACCAGAACAATAAAAATCAGTTTTAAGCAACCTAAAATATAAAAAAAAATGTAACTGTTACAATCTGGATTCCACTTACTGTCTCGGGAGTCCTGCCATACTGGTTTAAGTTGTCGAGGCTTTTGTTCAGGTTTTTACGAGTGAAGACTTGGATTTTGTCATCATATGGCTCCATCAGTTTCAGAACTTTTAACACCTCATCTTTTGATAGGTGATCAAAATTTATTGATGCCCCCAAAATTTCATCTCCTGAAAAGACAAATCAGTTGTTCCATAAAAATTATATTCCGGTGTATGCACATGATAGTTCATTGAACAGGCAGTTTCAAGCAAACACTACAGACTAATTTTAAGCCAGATTTCCTCACAGCATTGGTTGTGCATCAGCACCATAGGTGACATGGACATAGAAATGGCAGTTGATGATTAACATCCTCTGAGATGCCTGTGCAAATTCTCAGTTATCCGGGTCATCGCAACAGCAAGCAGGCTTAAATCGGAGGCAACCGGACTTAGATCAATTTCTTGTTTGAAGACGTTTCGACACCCATCCGGGAGTCTTTGTCAGTTCTGGTAGCTTGCACTGAGCTACCAGCTACTCCAGCTTTGTGATCCTCTGAGATCACAAAGCTGAAGTAGCTGGTTTGTCTAAAGCACAATGTACTTCTCACCCACAGTTACCTTTTATTTAGTTTCACAACAGTGAGTGGATGTGTTTAAGTGTACTGAGGCAGACCTGAACTGACTGAATGGTTTTTGTGAATTACCCAAAAGGGAGAACAACAGAGGCCTAAAGAAGTTGTCTTTTTTCCAAACACAATCAAATGTGTCATGATAACAGAGCGTTGCACACTAGATTGTGTGTAGTAGAAAATGCACAAAAAATAATTATTTTCAGAAAAAAAATATATTCACATACAATAAAGTGTCTAATGTGTATCTGTATGTCTTTAGTAAAGAGTAAACAAAAAATGTGGAAAAATAATTTCTTTATTTAAATTGTTACAAACAGATTTGTTCGATCTGGGTAGTTTGGTATGGTTGTGTGCTCCACACGGAACATGGAGCAAAGAAAACAAAGAGCAGCAAGGGGAGTTCTAAAAGACTGTAGATATCTATATTAAAGAAAAAGGCTACAAGACCCTCTCAAAGGATCTTTATGTACCTCTGACAACAGCAGACATTATACAAAAGCAGAAGGTTCATAGGACTGTAGTCAACGTTCAGGGTATGGATGCAAGAGGAAATGCAACCCCAACCAAGTTTATTAAAAAGAGAGTACATATGGTAGAAAAAGAGCCAAGGACACAGCTGAACACCATTAAAGCTAAGCTCCAATGTCTGATTGCACCATCTGTCATATTTTGAATTATAATGGTCTCCACAGAAAAAGACTCAGGAGGCTTCACTGCTGACCGAAAAATCACAAAAAGCCAGACAGGAATGTCAAAATGCATGTTGACCAGCTCCAGAGTTTCAGAGAGACGTTTTTGAGACTGATGAGACAAATCTGGAGCTTTTTGGTGCTAGTCACATCAGTTGTTTGTTTTATGTAAAAAGGGTACCAACAAATTCATCAATGTCTGTATACTTTTACTGAAGTAATTAAATACAGAAAACCCAGACAAATATGCAAAAAATATTTTAAAAAGTAAAAACTGTCAAAGTGAAAAAATCTAATTGGGAGGGGACAGAGACTAAAATTCCTTTAACCTACAGTAATATGTTCTTGTGTTCCACATGAATTTAAATTTAAATGTAATATCATGTCGGATGTTTCCAAAAAGCAATGTGGTAAAATTAATAAATTGAAGTCAGAGCTCATACCTTGTTTGAGGTCCTGTCTTTGTGAGGAGCTGTTAATGCTGGAAATGATCAGTCCGCCCTCCTCAGATTGTTCCAAGGTTAAGGCTTCAGACAGGCTCCTTCCCCTGCGGTGCGTTGGCTGCACACAAAACATTTGCAAAAGTGTTTACAACAAACACACTCATCCACAGGATATGAAACAAGAAACTCAAATTTGAGTGCTATTGTATTTTAAAAAATAGTTCATCAAAAATTATTTGTTTCATACCATGATTTTGGATGTTGATTTCGCCATTAAGCCTGCAGGAGGAAATAAATTAGTCATTACATAAATTCTGGCAGGAAAAATACAGTAGTGATGAAACAAATGAAAAATTAACGTTGAACTAGCTTTCAGAAGCTGAAGGTTGTTGTGGCTAATGGTTGCATTGTCAGAAACTAGTTGACAACTTGAAACTGCAAGTTAATTGGCAATTTTTTTGCTTTAGTCTTGTAATTTTTTTGCAACCAAGTGACCACCAAGCCATGCAGTTGTAATTTATTCTGCCAAGTTTTGAAAAGTAGGGCTTATTTGTATGTGTTCTAGACATTGCAAGGGTTTCAGTGTCTTGGCCAAAGACACCGAAGTGTGACTGAATAATGTTGAAAATGAATTGCCAACTTTCTCATTGGAGGACGACTCCTCCATCCACTCAGCCACCCTCTACATTTCAGAAATGAAGATGGGTAAATTTGGACCAATTTTTCATAAGAATGTTTTCTTATAAGTGTTGTTTTTTGGGTTTTTTTGGTCAGAGGACAGCGCTACAGAGCTGTCAAAACACAGCTCTAGTCCTTGGGACAAGTTTGGGATGCCAGCAATGGCTCTATGGTTATTTGGAGGAAGAAAATTGTGACAGATTGTTTGAATATGTTCAAAATTCAAACAAAATTAGATTGCAAACACTCTGAATGTAAAGCTGTCCAGTTGCTGTGATATTAAGAGAATATTGTAAACCCACCCTGAGAACACCGAGAAGTTGGTATATTTGGCTTTATAATTGCTAAAAATAATAACAGTGTTAAACTGGAAGAGATAGAAACCAAACTGTTTCTTATTAAAGTTTTTAGATGTTTTGAATCCAATACGTATTGATTTAAAAAGTGATAAAAAGCATAAATTAGTAGAAAAGTATCTTATCAACTCATATTCAGATATCTACATTCATATTTTTATATGATGTACTGGAGAATGAATATACAGCAACTATTTGCACGACTGTGCCAAATCCTTTTTCTGCTACTTTTCTCTTTGTTTTTTTTTTTTTACTGTAATGCAATTATTTTTGTTTACTTTGTTGGTGTTGTTTTATGTTTTTATCTTTTGGTAAATGTCTGAAATGATCCATAAAAAAATGTTCTGGTCATAGCAGCAGCTCTTTCGTAATTGTATCAGTACAGAGAAAAGACATAAAAAATGTTTCTTCTTAACAAGTAAGAAAACTGTAAAGATAATTTGTAACTACAATAATAGAACCTGACAGTTGACATGTTAGGAATTTGTATTGGTTGACCAAATGAGTGGCAGCTTGGAAGGAGGAGCTGCTTTGCAAAAGTTTTATTCTATTTGCCTCTAAAGTACATGTAATGCATTCAACATTGCCATTGTATGTCCATCTTTATAACTATGTTATTAAAATGAATTAAAGAAATGTTGTTAATAAAGACAGGTGTGACAGTTCCTGTACTGTTTGTTCTTGGTGAGGTGACACCCAGGAAACTCAGCCGACACGTCCTTCAGGTATTTTAGGCTCTGGGCTGTTTGAGCTTCTCTGTGAGAAACCAGAAACCGGTTCATCCACAGTTGGGAGCAATTATTCTTTTTGTGTGAACAAACAAAGTTAAAGAAACATTACCAACTGCTTTCTAGCAAAGACATCCTGATAGGAAACGGACCGATCTCCTGAGAATTTAGGGAATTTGATGCTCATTAATGATGGACACAAAATGCTGTGCAAACACAAGTCGGAACATAAAAAACTGTTCTTTACTCCTCATTAACACCTAACTACTGTTTCTATAGTTGTACACAAAAAGAGATTAAAGAAAACTTTTTCTAATTCAAAGTACAGTACTCAGTAAAAAGCCAACTCTTTCTTTTCCCCGTGTTTCATGAGGAAAAATGGAAATACATACAAATAACAACAAAATAAATAGGAAACATCAAAATTTGGGCAGCATGGACAGCGGTGAGAACTGTCACCTCTGTTATGTGAAAATTTCTCATGAAGAAGCTTCTCATGTGAACTTTGACTTTATCTGCTATTTGGTGCACTTTCACATCTGCTGTGAGAAAGAAAGGCCAGAGTGTGTGTTTTCTAACTTGTGACTGATTGTTTGGGCTCATGCTTTTTATTGTTTTTCATCAATTTCTGGGACCGGTCTGTGTGGCGTTCACATGTTTTTCCTCTGTGCTTATGTGGGTTTTCTCCGGGTACTCTAGTTTACTCCTACAAAACAAAAACGTGCACAGTAGGTTCAGAGGGAACTTGTCACTATGCGTGAGTGAAAGGGTAAATGGCTGTTTGACTTTCCGTGCCTCTGAAGGACAGGGGACCTGTCTAAAGTGTCGCCCACCTCTCACACTAAAAATTGGTACCAGCTCCCCTTGACCTGGAAAAAAAACCGAGCAAAGAAAACGGATGAATGAATGGATGGATGGACAAATTCCAAAACCTTTGCACTGCTTCTGTAATTTAAGAGTTTGAGGCCTGTCTGTAAGATTGTCTTTCTTTGTGTTTTTGTTTTAAGGATTTGGTTGTCAGCCTGAAAATGAAGCCACACAGTTTCCAGGTTCTCTCCTGACCCCCTCTGGATGTATAACTGAGGGTTCAAGTCAAACACTAAAAGTTTTAATTCATCACCACATATGATCCAATGCTGTTCATTTGTGTTCAAGTTCTTTTGAAAAATTTGGTATAGCTCTTCCTTCACCTCGAGTTTCACTTCCTTAAAAATGTTATTTTTTATTGACAACAAAGCTCCATAAAACCTTTTCTGATGAGACGCTCCAGTTCTGTGTCAGGTCATTGTTGGGTATTTTTCCCTTAAGTTAGTTTTTTTTAAAATTAATTTTAGGTCTGTTGAAGCTTCTGTCCACTTTTGTCAGACTTAAAGAGCAATTTCTTTATTAGACCAATTTAAACCAAGTTTTTTTTCCCTTTTTGACTTTTTAACCTTTAAATTATACACAATTCAGCTTTAAGAAGTTTAAACAAAAAAAATCTTCACATAATAATTAGAAATTATTAAGACTGACTGCAAAACAAAAAATGAATCGGCGGTCAAGTCATAAAATAAACTTAAAGCTCAAATCAAGATAAAGATAAACAAATCCTAGAAAATCTGGATTCATGACAGTAAAGCACAAAAAATGAGGGCTGACAGAAAACTTTTGCACAGTATGTGTCAACATATACTCACAATACTCATGAAACAGCAGGTGCTGTAAGCGATGTGTCTAAACTTCACTTCACACACTTGTGAACACATTGTCATCATCACGAGGGACTCAATTCACATAAACATCCGTGTCTTTTAAAAAGAGTAAATAAATATATATATATTTATAATATATTATTTCATATTTATTGCAATATTATTTCTTAGTATTAAAATTTACCTGAAAACAAAACTGGTCAGAATCAAAATTAAACATATTGATGAATGAGGCTAATTTTAATAAAACTTACATTTTCATAGAAAATTTCACGGAAGCATGTTTACAGTAAACACTTTGAACTGATAAAAACCCTGAACGTGGTTCAGCAAACATCCACATATAGCAACAACTGTTTAAATGTTGAGATTTTGCTTGATTCTGTCTGACAGCTGCAGGTTAAGATCTCACAGGTGCTTTTACAAAAAAAGTATCTAACAGAGAAAACCAAAAACTGGTCCTTTCCTCACTTTAAACCATTTTAAAATCTGTCAGTTCTGTTGCAGAAGAACAAACACAACATTGGGACTAAAAAGTGAGTCAAGACTGAATACAGCGTACTGAAAGCGGGTCAAATTCTTCTACACACACAGCATATTTCTGTGCACATCTGATGGTTTCACAGAAACTATCTGCAAGACAGAAACTAAAAGCTGCAGAGCAACTCTCAATCAGTCAAACATTAAAGATCCAGCAGCAGACAGGATGACACACAAAACAGAAAGGTTCATTTCAGAAATCAAACCCACCTCAGAGTCCATCAGACAGTCGTACTCAGCATCAGGTTTCTGTGCTGCTGAAGTTGGATCGAAGCGTTCGGCTACAGAGAGGATCAGTGTGAGCTGACGGCTCTGCAGGTTGTCTCTGAGAGGAGGAGAGCAGGTGAGGTGGATGAAAACTACAGGTGGAGCAGACAAACAGGTTCCATCTTAAAACGTACTGCCACCATGAACTGACAACACACACACACACACACACACACACACACACACACACACACACACACACACACACACACACACACACACGCCCTCCTACAAACACACCTTAACTACAACACAGTTCCCTCATGTGTACAAACAAACAAATATTTTCAGAACTTCAGTCTAACCCATATTTTTAATCAAACAACACACATTTTACTACAGGTACATGTATAAAATGCACACACTAAAGGCAGGAAAACAATCATTTTGTTATTTTCAGGAATGTGGAATGCACCAAAACATAAACCAAACACTCCCCGTGACAACATGATAAGAGTTACTGTGAGAAAAATGTTGACCTGAGCCAAGGGAGTGGCAGGCGTTCACCATGAGTCACTCTGTTCACAAAGACTGAGTGAATCTGACTGGAAGGAGGACAATTCATCTGCATTTACACCTGCTCTGATTATTCTTCGCTGAAAGGGTAAAACTGTAGCTCAGAATGGGAGCTGATGTTAGAAGGCAGCTAAATTGTTTCAAGGCACACCCTCTGAAGCGTCACTTATCACAGCAGTTCAGCTGTGTTTGTTGACGAATCACAAACCAAAGCTGATCGATTTTGCATCGTGTTTAATTTTTAAGAATGAAATCTAAAAATTACGCAGTCAACTACTGTATATATTCAATTATGATCTATTTTATGTAAGAGTATGTGTTGTGAATGCGTTTCAACTACAACACGTTAGCTCAATATCTCAGAACTATCTCAGATTTTGCCATGTCTGTTTGTTTATGTCATTTAGATGTGACAGTTACCTTGAATTGAACGGACTCCGAAAGTTGTTTGGTTGTAGATGTACATCCAATGATTAGGATAAGAGAAGTGTTAACCTTTCAACACTGGGTGATAAAAAAGGTGAGCCAATACGAGCAGGTTGTTGGCAAAGATCATTTATTGGAAGATTTGTTTTAACACTTCCAAAATCATAAATGAATATATTTTGACTGTAACAACTAAAGTATTCAGACAAAAAAAAACTCTTCACAACAAAATATAAAAACACAGTTCTGTCTGATTTGAGGTTGTCTGTTCAAATGCGCCCCTGTATGTGAACAAATCCTACACTTCTGTGGTCAAGTTTGTAAAGTAAAAGTTCCAGATGGGTGAAGCAGGTAGGTGCAGAAAAAGCAGCAGGTTGTCAGTAACCAACTCCAGGAAAAAGCAGAAGAGTTTCTCTTCCATTTGCCAGATGATTCTCCTCCGTTTCAATCTGTTGAACTTGTCACTCTGCTTGCTCACCAACCAGCCTGTGGAAGATGGAGTAATCGGTTTGGCAGAGGGCAGCAGGGGTGTCAAACTCCACCACCTTCCCAGAATGCATTACAAGCACACGGTCACAGTCCATGATGGTGTTGATTCTAGTGAAGCAAACAAAAGAAAGTTTTTAAACATCCACGTTAAGGTGAGGAAGCAGAAAGTCTTTGCTGTCTAATCAGCTAAAAGAGAGACTTTAACACATTTTACCTGTGCGCTATAGTGAGCACAGTCCTGTCCTGAAACTTCTCTCTGATAGTTAGTTGTAGAAGTCTGTCAGTCTTCTGATCCACGCTGGCTGTAGCCTCATCAATACACAAAACCTGATAGATCAACAGATTTATGGCTCACTGATTAAATTTAATAGTCAGAGCATTTATTAGGAAAAAAAAGGTTTTAAATTGGCCAAATGGAAAGTAATACCATGCTGCATTTTCTTTGTGTCAGAAATGTACCAAAAATCTGTGTAAGCTTATCATAAACTAGATGGAAGATAAAACAGCAGGAAAAAAACTAAACTGCTAAACAGCTGTGGTCAAAATAAAGCACGTCACTTCAACTTTCTCAAAATACTTAAATATATTATGGTAGATGGACTGTAGTTGTATAGGGCCTTTCTGTCCACCCGTCCACACAGCACTCTGCTAAGTCTCTACAAAGCCAATCTAGATTTATCATTCTGTGGAGACTAGTCAGTGCTTAAATCACATTCATACACTGATGAGACACACATCCAAGGCAGTGGGGGTTCAGTGTCTTGTCTTGCCCAAGGACACTTTAACATGTGACTGAATAGTGGTGGAATCGAACAGCCAACTCTCTGACTGGCAGACGACTCTCGTAACCACTCAGCCACAATAATGTCATTGCATGGATTATTTTAAGAAATGTGAAAATACCTGTGTTACAACACTTTCATTGACACAAGCAGTTTAAAAAGGTTACATTTTTATTTTCTTTCAGTAGTTTTTGTCCTCCAGCTTTGCTTCAAACTTTATTCATTTAGGTTTTAGCATTAGCATGCTTAGCAGCACCAAAGTAAAAATTCAACGCAATCCTCTGTATTCCTTAAGGTCCGGCTATGCTAAAACACAACCATGCTGTCATACACCGAAGATGTAATAAAAATGGACAGATTCAAATCACATAGCTAACCTTTGTTTAATATATGATTAACTTATCTATAACTTGTCCCTAGATTATACAAACGTGCGATGGTGTTTGATTGTTCTGTTCTTGCCTCTGAAGGAGTAGGACACTTTTCCTCTGTCTCCCTTCCCTTCCCCCCTTTTGCCTTGCTCAGCGTCTTTTTGTCTCTGTTTTTTGAGCCTTCTTCTCGCACATCCTATGAAACTATTATTATTATGGATCTGGTCAACTGGTCTCTCAACGCAATTGATCAAATTTTTTCCACTGGAAAACGGAGGAAAGGAAAGCCCTCATGTCCTGATGGGACATTCTTTGCTGGTTACACGATGGATTCCTGGGAGCATTGGAAGGTCGTGTGTCTGGCCA
>JAVKLF010000100.1:1027935-1070320 GCA_034783495.1 Millerichthys robustus
AATTTGTACAACACATACTCTAAGCATTATACGACAACAAGATCTCATTACACATGATGCTTTGATTTCATAAAATAAAATATCTGAATCACCCTATCCTTGCAAATTTGACTTAATTGTGACTCAGTTTAGAACTAAAATTTGTTAGAATAAAGTTGTATAAAACAATATATAAAAAAAGACATATGAGGCTAAATCACATAAGAGGACATAAGAGGAAACAACATGTCAGATTCAAAAATAAAATCTTGATGATCATGAACGTGTACTGCTTTGTCAAGTTTCTTGAAAATTAAAACAGACTTTTGGTCAGTGGATGATTGCTCTCCCTTACTGTACTTTGAAATCTTTGTTTGTGTTTAAAGCTTGCAGCACCTGTGTGTGTTCTGGCATGCCTCTGCAGCTCATCACTGCGAGTAAAACGTTTCCCACAGAAAACCCAGTTGCAGACAAAGGGCCTCTCTCCAGTGTGCAACCGGACGTGTGCTCTGAGTAGCGATGTTTTCCTAAATGTTTTCTCGCAGCCTGGAACATGGCAGATGTGTTTCCTTTTCCCCACCTCTCCAGGCCTACAAAATAAACACACACACAATCAGGCTCTGTAGAAAAATAGTTTTACAAGCTAATGTTGAGCATTAATTAAAACATTTAGATGAATTTACTAGAATTAACTTTACAAGTAAATACAAGATTTTTTTTTGTTTTCTTTAATTTTAGGTGATCAATAATTAGTGACATGAAAACAAAAATTTCTTGAAAGACAAAAACAAAACTAAAGAGCTTTGTATTTGCATGTATTCACTTCCTTTGTTTTGAACACCAAATTTATATACTGGTGTTGTCAAAACCTTCAGGTGTGAGTCCATCTATGCACAATCTGTGTGTGATTTAGGTAAAATAAGCACATTTCACCAAATGCATAGGGGTCTGTGTAGAGGACTTTTTCCTGGTTGCAGTACAAGAGAAGAAAAGTTATTAAGGAAGGGATAATGCAGTGGGGAAAATATTTTTGGTTCTGCTGTTTTTTGTTCTGACAGCACAGAAACTGTGGCCAGAGGGCGTTTTTTTAAATTATTGTGCCAGGTGACTTGAGTGCTCATAGTTTCCAAATATTTGTACAAATTTACAATTTCCACATCTTTTCCATAAATAGAGCTGGCTTTGGGCATTCTCATGTTTTACCAAAATCCACCACAAGCTCCTTTGTCTTAGAAACATTAAGATCAAGATATCGGTCATCACGCCAATCCATAAAAGCGGGTAGGGCACCACACGGTCTCTGAACCTTGAAGAAGAGTTAAGAGTGCTGTGTCATCAGAAAACTTTTGAAAAGGACTTTGCGGCTGTCTGTGTAAAAACATTAGAAATAAAAAGTGGAAGACCACAACCCTGTATTTGTGACATAGTTGACACACTTACCTTTTGTCTGCATCTTTACAATTGGGGCAGGTGCAGGCCATGCGTCGCTTCTTCTCTCCCAGCTGACCAGGTAGCTCCAGCGTGAGGGTCTGATCCACCTGGATGGCAGGTTGGCCCTGCGTCGCTGCCAGCTGGAGTCCTCCACCCTGCATCGTCTGCACTGTTAGGTGCTGCTGGCCTGACAGGTGCACAGACAGGCACAACTTTTGAGACTAAGCTAGGCATCTGCAACAGTTCTCTAAAAATCCAATAAGACCAGGCTGACAAAACACTAACTGGGCTGAAGCAGTAATTCATGGTGAAATCAACAAATTGCAGATGTGAACGCAAAAAGTGAAAATGTGTTCTCAAGTCAAGTGTTTGTCTTGACTTTTGCATGTTTTTTAACTTTCTTTCAAATTTGTTGGTATGAATTTGATTATTAATTACATAGTAGTCCCTATAATTCTACCCCACACATTCAGAAAAAAAACCAATTGGCAATCAATACCACCTTTCACAACATGTTTCTGGTTATACAGTTCTATTTATTAAAGCTTAAGAAAGTGTCAGAATAACACTAAAACTTTATCTTGACTAAAGAACATGGTTTTGTACATAGTCATTCTAAGCATATGTGAGCGAAAGCAATCCTGATTAATCCATTTAAACAAGAACTAATGTAATGTTTTGGGGAAAAAAACTGTCCATACAGTTGTGATCAAGACTGGTGACGAATATAGTCTACTGCCAAAAAGCCATACTGCTGAAAACTGTCAGGCTGCAGAAAGTGTATGGTGCTGCAAATTCTACTAGTTGTGGATAATTGTGTTTCGGTATACTTCGCTAATCCCCCAATGTTTCACCATTTTTACAAATCAGTGTGGAGGAGTGTATGCGTTTTCTGGGAGCTACTTTTTAATCCTTTTAAAATAAAAACTATAAAATCACAAACAGATGCACATCACTCAGTCTTTTGGCAAGTGTTGTGTTACTCTGTTTTGGAAAATCATTGAGGCACATAACTTGTAATGCGAGTGTTAACATTGTGATTTACACAGGCTTTTAGTTAGGTAATGACTACAGTATATTGTGCTTTTAATTGTTCTTTTTCTATGTTTTATTGACGCTTTTGTGCCCGTTTTATCTCATGTCCATATTGTTTGATGAGTTTATGTTTTGTATTTTATAGTGTGAGGTACTTTGTGTTTTTTATTTTGTGAAAATTGCTACATACATAAAGTTTATGTACTCACATGGTACCAGGTGCCATGGAGGTAAAAAAAAAAAAAACTGCCACTTATCACAATCATTGCATTACTTACTCAAAAGCCCATACTTTTGCCCCTCTCTAGACACAGCTGTATTCAACATATTAGTCCCTTTCATTTAGCAATATTTTAAGAATATTCTTGAGCACAGTTTTTTTATAAAAATTTATGTTCAGGAAAACTGATCTGATTGAGTGTTTTAAAACTGCACGTTTAGTGTCATTACTGGTTTTTTTTTTATTCTGCAGCACAACAGATCAGTGGTTAGCAATGATGTCTCACAACGAGAAGGTCCTGGGTTTGATCCCCGGTTCAGATCTTTCTGTGTGCAGTTTGCATGTTCACCTCATACTTCCTTTTCTCTGGGTACTCCGATTTCCTCCCTCAGACAAAAACATGCTTGTTAGGCTGCCTCGAGGCTGAGATCTGTGATCTCAATGGAATTTGCCAGGTTTAAAAAGATTGTTGTATGACGCATCAATAAAGTGATTTTACAGAGTAATAGTTCCAATTTAGAGATTTAACTCATTTTACCACAACTTTTATTTCAGATCTGTTTCAGCTTTGTGCCGTTCATAACACTTATTTTAACTATGATTTTTACTAATTTGAACTGTGTTCCGAAAAGAAAAACAAGCATTCATCAGCTCACCTCCTGCGTTGGTGATAGTGACAGGAACTCCCTGAACTTGGACACCGTTGATGCTGATCGTCTGCATTGCTTGTGCTGCTGAGGACAGCTGTGACGTATTGAATGCAATCATTCCCCCTGCTGGGGCTATTTTTGCCAGAGTGCGCTCCTTTCGGCCCGCTGCCTGCGTCCTCCTGGTGCTAGCAGGTGGTGATGTGGTTGTGAGGGCAACTGAGGTGGCAGGGGTCGTTGTTGTTGAGCCAGAGTCCTGAAGATGAACTGACTGCCACTCACCTGAAGTTGTTTTAAATAGAATCTGAGGGGAAAAGTAAAAATGAATTGAAAAAGCATAATGACGTATGTGCTGCTTTGTGGAGTGTATTTTATCTGATGCATTTCAATGTTTGTCTTGTTATCCTTGGAGACCGCTTTGATTTGAAGCGTAGGCATGACAGTCATTTCAAAATCATACCTGGGTTGGTGACGGCTCAGTTGGAGTAACTTGCAGACTTGATGAGACAGATTGTCTTTGTGGGACAGGTGGCAATGTGGCAGAGGCAGCCTGTACTACCTTTAAGGCCTGCTGAGGGATCTGAACCATCTGAGAATCTGACTTGGGCTGGACCAGCTGCACCTGCTGCATCATAGCTGGCTGCCCAGGACTCTGCACAATCAGCAAATTGTTCCCAGCCTACAAAAAAGAAACAGAAGAGATATTCTGAGAGGGCAGTACACTTCTAGCTTAACATATTTTAGCAACATAGATAAAAAAAAACATACTCTAAAGAGTCTTTATTGGCACACTGAAGACAACATGTCTTTGATTTCCAGTCTGCAGAGCTAAAATGTGACTGACTGGCTTGTATTTCTGTGCTAAAAGATGCTGGAAATGCAGCTCTACGTTGTTGTACAAACACCTACAGTATTTATGAGTCAAACAGACATTGTGCCTTTACATTTAGTCTTCCTTCATGATCTTTTTAGCAAATGTTCCTTTAAACAGAGGAAACCAACAAATGTGTCATTTACAAACATTTTCATAAAGAACTTTCTAAAGGTTCTCTTGATTAAAAGAAGTTGCAAGCTGCAAACTTTGAACTTTGAACATGATGAGGCAGGTGATCATACACGTGTTAAATGATCAGACGTGGACGTGCATTCATGCTCATGCATGGGAAAGGGACAGAAGTTTCTTTATCAGTTATGGTAGGTAGTACCACAGGAGAAGCAACTCCTGGCCAGAGGAGACGTAACAGGAAGTCCAGGGAGATCCAGACCCACCGAAGCCCACCCCAGCCGGACGCTCACCCACCAGGAGCCCGCACAGCCCCAGGCCGAAAATACCCGATGCACGAGGAGAAGAAGCCAGAGTCCCATGGAGGCAGCCAACACTGCCCACACTGCCCCAACCCAAGTCCCCCCCTGCCAGGGGCAGCGGAGGACCACAGCACAGGCCACACCCATAAAGCTTTGATTAGTGAAGAAGCTGGACAACAGCTGCTGAAGCTTGTTACTCCTTCAGAGTGCTCACAGGTGTCTCGTCTCTCTCACTATTCTCCTTCTTTCACATTCACTCAGTTCGTGAGCTCTTGGTAGACTTATACAAGTCTCATTTTCCTTCCCGTTCTTAACGATGGATTTAACAGAACTCCTGGGGATGTTTAGGTCCTTTGGAATCCATTTGTACCATCCTGACTGTACTTTTTATTAATTTTTTCTCTGAGTTAAATTAGAGCAGTCATTTTAAAGGGAATGAATATTTATGCAATAATATCTATTGCAGTGATTGCATATTTATGCAAAAATTTATTTCACATAATTTTTTTAATTGGTATTATTCTGTAGAAGACTGATTTTACTTTAACAATGAAGGTGTTATGACCCCCCTCCCCCAAAGGCTCCAATTAATTAGGACTGATTAATAACAGCGTAAGACATCAAAGGGGGTGAATATTTTTTATAGGCACTGTCCTGTTTTTAAATGTACATGTTCTTAAATACACATTTTTCCGTTAAGCAAGATTTTATTTCGTTAAATAAATTATATATATTAATCAAAATAATTGCAAGTACTTTGTTGTGTATTGGCCATCAGCTGCCCCGATATCTAAAAATCTGCATCGGCCAACAAAAAACTCATATCAATCAACCTCTGTAAGTGAGGATAAGTATTTGTACCTGTATGATGTTGTCCCCAGCCTCTATTACAATGGTCTCCATCTGCTCTGGGGATGGGGAGGCAGCCTGTGCTGGAGCAGACGGGGGAGGCTCAGCTGGCAGAACAACTTTCCTCTTTCTCCCTCTCCGTCCTTTTCCAGGTGTGGGAGGGGAGGCTGCAGTCTCAGTTACCACTGGCGTTCCACCCACTTCTCCAGTAGCCACATTTAGGGGAAGTGTGAGCCCACTGGGCAGCTGAACGACATTTGCCGCTGTGTTGTTTGATTTCTGTACCTTAGGGGAGGGCTTGATAGCTACAGTTTTCTGTGGTGTGACTGGCGTAGTGGCAGCAGCTGGGGCTGGCACAGTCATAGGAGTGGTAATGATGGCCTGGTTGGTACCTGGAATGAGTTGGATCTGACCTCCCTGGGGCATCATCTGGATCTGCGGCACCACCTGGTACTGGATATTAGCAGGACCAGAAGTGTTGCTGCGGGCAGGACTCTGCTGGATTGTCAGGACAATAGGGCTGCCTGGGGCTGTGGACCCTAAACCAGCAGGAAGCTGGATCACATTGCCCTTTGCTGAAAGAAACCCCAAGTTTTTGGGTGGAGCTGGTGCTATTGGAGCCGGTTTTATAGGATGAAGCCTGCGTGGTTGGGGGTGCACAGGAGGAGAGGTGGCAGGGGCCTGAGCAGCAGGGGGGCCAATTTTACTGCAGGTGGCAGCAAGGAGGGCGAGAGGAGAGGGTTGGGTGTCCTGCTGAGAAAAGAAAACATGTAACAGATAAATTAAAATTAACAGAATAATAGAAAATTTTACATCAGAGAAATAACAAGGTCTGAGGTTGAAATAAACAAGTGAAGACAAGACAGCTACAGATAAGGAACCAGTGAGTGATAAATAGCAGTGGCTTTCCACCTGTAATGCTTTTGTGCCTCTCTTTGGTCCATATGTGTGATCCTCAAGCTCGCGGACAGGAAAACTAATTAGTGATGCACTGGGAAATCAGCTTGTGACCTGCACTGGCTGATAGTCACCTCGACCGCCTGAAATCTGTGACCGGCTGAATAACACTCAAGACATTACGTTTTCCCAGTCATTCAACACACCACAGACAGGCCTCTCAGCAGCTCATAAAAGTTTTTACTAAGTAAATCAAACATCAGGTTAGAGGTTTTGACTGTAGGATGTCAGAAAAAAAGACAACGACTCTATATTTTCTCTTTTTGCGTTATCAATTTCTGTTTGTTGTGGGAGACAGTAGATTAGGATGCTGGCAACTAGATGAGTTTTTCAGCTGAGTTCGGCACAGACCTACTGCTGTTACTTTCAGGAATGTTAACAATAACATTAATGTTAATAAAAGATGTTAGTTGAAATATCAGCACAGTGAACATTTTGTTCTTATTTGCAAGTTTTTTTCCCTATGCTTTTATAAGAGTGAGTAAAATGAAGCAATGTCTTAATCATATAGAACATATATAAAATATATAGAGAATATAACACACATACATATAAAAAAAACTTGTACTCTTCTACTTTACATCAAATTTGATCTTCTACAAATCAACTGTCACCAATATAACACCTTAATGTTGTGAATGTATGCTAGTGTTCTTGTGCTCAGTTGGTGGTAAGAAGAAGGTAGGCATGTTTGCAGTTTTGCATCAACTTGAAAATGATAAATGTCATCTAATCAGATACTAAACTCTAGTACTGATAGGTGAGTGCTTATTTTTTAATCTTTTATCAGTAAACCTAACACTCAATTTTTACAGATGATCGTGTCAAGAGATGTACACAACAACTCTGTAAAGAGAAGCAGAATTTGACATGCATTGTTACTCACTTGTGTAGTAGTAGCAGGCTGAAGGTATTCACTGGGACTGACAGCAATAGTGGTGGCCATACTGTCCTGTTGTTCTGGAAAACACAAAGCAAAGTCAGACACAGCTTGCCAGCAGCATCTGTGCTGCACTTTGTGGTCAGACTGTTGATGACAGCGAAGCAGATCTGCTCTCAGGAGAATGAGGACTGTTCAGCATTGCCCTGTAATTTCAATATAACTATAAAATGCTGTCTGCTACAATAAATAGTCATTAGCTGCTCTTATTTGTGCCTGACTCAGAGATATTTATATAATCACCACAATACCACACATACCATATTGACAAAACTTAACACATTATGAAAGACCAGATTTTTATAAAAAATACATTTTACTAAGGAGTTTATTATTGGAAGAGACTTTAAAAATAATTGTTTAGAAAGCTGCAATCTTAATTTTGTTTTTATTTATTTTAATTGTGGCTATTGTTTTGATATTTTTGCCAACATTTAAAAAAAAAGCTTATATAATTATTCTGATGACAGATTCATGACACTTGATGAATGTAGTTAAGATTATAAGCATGTCTTCTTCTTAGAGACATTAAAACCTGGATGAATGAATGAGATAAAACAACAGGAACATTTTATAGACCTTTGAAAATTGTGGCTTAGTTTTGTATGCACAGCTTCCAAAATTGTATAGTAGGTCATGCACATCATTTTTTTACTTCAAATATAGATAACTATGAAAGAAATTCACCTATCACGTTTTAGAAGTTCTGAACGTCTGCAGGCAAACATGTCAGAAAGGAAACAGTTTCTGTGCAATGATTAAGAGCTTCTACGTTGCACTTTGCAGCAGGAGAGACGAGCGCACAGAGTAGGACGAAAGTGGGCAGAGAAAGAGCATGTGTACAAATTGTACTAAATACATGCATTGTCATGCATGGACAGGATTTTTCTACGGAAGACGCGGTTCTTCTTTCTGTACCGTGGTAGAAAGTGGTCAGCCTCTGGTTGGAAACCACTGGCTTAAAGAACCATAATAACGTTGTATAAATCAATCAACATTTAGTGAATTACAAGAACCACATAGTGCTGTTCGATATGTTCAAACTAAATTCATACAAATTCTAATGTTTAATTAGGCTGTTTTTGGTTGTAAAAACAGGCAAAACCACTAAATCTGATCAATCTTAACTTTCTAGCCAAATCACAAATTGGAATATTTTAATTGTAAGTCTAATAGTTCCTCACCTTTACTGCACAAGTCTCCTCTGAAATAGTTTAGAGCCGCCTCTGAGAAGCCTGTTTTATCTTTTTTAAATTTTGTACACAATTGCATCAAACAAATCAGATTTTTAACAAAACTCTGTTAATTGGTCTTCATTAGTGGTGTCCTGATACCAATACCTGCATTGGACCAGATACAACCATTTAAAAATAAACAAAACGAAATGTTCGAAATGGCCCGATTCAGTGGAACCATTCACATTATAAATGCGATCTCCATCGGAGTCCAGCAACAACACTTTGCTGTCGATGTGCAGAAGATGACATGACGTCACATTCAGTGCTCTGTTTCCAGACAGAAACAGGAGTCTAACCGTGAATGCTACCTGTTAGCATGTTGATTCTGAAGTTGTTGAGCCATCACAATCGGTTAAAAAATTATCTGGCACATCTAGCATGTTTAGTTCACCGTTTAGATTTGAACCTGCCTCTGGTTGGCTGCTCTGGTGCAGTATGTATTTATGGAATGAAGCGGCATGCTGGAAGTGAAACAAACTAAAGTATTGATCCAGTAACATTTGCGTTGACACGGTCTGATACCAAAGTTACTATCAGATATTTCTGTAGATTCTCAGTCATCTAGGACATGGAAAATAAAAAGATAAAAGACAAAGAAACTGGACTCTGTAGCTGAAGACATGGGAAGTTACAAGATTTCAACAGCATGACTCAAGGATATTATCATTATTAATTTGATTGAGTTGTATCCTCCCACCTCTCTGAGGTAAAAGTCTGATAAAATGTGACATGAGCGTTCTAACTGAGGTTGCTTTGACAAACTACAGATGTGTGTCTGATTTAGTACCAGGTCCTAAATTAGCAAAATGTTTTTATAATCATTGTGTAATGTTTAAGTTCTAACTCGGTATGTACTTAAATCGGTACCCGGCATCAGCAAGTACCCAAAATGAAGTATTCGTACTTGAACCCATGTACGGTTTGAAAAAAACTGGTATCGGGACAACCCTAGTTTACATGAACCTTTTTTTAGCTGATAAGTCATAAGATTGGTTATTTAATGAGCTGAAAAAAAAGAAACATCAACCTTGAATAACATACAATTAAGGTACTGGAAGCAACTCAGATGCTCACTAAGCAACAAATGTTTTGCTGAACTGAAGAGAATATAGAGCCAATAAACAGCAACAACACTATTTTTATTTAGTCAACGAGTACATATAGGGCAGGAAGCCCAGCAGCTGGAGAGTAAAGTAAATCTTCAGGACCATTCCAAACTACTGAAGATCAAGCTATTACTAAGAACTTTCCCCTAAGCATTGAATGAGATATACTAAACTACAACACAGCTCCTACACAAGACACCTTTTTCAAAATGTAAATCATACAAATGTACAAAGGACTGAGGTGACCGATTTGTGCATTTTGCCCCTTAGAAATTCGAATTCCAGTCCAACTGGGGGTTCAATTCCACCACTATGTCAAAGTGTCCCAGGGCATGACACCCCTCACCGTCTCTGCTGTGTCTCATCAGTGTATGAATGCGATCTAAATGACTGACTAGTCTCTATAGAACAATTTATTCATCAACTTTGTAAGCAGTAGTAGAGTGCTGAATGAATATGTGGGGATGGGCAAATTAGGGTGCAGATTGTGTTGTAAAGTGCTTTGGGTATCCTGATTGGGCAGAAACGTGCTTTATAAGTACTGTCCATTTACCATCCACCCATTTTCTGTTACCTGCTTTTTCCTTTCAGGGTCACTGGTGCCCATATCCAGCAGTCACAGTGAGAGGGGCGGGGTACACCCTGGACAGATCACAAGTCCATCACAGGGCGTCCATTTACAGAAAATCTAGCATACATGTTACCTAAAATGTATAAACGTGGACAAACAATACTAACAGTACTAAATGACATCATGTAAATCCTGAATTTTTTGTGAATTTCCAACATGTGATACACTGACACTTGTTAGCTTTTATTTAAAAGACGTTGGCTATTTTGTTTGTCTGTCAAGTGGTAAAATAATAAACTGCATTAGGCTTTGAGCTAAGATTTTGAAACAGGGAGTCTACACATTTCAGGCTGGGGCCCTGCAGAGGATGGGGCAGAAAAAAAATTGCAGTTTTATGCATGCAAAAAACCCTTTTCCTGGCCAATAAGCAGTAAATTATTTTTTGGGCTATGTAAAGTATGCAAAATAGAAAACTTTATTGCCAATAATAAAATGGGTGCAAATACTCCCCTTTTCCTAGACCTTTATATTATTTTCACACATGAAACACACATTTCACACATTTTCACATAGCCTGCTTCTTACTGATTGTCTTCTAGCCAATGAAGACACTGTACAATAAACAAGTCAGCTAGATTTTAATACTTGTTTTTCAGGCTCTGAATGTTGCCTGCTATCTCCATAAAACTAACTGCAGGATTCCAGTCTGAATTTAGAACTGACAAAATTGTCTTCCTGAGTTATAGCTACGATGTTGCCTTCATAGGTAAAACAAAATACTGTATCCGTATATACGGAGATCACATTTTGAGGGACATTTGCTGTTTTTTACAAGGTCAGTATGTCTCAAAATATCTACAAACAGTTCCTTAAACATTTAGCAAAATATAAAACTTGAAGTTAGCTTTTCCTGCAATTAAAAGTCCAACAAACACCTGAACATTTTCCTAATTACAGCTGCATACTTGCCGCCAAGCCGAAATCATCTGAATACAAGTTCGGCAATGTTTGGAGGGCGCTGTTGACAAGTCAAAATCAAGATTTCAAAGATGTTAGGCAAGAAGCCAGCCAATCAGTGCATGGCCTGGATACAATGAGGAAATAATGACAACGTGCCCCTTGAAACATGTTGTAGAGTAAAAATCCTGAGGAACAGCGGAGGATATGTACAAAACTCAGAAAATTGAACCATTTCAAAAAATGTCCATCTTTTGGGGCATCTGTTTGATAAAATAACGCAAATTTAGCCTTTTTGTCAGTTGCATAAATAATGCTTAAAAAATGTGGAAATGTATCCTTGTAATAATTTGTTTTACTTAATTTTACCATGGTATGTGCAAAACATTTGATAAAACCTGAGGACACTGCGCCATTCTGCTAAAATAAAATTGCTCACAAGTAAATATTTGGAGTATGTTGATTGATATAAGCAGAATTTTGCTAACAAAAAACAGCAACCATTTGCTAACTTAACATACCAACCACGAGAGGAATATAAAAAGCCCAAGCAGATGAGGATTGATTTAAAATGATGGAAGAACATACTTAAAGACTTTTCGCCATAAATATTTCATCTGCACTACAATAACAGCATTTAGCTGACCGAAATATGTGCATGCTGTTATTTATTTTGACAGGGGAAAAATCTTTTGGTTTTAAAACATGACATAAGTTGTTTAGCACAATTTTGCACAAGAAAGTTTCTTATCATATGTAATTTATAAATCATTTTATCTAAACTAGGTTATTAAGACAGGCAAAAGGTAAAACAAAATAAAAATAGACAGTAACTCAATACTTACACTACAATACACTCAATACTTTTGTCTACAAATTTTCACTCAGTCAGTACTCAGCTTTGCAGTGACGGTAATTATTAATGTCAGTGCCAGTGATTCTGCTGCTTGGTACCATAACAAACTGGATTCTTTCTTGGAAATGCTTGACTCATTCAGTCCACAAATTACATTAATACAGCTTTGAAGCATTACGAGTGAATTTCACAGTCAGGAGGCTTTCAAACAAACAAAACCGGAACCTTATCTGCACTTCTGAAATGGGTGGAGCAACCAAAGACTAGACTTCACAACAATAAACAATAGTTTAGTTATTTTGCCATGCTAAGTGATGAGTGGGACTTTACACCGTCGTGAGTGAAGCGCAAATAAAAATATAAATACATATGTGTGTGTGTATGTTTGGCCTCAAAACAGCGCCGCCATCAAGATATACAACTGGGTTTGCTCTAAACTAGCAGCTACCGTTAGCAGGCTAGCTAGCGAGCTAACAACATCAACCGGGGTGTATTGAACTTGTTAGCTCAGGCTTATGGTAGCTTTGCAGCTTCTTTTTGACAAACAAACTTACAGAGAAACCAAAGACTGACCTGTAAAACAATTAAGTGATTTGTTGTGGTATCTATGTTTGAATTAAATGAATGTGAATTTTAAGGTAGGGAAAGAACCAGAAGAACCAGAGGATATAAGCCTTGTCTACCATTTCAGCTAGCAAGTAAAACTCTTTGATTAACGTTACAGCAAAATGCAGTCCTTTTCCGGAAGGGCATGAATTATTTTGGTGCACACAACCACCTCAGCTCTCCTACAACACGGAAGTTGGATCCACATCACATTCAGTGTATTCACCTCAATAAAAACACATTGTTTTACGAAGCAGAATGTAATATAAACACCAATGTTTTAATTCCTACCCACCGCTCATGACGACATTCACTCTCCGTGAGCCTTGAAGACCGAGCCCATGAAGGAATCCGCCCGCACGGCCGCACCAATCCATAGACAATAAAGAAATTAATGACAGCCACAACGACCAATCGTATTTGAGTACTTTTGTGATTGAAATTCAACCAAACCAATCACAGAATAGTATTGTTTTACGTCAGCCGATGATGACCGGTTATCAAATAGGATGTTGTTTCTACGCTGAGCAGGGCGGGACATTGAACATAAACCTGAAGCAAGCGAATATCCTATAACCGCAAGAACACAGATTCACTGACACATCAGACGACCAATGTGGTGATTTTAGGGGCAGTTCGGTCAAAGCAAAAATGACAGCCGTGGTTGTCAATTAGCGCGAAGTCACTGTTGTCTGACCTGCCTAAACTGTCCCACGCGCAGCCACAAGCAGTTATGTGGGGCAAGCAGACTAAACCAGAGTAAACGGATTATATGCTCGTTTTGAATCTGTGCACATACCATTTCTTCTATATTAATTTAATACTTTATTTTATCTTTCATGCACAAGTTTATAATTAGGACACCTGGAGAAATAAATGTAAACTGCAGTGCTTAGCAAAATTATTCCATATGGTAATCTTTTTTTGTTGTTGTTGCATAACAAAATTCAAATTATTTTTAATTTGATTAAAACACAATAATTTCCCAAAACTAATTCAGATTAAAGAAGTATGTGTGTTTGGGGTAGTTTTCAGTAAATTGAAATGTGTATAAAACGTTAAAATGGTCTTACATATGCATTCAGCCTACTAATCACTGTGTAGAGAAACCTTCTGCAGCAGTTTCAGCATCAACGTCTCTTCATGCCCATCTTTATGATCTTAGTCCATCTTAGTTTTTGTTTATTCAAGTACAAGATTTTTTCTGTATTTTGTTCCATCCATGTTTTCTTAAATTCTGACCAGATTCCTTGCTAATGAAAAACATGTAAGGTATTGTGGTCAGATGAGACCAAACATAAAAAACAAGACAATTTCTGAGGCGTATCTACCCCCTCTCATCATCCTGAGAATACCATCCAAAGCATGGTGGTGGCAACATCATGCTGTGGGGATGTTCTTCAACTGCAGGGAAACTGGTCACAATTTATTTATTTTTTTTGTTCTCATGCTGCCTCTTACTTGATGTAGACCTTACTATTTAGAGGTGTTGGAGTTGTGTTTATTTTGGAGGCTGTCAGAACAGGTGTGTACATACTGGGATTATTTGATACTTGTAGCTTCTGAAGATAATGGATGGGACACAGCTTTTCAATCTTGTAGTGTATGTAAAAAATATTTAAAGCAAAGTTTTTACTCATTTAACTTAATTAATCTGGAGTATTTTTGGAGATTTCTTTCTTTCTTTAAACTAAAATCCAATTCCAGTTTGTGAGACAACAAAGTAAGAAAAATACAATAATACTTTTGCAAGACAATCTATTCCAGAGGTGGCACAGTTGGTAGAGCTCCCAGCGAGAAGGTCGCCGGATCAAATCCCGGCCTGGGACATTTCTGGGTAGAGTTTGCATGTTCTCTCCGTGCTTACGCGGGTTTCTTCCAGGTACTCGTTTCCTCCCACCGTCCAAAAACATGACTGTTAGGCTAATTGGTAACTCTAAATTGTCCCTAGGTGTGAGTCAGAGCGTAAATGGTTGTTTGTCTCATGTTTGTCTCTGTGTGGACCTGTGATGGATTGGAGACCTCCCAGGGTGCACCTGGCCCCTCGCACTGTGACTGCTGGATATGGGCACCAGGATCCCTGTGACCCTGAAAGGAAGAAGTGGGTAAAAGATAATGGATGGATACCAGAGAACACCAAGTTTAAACATGGGGTGGTCCATAAGTGTACTTGGTATCAGGCCACCTTAGTGGTTGATCACCAATTTTGTAATCGTGTCATTCTACCTGCAGCCCTATGTCTGGGACACTCAGGTGAAGAGAGGTGCAGAGTTGTCAACAGATCAACACCTGATGGTGAGTTGGATGTGGGTTTCTTTTCTGAGTTGAATTTGGACTTTAAATGAAGTGAATATTTGTGCAATCTTTTATTTTTCATTACATATTTTTATTTGTTTGATATTATTCTGTAAAAATTTGATTTAAATTTGATACTGAAGAAGTTTACATTGGTGGTGACATTAATGTGACATCAAGCTGCTGGGCTCAGGAGAGTGGCACTTTGATTGAAATTAATCATGTATATCCTCTCAGAGAATATTGCTTCGAAACTGTTAAATATTTCAGGCAGAACCAGAACTTGAGTTTTGGAAAGGAAGTTTTTTTCCACAGGATAACTGCTGCTTCGGGTCTGTAGATCCAGATAAAGATTTTAGAAGTCTCTTCTAACTCGTCACGTGGCACTGGGATGGAAGAAGGGTCCAGGCACGGCCAGTTCCAGGGTGAGAATGTGAAGCCCTCAAGTCTGAGTCCATCATTCAGTAGATGATCATGTCAGTGGGAAGAAGGATATTTTTTTTTCTCCTAAATTTGGGTGAGGGTCAGTATGTAATGAACAACATGCAGATTACAAATAAAACATTTGATGTAGGTTAGTTTACATATTGATTTAATTATCTATGGCTTTGTTATTCCACACTACAGAGAGAATTTTTATTCACAAACAATTCTGACCTTAAAATATAAATTTTACTGTTCTCTTCCAGAATGCCAACTGGTTCTTGGGACTACATCAAGATTAAAAAACTTAAGACTAAGAACTTTTTCTTCTTCTTCTTTTTAAAGCATACCCATTAGGACAGGCTGCCATTGCAGGCTTTTCACACTGTGGAGAAAATGTTCTGCTGGGGCTGTGGCGCCCATCTGTTGTCACCATCAGCGGAGCTTACCCCCAGCACTTTTAGCCAACATACAGGCTGTGATGAGCTGTCTCACTCTATGACTCAGAGAACTCCAAAGAGTACTCTCTCTTGTTTCTTTTTAGTGCATCATTTTGCTGCACTGAAGTGCTTTGGAGACGAAAGCCCTACTTTTAGCTAAAGCATTTTCTTCCTCTTTAGCTTGTGCTGTAGCTGGTGATGGAGGATGCAGATATTGCATTAACACATCTCCCTTAGGCACCACTGCTAAGAGCCTCAGAAAAACATAGCTGCATTATTTAATTTGGATTTCTCACTTATTGCACTTAGCTGGCTTTACAAATGAATTCAACAACTGGAAAAGTTTCAAACTTTCAAATATTTCAAATGGAACAGGTTAACAAAAAAAGAGCAAGAACCCACCACCAGTGATGTCATTGGGATATGAATGGAATAATTCTCGAACCTTCTCAATCCCACTGGCATGTTTTCCATGGAGGAAGCTGAGTCCTGGGATTTCGGACTTGGTCTGTCTATAACTGGGGCTGAGGTCATTGAGGCTGTTAAAAAGTTCCATAGCGGCAGGGCTCCAGGAGTGAACGACATCTACCCTGATTTTCTTAAGGGTCTGGATGTTGTGGGGCTGTCTTGGTTGATAAGTCTTTGCAACATCACATGGACATCAGGGGCAGTGGCACTGGATTGGCAGACTGTGGTGGTGGTTCCCCTCTTTCAAAAGGGGGAACGGAGGGTGTGCTCCAACTGTATGGGCATCACTTTCCTTAGCCTCCCCGGTAAGGTCTATTAAGGGTTGCAGGAGAAGAGAGTCCAAGTAATGGTCGAACCTCGAATTCAGGAGCAACAATGCTGATTCCGACCTGACTGTAGAACACTGGGCCAACTCTTTACCCTAACTTGGATCCTCAAGGGGCATGGACGTTTGTCCATCCAGTCTACATGTGTTTTGTGAATTTGGAGAAGGTGTTTGATTGTGACTCTGGGTGAAGCTCCGCAGTCCTTATCCAAGCAGTGTGAGAGTTTGGTTTGACTTGCCAGCAGTAAGTCTACCCGTTGTCATGACTCTGTTCATATCTTTCATGAACAGATTTTTTTGGTGCAGCCAGGAAGGGGGGGTGGGGGTGGGGGTGTCTGACTCAGTTGTCTCAGGATTCCATTTCTACCCTGCTATTTGCAGATGATGTCGTCTTGTTGGCGTCAACGTGCCATGATCTCCAGCTCTCACTGGAGCGGTTCACAGACGACTGTAAAGCAGCTGGGATGAGGATCAGCATCTCTAAATAAGAGTCTATTGTCCTTAGTCTGAAAAGGGTGGATTGCTATCTCCGGGTTGGTGTTAAGGTTCTTCCTCCAGTATCTTTGGTTTGTTCACAAATGAGGGAAGACTGGAGCATGAGATTGACAGATGGATTGGTGCAGCTTCCACAGTATTGTGGATTCTGTACCTGTATAGTGAAGAGGGAGCTGAGCTGTAAAGTGAAGGTCCAATCAGTTTATGTTCCTACCCTCACCTATGGCCATGAACTTTGTGTAGTGACCAGAAGAACAAGACTGTGGATACAAGTGGGGTCTGCAACCTGCCACTCTGGAGCCACATGTGGCTTTTTGGACCCTCTGCAGCGGCTCTTTGAAGCTTTGACCAAAATTAATATGAAACGGATTTTTCCTTGTTGTTTTTTATACTACCAACAGAAAAGGCTAGCTTTAGCAGTTTTTCTGTCCATTTGTTCACAAATATGTGTCTGAAACTACTAACACAAGAAGTGAAACATGCTAGTAGATTATTGATAGCCTTTCAATCACCTATTCATGTACATCAGGTGTGTTGGAGCAGGAAAACCTCTAAAACATGCTGGATAGTGGTCCTCAAGGACTGGATTTTTGAGACCCCTGCTTCATAACCAAAGCACGAGCTGTGTATGCATTCTTCTCTTTTGCTGACTAGTTCTCTAAAATGGGCATGATGGCTTAGTCCATGTTCACACGGAAACATTTTTCCAAAACAATCTTTTTATTATTTGTCTCTAAAAATATTGTTTGTAGAAATGTTTTCCTCACAGAAACACAGAAAATGACCCAAAACGCTATGTGTTGTTGTTTCTTCTGTCATGCTTCGGTTTGTTTGTTTGTTAGGCAGGAGTTGGGACTATGACATCATTGTATTCAAAAGGTTATGCTTGTCTACACAAAAACACAAGGGTGGCATTTGGAACTTGTTTTCAAAAAACTACCTTTTTGGGGCTCATAAAAGGCCATTCCCACTTAGACAAGCCCTAAATCAGTCAATTAGTAGATTAACAGAAGAGCCAAATAATAAAAAAAATTAAAAAGCAATTGTTTAGCTTAAACCAAAACACCAAAAAAAAAAAGACACTACCAACTGTAAATGCTTGTTCTTTTTTTTTTTTTACTTTTTCTGATCATGAACTGGAGATCTTTGGGATGTTGATCAGACAACATGTCTTCAATACTGAAAGTAAGGTTTTAAAAATCTTCAACATTTTGTCACTTAATAAAGAAAAGAGATGCTTTGCTGCCTTGCAATTTTCACATAATGAAACAACACAAATTTATATTTGTACTTTTTGCATATTAAACACAACTCAGTAAAGTCTGATATTGTACTTCAGTTCCCCAAATTTCTAATGTATTTATCAATAAATAATCGTTGTACAGAAAATTAAAGGCAGGAAATGTTTTCTTGCATAACAGATTGATACACAATGAGTTTGATGTATCACTAAAGATAAATTTTGTTCATTAACTGCAACACATTATGTCCGAAAAACAGATAATTCTCTTTATTTCCACAAAGGAAAAACAAAAGCCACTCAGATGACGCAAAAGTTAGCTGTCAGTACAGAAAACTCTTCTGCCTTGTCTCATGGTACATATATATACCGTGGGAATTTAAAATTCCAAATTTCTCATTTTACAAAAAGGAAAGAAGAAGAAGGAAACATTCGCAAACAAGAGTTGTACAAATTGATCAGTGCATTGTGTTTGTAATAGTCCAGCTGGTTAAAACAACATGAAAGCTGAGTTTGTGTTTTTAGATGTTAGTATCTGCCAACATGTTTCCAGATGAGGACATCTCTGCAGTCACTTCTCAGACAGGTCTGTCTGATTCAGCAACAGTGTCGAAATGTTTACCATCATCCAACAGCAAACACTACCATCTCCTCTGATTGGTCCAAATGAGCACAGAGAATGGTCCATTCCTGTCTGGCTGGATATGGATGTCCAGGGATTCAAATGGGCTGAGGCTGGAGGACTGGCAGCCCAGCACAGATCAGTCCTCCTTAAGAAGCCTCAAGACAAAATCTGGAGGAATAAAATCAATTTAGATCACTTTTGTTAAAGAGATGATATTTCAGCAAATCAAAAGTGGTATTCTGTGCAAACAGAATTATACAATATAGTAGATATTGATAGGTACTCCTAAAACTGCTTCAACTTGAAATAAGCCTGATCTCACTGACAAGCAAACAACTAGTTCATGTGCAGCTAGGACCAAAGCGTTCTGGATGCATTTTTAAAGCCATTCATTTTTAAAACTGTCATAGCAGTTCACTCTATTTCACTGTCCTTTACACCGCCATCTACTTCTCACTACACAGGGAAATCTGAGGTTGGAAACAAATAGCAACAGCAGATATAACACTTCTGATGCAGCCTGCAGGAACAATTCTGGCAGGAATTTTGTGGTATTTCTGCGGAAATTACAGTGTGATGCAAAACTGATGGAGATACCTCTGACCATTCACAAATCACTAATGAAGCGATTCACATCGCACAGAGACTTGAATCTTCATAATTAATGCAGGCATTGTGGAACCAAATGAGGCGTGGAGCATAACATGACTGCACTGATGTGGAGTGCAACGCTTTTTCCTCACATCATTTTCAAAACAAAGGTTTGTTAACCAAACGTCTTGTGGCTAACCGATTTTGTTTTTAACTAAACAAGGTTGTTGTGCATCATCTTTAATCTTCTCTGAATATTGTTTCTTGTAGTTTAGGCCAGGTGGTCACAATGATTGGTTGTCCTCATTACATCACATCGCTGAGCCAGAAAAGTCAGCTTCCTTTAAACATCTTGCTTGATGGTTAAAAGCCATAACAAATGTGGAAAGACTTCAAACCCCAACGCTTCTTCAGGCCATCTAGAAGTTACACTGAGATACCAGAAAGCTTCGAAGTCCCAGTTTGAAGTGTTTTGTGAAAGTGCCTTCTGTTTCTTCAAAACAAAAGTGATCAAAAAGCAATTTTAACAAGTAATACAATAATTCTCACTTTTACCCAATTTACCACTTAAAAATTGCTGAAATATCCCCTTCTCAAATTAACAGATAAACAGGAAACCCCCAGAGGGTTCAAGGCTCAAGGCCACCTATTCTGAGTCTGGTTCTGATTCTGCTGAAGGTTTAAAAGGGAGATGTTCTTTTTTTTACTGATGCTAACATGCTGTTCTCTCTAGGAGATTGTAACAAAATGAATATTCAATACAATTTACTGGCTTCCTTAGATAACTTTTACTAACTGAAGTTTCATAATGCATGAGATTATTTTCTATTATAATAGGATTGAATTAAATGGAACAGATAAACTAAACAAAACTAATTTAATTATGAAAACTAATGTATAAGTTGTACTATATGATCATAGAACATTCAAAGAACACTTTTAGTTACAGCCTAGTTGTTTCTCCTGTTTCTTCTTTTAAGGCTAAAAGAATAAGCTAACCCTAATTGTTTGTAGCTTTTTTTGCTTTGACCATAAATGGTAGTGATATCTATTGTTGTAACGCTGAGACCACTGAAAACTAATAGCTTTTTCAATTTTCTCTGATTTTACTGTTTCTAAGTAAATACTTGATGAAAATGAACATTTACATTTTGTTTTATTTTATAACCTACGGAAATTTCCTTTGCATTTGAAATAAATAATAGCATTTAGAGAATTTAGTGTTTGCAGAACACAATGGTCAGAAAAACAGAAATGAAACAGTGACTTCAAATAATGTAAAAGCATCATTATTGGTAAACTTCACAATACTAATGTTTTAACATGGGAAGAGATCAGATATCAATATTTGGTGCAACAGCTCAGAATTTATTCACAGCTTTCAGGCATCTTGGTATGATCTCCATCAGTCTTTCACAGTGTTGTCAAATTATTCTGCTGCAATAATTCAGTCAGCTCAGCTGTTTGGGACCATCATTCCTCTTCATCACATTCCAAAGGTTTTCAATGGAGTTCAGGTTTGGAGATTGGATCTGACCATGACAGGGTCTGGGTCTGATAATCCTTCATCCACACTCGAACCCCACTGATAACCTGATGCTCACAGTATTCCTTTGCTGAAAACTGTTTAAAACAGAACCATTTTTTCTTTATGCAAAACCCTTTTCTCAACTGTTAAAGAATGCTCAATAGTTTTTTAATTCTACTTGTTTTTACTTACTTTTTGCTAGCACTGTTTTTACCATACCGCTGCTCTTATAGCAAAAGGTTAATAATAAACAGAAGTGTTTCTTTCTTTTTCTGTGAAATAAAATTTGGTTCAGAGTCAGGGTCGATGTACTGATGTGTTTTCCTGTGCATTTGTGATCGTCATGTTTCCGGTTTCCTGTGTTCTCCCTCACCTCGGTTCACTCTCTCTGCTCATTAATCTCACCTGCCCATAGTCCCCAATCAGCCTCTTCCCCCAGGTGTTGCTCATTTACCTCTCTCCTCTGTTTGTATACAACTGGTCCATCCATTGCTCCAGTTTGGTTCCTCCTTCGTGTCTTTCATTTTCACCGTGTATTTATATATTCTTTGTTGCTGCCACGCATGCCTTTTATTTAATATGTTAAACTTTATAAATGGGAGTCTGACTGCTTCTGGGTCTATGGTCGAGCTTGATACAGGTGATCATTTAATTAGAACCTCATTAGGCAGAATGTGGTGTGCTTGTGTTGGAATTGAACAACATGTAGAGATGCTGATTTCAGAAAATAAGAAAATGATCTCTTAATTTGTATCACCTTTGTATGAAGGTAGACCCAGGAATGCAGACAAAACATGAGGAGCTTTAAGAAATGAACCAAACCTTATTTGAAACAAAAGAAAATATGTTGAAACCAACAAATTGTATTATGTTTTAATAAAGTTTAATAAATGAAATACATTTAAATTAATCTCCATTCTGAGGCAGGTGCAGGATCGTGTGTACTCCTTTATTTACAGCTACACTGATTTAAAAATTAGAGTATAAGAGAGTAACTCACTTGAACTTGGGAGATGTCTGGTGCTACGTCTGTGACTCGGCCTCCTGCTCTGCTTCCACCACCCTTCGAATTCTCTTGATGGACAGGTACATCTCTTCTTCAGGGTCATAGTAATAAAACTTACTCAGGTAGGAGATCAGTGGTCTGCAAATGGACAAAAAAATGACAACAAATAAAATAAGTCAAGTGAATGGATTTCTAAGCTGCTAAGTCTGTACTAGCAAAGGAAAAATGTTTTTTTTTCTTGTACAAAGTTTTTTGTTTGTTTCTTGTATCAACCAATCACAGCTCTTAGAAGACAGCATCGCATTTAGCAACAGGGTCAATCACACCTCTTCACTAAGATAAGCATTTCTGTCATTTCCTTGCTCAGAGTTGCTCTCAGCAGATATCTGAATCACACTTAAGCTAAGACTCCTTGCTGGGAACTTTTAGACTAAGATAGGAGCTTTCTGAGAGAACTCTGAGAATATTTGTTAATACGGGCAAAGGTCTTTTGCAAATGCATTAATTTATTGGATCAATGCAGGGCACATGATCAAAACAGCAAACAAATTCAAAATTTTAGACCTTCAAAATCCATGTTTGATTTAAAATTTCAATATTTAACTTCACAATGAACAGAAAGCCTTTATGATTAAAGGATTTTAAATGAAATCTTGGAAAAAAGGAACTTTGGTGAGACTTGGTTGTAAATGTCTGCCATCATAAGAACAAGTCTGAGCAAACGGAGAGCATGAAGTGATGATTAGGAGGTGAGTACCTGGGCAGTGGAAGCTCTTGGATGTGGTCGATGCGGACTATCTGCCGGATACAGAAGCGACAGAGGTGCTGCAATGACTTCACATTGCTGAAGCGAGACACAGGGTACAGGAGCTGAACCGGAGTGGGTGGAAGCCCTGAGACAAAGAGAAACACATTATTTACAATTTGACCCAGTCAGCCTGTTGAGCATCTGTATTGTGTTCTCTGACTTTAGGCTTTCAAGTTGTTCAGCTGTCTGCATATTTACAGCTGGATGATTATTTCACGTATGTTGTCCTCTTATGTTACACAAATATGCCATTACCAGTTGTTAGCAAGCGAACATGCTAAAAACTGCTAAATTTAAATTCTTTATCTTGTTCATAAATTTATTCACAAGATAAGACAATTCGTGACAAAAGCATTTCAACATTTCTTAAAGGAATTTATACCATCCACCGCCCACCATGAAGGAGCTTTACTCTAAAATCATCTTGTGCCAGAAAGGAACAGAGTTACAGCTTTTTTGGTCAAACCTTGTAAATGATGTTATGCATGATCTCATGTTTCTCAGCTCTGGCCACATTAAATTAAACTCAATGTTTGTTAAATTGACTGACTTATTTCTGTTGGCTAAGACTGATAAGCTAGAGCAAATGTTGATGACTTAGATGATCAGCCAAGTATGTGTTGAGGACAACGCTGCAACTCGTTTTTGTTCAATATCAGCCAATTAATTGGTTGAGTTAAAGCCTATTTTACGTATCATACAGTCAACTGGCTGTGAAAGCAACCTTGAATTGGATTGACTCAAAATGTTTATCTGTTGGAGATGTGCACTCAGTAATTACTTTCTGAGAGTTTCGTTAAAATCTGTTCACAAGTTCTAAAGATATTTTGCTAACAATAAAACAAATGAACACACAGACACGGACATAAACAATATATCTGCTTCCCCGCAGGTAGCGGTTGATAATTTATGCTTAAAACTAGGGTTGAAATATGCAGCTTGGTTTTCAAATACCTGCTTTTATGAGTAAATTGATTAGAAAATTTGATTAAGAATAATAAAAACATCTAACAGAATCTGCTCATCACTGTTGGCAGCACGTCTGCAGCCTGATAGGAAATCAGTTTTAACAATGGTTCTTACCTGGGACTCTGGAACGCAGGAAGTAGAGAAACTTGCCATTTTTGGAGTGCATAATGGCTCGTTCTATAAATTCCACCACAGAGTGGCAGCGATCCTCAAACTTCGGGTGACACCACAAGCTGAATGTCCCTGAAAGTACAAGAACAGTGTTGTTTTATAATTTTCATTTGTAGCATATTAGCATCTCTAAACAATGCCCAGATTAAATAAATAGTACATTTCTTTCGTTACAGTGAACATGTCCAAGATTTCTGCACAGTTTTCGATTACTTTGTTAGCCTTAAGGCAGCACTGTGTGTTGGGATTGGTGCTGCCTGCTGGCAGCAGCACACCTGTTACGGATCAGCCTGATTATCAGCTGCCTTCTTAAGCTGCACCAGGAGAAGGATTCAATGCTGGATCATTGTGCTCTATGGGTATGCTCCAGCGCCCAAGCCTTTTGAGAACACGCACGCACGCACGCACGCACGCACGCACGCACGCACGCACGCACGAGGCTTGAGCTCAAGCCTCATATATATATGTGTGTGTGTGTGTTTCCTCGCTCTGCTCTGTATTGCCATTCAGTCGTACAATCCGATACTCTGAAAGACACGATCTTCCTATTCAACATATGACATAGTAATAAGTTTCTGTTTTATCACAAACTAATTCTGAAAAGGGACAAGGGATACTGATTCTGATTGATAGAGAGGCAGAGAGCTTCTCAGACCAGAAGTCAAGCGCGGCAGAAAGAAATTTACAGCTTTTTTGGTGCAGCTTTAAAGCTTAAATACCCTAAAGTAACAGTCAGGTTTGGATTAAAATTATCAAAATATATTTATTTCTCAACTCTTGAGTGTTAAATTTAAATGTTAAAAATGTATGTAAATATCAAATCCTAAATCTTAATGTGTAAATCTAAGTGTTAAAGTTAAATGTAAGTATTTAAGTTTTCATTAAGTATTTCAGAATGGAATGCAGCCTTTGCTGCTGCTGCTCAGCTCATGTTACGTCACCATCCTGAGACAATAGCAACTGCTAATGCTCCAGAGCAGCTACAGCTTCCCTACGAGACATCGAACTTACAGTTTTGGACGGTGTTTGAGCTGTACTTCAAACTGCTCCACAGGTACCATCCATGTTGTTTTCAGTGAACACATATTGAATTTAAATTTTAAATACCAACTTCAGCAGCATTAGAAGCGTTAGCAGATTGGAAAGCTTTTGTTCTCAGTTGTAATGGTGCTACTGGGAGAGTTTAGCATGTCTTGAGTTGAAACTCATTAAAAGTTTTAGAACCATTTCTCTGACAAGTCTTGTAAGATCTGGAGATATGGCATGAGATTCAAGGTTTGACTGAACCGGTTTTAACTCTGTCCCTCCTTCTATCCTCCAATGTGTGATTGTTCTTTGTGTATCATCAAAAATTATATCTAGATGCAGTAAAATGAAAAGTTTAGTGGAATGTAAGTCATGAAATGAACCTGGGGTGAGAATGGCGGTACCCCTCAGACAATTCACATGCTTTTTATGCGCCTCGTCTGTCTGTGCACATTGCAGGTGTCAGTCACTGATGTGTGGTTTCTACATGTGACAAAAAAACAATCAGTTTGCAGTGAGGTTGTTTAAATCATTTTCTAGATGTCTTATATGTTGGATTGTTGATATCCAGTTTCTCATTCAAGTTTAAACCATAAAGGATCTAAATATCTTATTTAAATTACCTTCCGAGTGGAGTCATATATTTCCATATATTTAGGTGAGTTTCAGTACTTCTTAGTTTCATACAACTGAATAAATGTGTGTTGCCTTAAGTTTATTCTCTTGCAGGTTAAAAGCTCTATTTCTACACATTTTCACAAAACATTTGTTTTGATACATCCTTGCTGGTGCGTTGAACCCGGTGCAACCTTTGAGTGTATACATGATAACCCAGTTGCTTTTTTTCTTTTGTGTAGATTCATTTGTAAATGTTTTTAGATAGAAACGTTCAACCAAACATTCAGTGTTTTAATTTGCTGGTCATCACAGTGTTTCTTTGTGTGTCTGTTATTCTTGTCATTGCAGCTCTTTTTATACATTTTTAGATAATTATTGCCCACCATTATGAGTGGGTGGCAATCATTTAACTACTTATGTGTGTTTCTGTCTTGTTAGTAAAATATCTCATGAGTCCATAGACAAATTTGATGAAAAGCAGAAAGTTGTCAATGGATGTACATCCACATCTTTTGCAGTCAAGCCAATTTAGGCTGGCTACCACAGCTAAATGATCTTTAAAAACATTTTAAAAACTATAAAATCTTTATAACGCAGCCAATTTAACAGATACTGAGCTTAAATCTGGTGTGGTAGTAGCTGAGAGTCACTCTCAACACATAAGCACCAATGGTGGTTTTGGATATGGGCAATATGGCATCTCCTTGAGGGCCACACTTCAAATAGACAAATAATAAAATAAAGTATGGAGTCCATCAAAACAGTTTTAGCTGCTCTCCACTGGCTCCATGTCAAATTCAGAATAGAATTTCTGTTTTATAATCCACAATCATGTCCAGTTTTGCTGTAGATGAGGAAACATTATTCAGGTATATGGGAGGATTTTTCTTCCCAAGATGAGAATTTATATTTACTAGTCAGTGCAGACGAGAGCGTGCTGCATGTGCCATTGATTATGGCAAGAGCAGCAGCGTGACTCTGACCATAATCAGCAAAATGTTGTAAAATCATTGCTGATACGTAATGAAGCTGATTCATGTGTTTTTATTTATTAAAGTTCAGCCATATCACCTACATTTGAAACTGTTTGTAACGTTACTTGCCATTATGAAACCTGAATTTTACTTGTTCTTGTTCCTCCTTTTGTTTTAAGCAGATCAAAGGTTGACTTTAAAAAATCAGTCTACAATTCAGATGAAATGTAAGCAAAAACTGTTTTCATTCAAAAGTTTTACACCACACCACATAACGAATTAAAAGCCTAGCATCTTGTAAAGAAATGCATATCAGAGATGACAGAGTTTTAGACTAAAATTATTTTATGATGAGAAGAAACTGACCAATAGCCATTTTGGTCAAACCTTAGAAAGGATCTTGTGCACCATATCAGACAATATCCTGAGATCCTGTGAGATGTGTTCAAAAATATCACAGTGATGACTCCACACAAATTACTGAAGCTGAATATCTGTAGTGACTGAGTTCCAGCCCTTTTTGTTGGCTAGCATCAGTTGGTTTAAGGCGCCCATCTTAAGATGGGTTGACTCCAAATGTTAATGAGTTGTTGATTTTCAGGCAGTGGTTACTTTCTGGGTGTTTTGTGAAAACTGTGAAAAAGTTAAACAATTAATGCCAAAGTTTGGCAAGATGTTGCATAATGCACTTAGCGTATGTGCTAGGCCTAGCTTTTAGCAACTACATTGTAAAAGTTTGCTCAGGGTTTGTAAAATTGCCTGATTTAGAGCCATTTTGTTAGGCTAATGTTGCTCAACTGTGATGGCCATTCTGAATGTGATTGGCTCCAAAGGTTAATGAGTTGTGGATGTACATTCAATGACAATTTTTTGACAGGTTTCTCCAAATCTGTTTGAGATATTTTGCTAACAGTACAGACAAACACACACATAAAGACAGGGGATAAATTAGTTTTAATTACCTGGATCGAAATTAAAAAACTATGAAACACTGACCTGAGATGAACAATAAATAAACTGTACTGTGGTGTTTTTTATTTAACAAAATCAAAGTTAAAAGGCAAAAATATATATATATAAACTAAGGTCACCCTCCTTGCACCCAGAAGAGCTAAGAAACCAAAGAGCAGATCATTTACCTGAGGCTGACCTAAAGAATGCATCGTTCTTTTAAAAAAAAAAATCTGTGAACATGTGTGTGTGTTTCACCTCGATAGTGCTCCATGCGGGTGTGGTGTGTGACTCCCTGTGATCTAAAGCTGAGGCTCAAGATGTATCGAGGGTCTGAGCTGTCTCGGACCAGAAAGGACCCGTCCGGTTTGCCCTTCAGCTTCATCTCTGCATCCTCCCAGTTCATAGGACCCCAGTACCAGCCACACTGCAGAACATCCAGGAGCACAGTGACAGAGAAGAAAAAACACAGAACCTTCCATTATCACGGTAGATTTTTTTTAAACTCCTGAGAATTTTATAGATTTATGATTTATCTTTCATTCATGAAAGAAAAAGAAGATTTGTCCATGTGTACATGAGCTAATTTCTCCACATGAAAATCCAAGCTGCATCATAAAACGCATTTATATGAAGCAACATTTTATCAGAGCTGAAGCTATTTTGGTCAATCCTTGAAATTACACTATGCACAAACCCACACTCAGAGTGTGTGATGCAAATGACTCCCAGCTTCTACAGCAACAAATTTGAGCTCAGTATCTGTAAAACTTACTCATTTATTTGTGAGTTGGCCAATGTCTATTAGCATTGGCAGCAACCTTTTATTGGATTGACTCCAAAATTCAATTGTAGGTGTACACCCAGTGATTATTTCCTGAAGATTTCTATAAAATTTGTTCAGTAGTTCATGAAGTGCTTTACTGACATAAAAACAGGCTTGACTCTCTCAGTTAACACTAAAGATTTAGGCAAAGATTGCATGAAATGAGTAGTACTTGGAATATGTGCTGTGAGTAACTCTCAGCCATAACAAATATAAGTACACAAGTATAATGGGATTCAAGTATAATGCAACCCCACATTTTTTTAAGCTTAAAAAGCATTAACAAATCTAATCCTTGTGTATAATGCCACCCCTAATTTCATTCAGATTTTTTTAGCCTTTGCGGTGAACACTCTAAAGGGCAACAGATTATTTTGGGGACACCTACACAACGCCAGTAACGGGTTGTGGACACAAAGTGGTCACAATGTGGGCGTGTTTGTTTAGAAGGAGTCTGTCGAGGAGCGAAGGATGCAGAGAAGCAGCGCAAGATTCTGCATATCATTTAGCTGAAAATGGTCCGCTCGCAAAAGCCAGTTGTTAAATTCGCAAGATGGACAGCTTCAACTTTTTTTCAAGCTTCAGCTTCTTTATGAGCACACGACTATGCAACTGATGTCCACGTCTTCTTTTCATCTCTGCTGTTATCAAAAGAACAAATAAAAACGAGTTTCTCCTCCTCATTTAACACCACACACAAAAAAAGAAGACATATATGATTTTTTTAACATTACAAGTTTCTACAGATTGAGGATCATTAGATTGTTTTTACCAAAGATCACAGTTATTGTAATGTACAATGTCCTACTTTTTCCAGTTCTCTCAGACTTGCTGTAAAGTTGCTGGCTTCAGACCGCCGCAGTGCACACAACACTGGAGGCGGAGCTTGTCTGATGGGGGGTGGAGCATCTGCCGGCAGTAGGTTTGAATGAGGGAGGGCCCGAAGGAAGGTGTCTAAATCAGAGAAGGTTGAAAATTAAACACCGGAACAAAAAACACACCCTTAGACTAACAGCTCTCCTGTAAGACACGTCTTACCATTGAGGCTGACACTGTGCTGGATGGTGGAGTGAGAAGGGAGAGGGGGAGGAGGGAGAGGCAGGGGGAGGGACTGCAGAGAGGCACCCATGACACTCACAAGGAAAGGTCCAGGCTGAGGCCCAGCAATGTCATCTGGAAGACGGAAAAACAGAGGGATGGAGAGAAGTGAGGGGGGGGAGTAAAGGGCCGACGGGAAAGAAGATCCTCAGAGGGAAAGATGAACGAAGAAGTGACATTAAAGTGATGAAGAGGAACAGAAAACAAATACACCCAGGAAATGGAAACGGAAAGCGAAAAGATAGCTTTCTCAGCAGGACAAAAAGTCAAATGAGCAAGTTCACTTTTTCGTTGTAAATATTTCAAAATGTTATGTTTCAAAAGTATTCATCATTCTTGGTAATCTTTCTGTTTTGTTGCCTTATAACTCGGCGTTGAAATAGGTTTTTAATTTAATCAAAAGCAATAAATCTTTAAAAAATATTCTAATTAATGAAACGAAATGGGAAAAAAAGAGTTTGAAATTATTTACAAATATATCAAACTAACAGGAGGTTCTAATGTAATCAACACTACAGAAGCCACATAATTAGTTGTAATAGATTACTCACAGATGGATCTTATTTAAGTGTCAAACAATCTAAATCTGTTAGCTGATTTATGTAAGGGCCTACCAAGGAAGAGACAGCATGAAGACAAAGGAGATCTTCACACAGCTCAGAGACTAAGTGATGAAGAAGTATAGATCAGGGTTGGGTTATAAAAGAATATCCTACATTCCAAACACCATAGAAGTCTAATTTAATCCATAAATGTAGCTTCACCAATATTAGCGTCACCAATTAGCCTCAAACAGCTGCAGCTTAGTGAGAGTGAGAGGAAGACAAGCACATCATTGTGAGGTCTAATCCATCAGTGGGTCATTAAATCAGCTGTTCTTTTATGAATGAGGACTATTTTAACTGTGTAACTTTTAGAGTGTGACTTGTGCATTTTGATTTTATGGATTGTTTTACTGCCTCTTGCATGTGTTTTGTACATTTGTTTAATGAGCTATTTGTACTTTGCTCAGGGCAATGGATGAAAATTAGCCATTGCGCTTCAGCTTTAAGGTATTTATATTAATTAGAATATAAAGCGCTCTGCCCTTTAATGAAATAAAGAGCTTACAAAGAAGAGCACATTTAAAAAGGTCCTCAGATATTCAGGATTCCAATATTTTCTCGTCACACCCATCATTATGTGACATGTAAAAAGGTGCTCTTTTATTTATCCTTTGTCTAAAAAACGTCTGTAGATAAAACCAGTTTCATTTTATCTTAATCTGTGCAGCTTTATGTTCTCATACATGTATCAGTTAGTAAAAACTGCTGCATCACTAATAAGGTCAGCAGACAGAAAAATAGACAATCAGATTTTTCCAAGTGAGCAGGAGTATTTCCCTACAGACTGGTTGTCTGGTCTTTGCTATCTCACAATCGATTGAGTTGCTGTGTTGGGATTACAAATCAAATACGTAGTTCGACGTTGACCTTTCAAAGCCTCTCCAATCAGATTACAGAAGATTACAAAAACTTTTCTTCATCTGAATGTCTGGAAATGTATGACAGAAAACAAAATGTCTAAGTTTGTATATTTGAGTAAAACAAAAACATCAAAGGAAATTGTTTGGGGTTTTTTTCTTTGCTACCAACATGAAAGCTTTGGTGCCAGCTGAGGTTTATGAGTGAAACAAGAGTGACTACTGTAGAAATCAAATAAGAACACATATGCAAATAAGAACAGGGACAGATAGATACCCAACAGGCTGAGACTTCGGCGTGGGGGAGGGGGAGGAGTGGGCGGGTGTGGCGTGTTCGTCCCTCTCCGTGAGACGTCCACATCCACCAGAGAAACAGTCTCACCTGCGAACAGAAGAGAAGGAAAGACTCTGAGAGGGTAAATGTTTAAAAAGGAAGAAACAGAAACAAAAGAAGTAGGCTTGCATTTGGTTTGTCTGTGTTTGTGTCCTGTCAGGTCTGTGCCATCAAAACTGCTACCAGGCAGGACGTTGATGGAAAATTACACTTGAATGATCAGCCCAAATCACTGCAATAAAGAGCATCCCATCATGGTTAAGTGAGATGATGCAGATTCTGTTTACCAACATGAAACCATACAGTTTGGGGATGTTTACTGGCAGGAAATGAAACAAAATCAAAAGAAGGAGCCAAATCCCCCCTCAGTCTCTTTAACAGCAGAGAAATCTGGACTCACCATTCTTACTTCTCAGCCTCTTTCATCTCTTCAGCTTCTCTTATGGATGCTGAACATCACAGAGCAGCTGGGTAAAGCATATCAGGACATTTTAATGTCCCTAAAATTTCAATCCAACTGCCCTGCCACCACCTGGAAGCCTTCTTGGACACGCATGCTTACCTCGGGTCCTCACTCTCCTGGTCCACCTCGTCCTTATACTCACCTGCACCTTCCACGTCGTCATCACCTCTGAAAACTGTAGGAACACAATTTACCCTCTCTGCAGAAATACCAAGTCTCATAGGTCCTCAAACCTGTGTTTCCCTTCTTTCAGATCCAGAGGACCAGCAGTGTAAATTGTAAATAAACTTCACGTACCATTGTTATTCTGCCTGTTTCTTCTATGCCGCTCTCGCCAGAGATCCAGATAGATTGCAATCTATCTGAAATCCTGCATTCAGGTCAGACTCAAATCTCCTCAACAAATCTAACAATATGTGCAGCTTCAAACATGTTCAAGGTTCATAGCTGCAGAAACATGCACTTCAGCTTATAATATTTAATAGGGATTAAGAAAGAGTCAGCATTGCCTGTTTGTTTAAAACGCCAGGGGTGATTTAATTATTTAGCTATATTTAAAATGAAGATTTTAATATTTGAGTCTACAGCAGGCACTGATGGGCTTGCAGCTCACAGCCCCAGCAGATACTGTAATTCTGTTAATGAAAGCAGCAGACTGTCATCTGGGGAGACAAAGTACCTCTTTTTATCTCTGCCTTGAGCAAGGATTTGTCTAGATCAACCTATTGTGCTATACTAGCAGTCAAAGTGAAAGGGCAAACAAAAATATATACTAACGTAGACATTATTATACACAAACAAATCTATTTGTGCCTTTGAAATGAAAATGGCTTCGACAAGAAACTATCACTGCAATCCAGTAATTTTTGTAACTCTAAAACTTCTGCACCTCTCCAGTTATTCTGTCCCACACCTCTTAAACGGCTCCAGCTGAAGGTTTTCTTCTCCAGATGTCTCAGCTCCTTCCACAGATGTTCAATAGGATTTAGATCAGGGTTCAAAAGGTCATTTCAGAACAGTCCAATGTTTGGTTCTAATCTATTCTTGGGGGGTTATAACTATGTGTTTTGGGGTCATTATCCAAGACCCATGAGTTGGGATCGAGGCAAAGCATTGTGACATTGGGCAGCACATTTCAGTCCAGAATGCCTTGATAGTCTTGAGATTTAATTTTACCCTACATAGATTCAGATGAAGCAAAGCAGCGCCAGAACAGAACCGAGCCACCTGTATGTTTCACTGTAGGTACAGGGTTGTCTTTGTATGTTTTGCTTTTGGGTCTGTGAACATAGATATAGTTTTGTCTCATTCACCCAGAAGTTTTGTGGCTTGTCAATGTCCATTTTGATTTTTTGTTCTCTTCGGTCGTCTTCTATTAAGTCCACTTTGGCTCAAACAGCAAACGGTGGTCTGATCTGACACTAATTTGTCATCTTGTGAACCTGTCCAGTGAGGTGGTCTTCAGTCCTGAGGACCTTAAATGTCTGAATCGTCTGTGCAGCTGGAGTCACAGGAACATCCAGCTGCTTGGAGATAATCTTAAAGTCTTTATCTTTAACATGATGTTAATCATTGTTTTCCAAGCTCCTAAAACACTCTGTCTTCAGCTTCCAGTGCTCCATGTACAGTGTGGTACACACCATGATACCAAACAGCCCTGTGACTACCTGTCATCCTTTAAACAGGCAGACTGACTGAGTACAGGACACACCTTTTACACATCTCTATGGACAAATAAATTTCAATCTTTTCTAAGAGGTATCTACCATTCTGTCACAGCCAGTTTTGTTAGTTTTATTTAATAATTCTGTTGAATCAAATTTGAAAACTAATGACTAATATTCAATAATTTATTATATTGTTATTATTTTTTACTTTTGTCTGTCTCAAATCATTTCATTGACATTTGTTTTGTTTTTTTTTAACAAAAGGGTTAAAAAAACTATTTTGTTTCTGAAATAGTCTGAACAATATACAGTATTCACAAAATAAAGAATGTCAGTTTAGACACTGAAGCTACTCCAAATGACCAAAAACTAAAAAAAAAAAAAATCCACAATAGCAGTAAATCAGGAAATGATATTGAACTCTTTCATATTATATAAACATAAGTGAACATGGCGCTTTCAGGAGAACCAGTCCATCAAACTCAACCACAGCTTTGAACAAAACAAAACACAGAGCTGTTGGCTTTAAAAAGCCATTATTTTTAATTGTCAGGCTGAAAGTGTAATTATTAATTTAGAACAACAGCAAAACTCTGCCTCACTGCAACATTTTTATTCTGACTGAATTTCCCAAAAGGCTCCTTTGCTTCTTTATTGTTCTCTTGCTCGACTGATGAGACAAACAATTTGAAGTAGTTTGCTAAATGCATCTTTAGATTTCAAAAAAATACTAATTCAAATCTGGCTTTAGTCAGTGCGGCTCATTAAAACTCTGATCAGGTTTATGTTGAGAGAATAGTGACAGCAGAAACGGGGTGTGCACACATACAGCTCAGGGGATAAGTCTAATCAGGCAAAACTACACAATCTCTGCGTGGGTGGGAAATGGTATCCAGGCGTTCCTTAAGACAAAATCAGAAACTAAAAGAAAGTAAAGGTTTGTGATGTCCATTGCTAAAGAAACATGAATGCTTCAGGGTTTTTATTATCAGTGCTACAAAATCAGTCCTGATTTCTTCAACTTTTAAATAATTTTTTTTTATTAATCCATTCATTCATTTTTTTGCCCCCTATCAGTAAACAACAGATCTAGGAGGGAAACCCAGTCATCCCTCTCCCCAGTGACACTCTCCAGATCCTCCTGGGGGATCCCAAGGCCTTTCCAGGTCAGAGAGGACTTTAAATACCTCCAAAGTTCTAAGTCTGCCCTGGAGTCTTCTCCCAGTTAGACAACCCCGGAAAACTGCCAAATGAACGCATCCTAATCAGTAAAGCAAACCTCCGCAACTGCTTCCTTTCAATAGGGAGGAGCAGCTACTCTTCTCTGAGCCCCCCTGAATGTTTGAGCCCCATCCTAATTTAAGACTGATCCTGGCCATGCTAGAGAGGAGGATGATCTCAGCTGCTTGAATCTTTCAGTCAGGATCCATGCATGGAATATTGGGTTGAGGGTGAGTGGATAATTAGCTGCAGCTGAGAAGAACAGAAGTGAACACAGGTGTGAGTGGTACATGAGTGGAAAAATGCTGAGCCGACTGAGGGAGAGATGAAGATGACACAGGAAACACTGAGGAACTAAGGAACACCAGAGACAATCAAACTAAAACACAGAGAACTAGATAAAAAACAACCCTAAAGACAGACTATGACACGTAGAGACTGAAGCAACGGCCGCATCGCTGCAGATACATTAATCTAATCTAAGAATATTATTTCCAACTTTTAGTAACACTAATGTATGTAAACATATTAAAACGATCTTAAAAAGTTGACAGAAACACTACCTATACTCAGAATTCTACTGACCACCGAAACATGTACATTTGTCCGAAAAGCTGATATTAAAATTATAAATCCATCCATTCATTATCTGTTACCCACTTCTTCTACTGAGGGTCACAGGAAATTATAAATCCAATTTCAAAAAAGGTTTTTATAGTACTAGATAAAACTTAAAATTTGTTTAACCTATAAAAAAAGGCATTATAAAATCATAAATAATAATTATAATAATTACTTTAAAAATATTTTTTGTGTTTTCAAGATTTTGTTACATTGCATTTAGCAAAAGGCACTAATGAACCACTCCATCACACACGCTGACTCCTTCACCGACCATCTGAGTGGCTTATATCATTTTTGGAACTCAGAATGCAGCATTAGGTTTTTTTTCTTCAGAAAGCTAAAATATGAATTAATCTGACCACAGAACACAAGTCTGCTGTTTTTCTGCCTATCTGAGCCCATGTTAGAAGAACTTATAGGTTTTGTTTCTAGGGCCGCTGGAAGAAAACCTCACTACACTCTCCACCACATACACAACCTGTCAGAACAGCTGAATAGTTTCAAACTTAGAAGCCCTTTTTCAGTGGGATGACAGTCCTGATGCTCTGCTGTACCCTCTCCATGCTCTACACATCCACCCTGGAATGACTCTCTGTAACCCAAACCCATGCACACCACCACCAGCCCGGGTATCACGCCTTTCCATGAACTTGTCATGATCACAGTGATATCTGGATGCATTTCAATCGTCCAGGTAGGGACAATTAAGTTATCACAGTGATAGATAGCTTAAGCATGAAGCCAGTGAGGTCAGGCTTGCTTTTAAAATTCTTTAAAACTAAGGCAGGCCAGTGCACACGGGCCCTATCGTGGTCCACCCAGAACCTCAATATGCTGCCACCACAAAGATAAACTATCATGACCGTGTTACAGATATTTTGTCCATATTGTAAACCTTCCACACTCTGCCCCACATAATGTGAAGATCCCTTAAAAAAAAGGTTTTTGAAGTGGTGCCCTGTCTAACGGTTATACTATATCGTTAGTATCTTATCTGTCACAGAGCAGGAACTGTGCAGAAAAAGGCAAAGGTCGTAGTTTGTCAGGATCATAAAACAACACTTTCTCAAAATTTATTTCAATTTTGTTTTCTGTAAATGAGTTTTAGGTGTGCAGCCAATGGTTTCTGTCTGAGAGTTTCACTAAAATCTGTCCAGTGTTTCATGAAAAATTTTGACAACACACATGGGTAAAAACATGATCACCTTTGACAGATAATAATTTAATCATTATTTATGTTTGTTAAGTAAAACTTTAAGTCAAATATTTTTTATTATATGAAACTATATTTCAAAACCCTTAAGGGATGTAAAGTTCCAGACATGAGAGGTTTTTTTCTTTGCTCCACTTTTTTTTATCTGATGGTTAATTGGATACATAAAGAGCATTCTGTTGTTGTTTAGTGTTGGATGTTTGTTCACAACAAATCATATTTGTGTATGAGAGCAGAGTCTTTTCTCACACAGTTAAATATTCTTACCGGTGAAAGCCGAGAGGGAGGCTGGAGAGAAGGCACTGTGCGCTCTGGTCAGTCTGGGCTGGCTGTGGCTGCAGGACAGGCATCAAAACAGGAAAAGACAAGGTCAGAAGAAAGAAATAAGAAAAAAGACAGTCCAAAGATTCACAAAATATAGGCATTTTTGTTTGTTTTTAGCTGGAGCCTTCCAGCATTTACTGGTTCCTTTTTTTACTTTTCCATTTGATGTTGCTTTGACTCTCAAGTCTTTTTAAGAAAGGTTTTGAATCCACACTCTGACAGCGTGCTGCTGTGAGTTACCGTAAAAGTCAGCAGTGAGAAAAGAGAGAAATAAGTCACCAAAGTATGACAAAAAACAAAAGCATGGGGAAACAAAAAGTAGCAGAAGAGAAAGCTGCCATGTTGAAATAATTGAGCTGAGTGAATCTCCTGAAAAAAGAACAGCAAAAGACATTTTAATAAATTACTGTGCTGAAGAAAAGTGTCTGCTCTCTTAAAGTTTTCTTCTGTTTTTTCCTATTTTCTCACAACTAAATGTTTCAGATCAGCAAAAAAAGTAATATCAGTCAAAGAGCCACACTAAAGCCTGATTACTGCCAGACCCATAAAATCATAGAATCACTACAAATGGAGAAAACATGGACCAGTGGTGAACTTTACCAGCAGCAGCCAGCCACCAAAATGATTTCAACAGAGCATTGACGACTGATCCAAGAGGACCGTGAAGAACCCAGACCCAGAAGAACTGCCTCAGTTAAGGTCAGAGGACAATAAGTCAAGACAAAGGGCCAAAATGGCCTCCAGGGAGAGGTCCAATGGCAAAACCTCTGCTGAGTAAAAAGAACACAAAGGCCATCTCACATTTGACCTAAAACATCTTAATGGTCCTCGAGACTTCTGGGAACTATTTTGTGGACTGATGAGACATTTTGGAAGGCATATGTCTCATCAGTTTACATACTAGACCAACTGTTTCCACCTTTTCTTGTAGTTGGGATTTTTCAGTCCTGCCTGTTCCTCCATACATAAGTATGATGTTATGAGAGCTTTCTTTGAAGAATTAAAAAATATATATATTATTTACAGCTGAATGATTCAAATGAATTTTTTTTTGTTTGTTTTATTTTATTTTATTTCATTACCTTTATTTAACCCGGCAAATCCAATTGAGATCACAGATCTCTTTTGCAAGGGAGGCCTGGACCTGAAGGCAATCTAACATAAATGTTTTTGGTCTGTGGAAGGAAACAGAACCCAGACAAACATCACTTAAGCACAAGGAGAACATGTAGACTCCACACAGAAAGACCCCAGATCTGGACTGGAGATCAAACCCAAGACCTTCTTGCTCTGAGACCTCAGTGCTAACCACATAGTTAAACAAACAAGCAGCAAGTAAATAAATTAAAGTCACCTGCACTCTACCAAATTTTTGAAAGGCATCTGAGGGTGGGTTTGTGTGTGTGCGCTGGCAGGTATTTCGTACTATTTGGGGTACAAAAAGATCTACTTGTGGGGACCAACTGCAACGTATGGGACATCCCCATGAGAAGAAAGCCATTTGAGGGTCAGGTATGTCCCTTTGATGTTGGGTAAGTGGTCAGGGTTAGGCTGTAGAAATGAATGAATGTCAATGGAAAATCCCCATAGAGATAGTAGTATTAGACCATGTGTGTGTCTGTGTGTGAACTTGTGACTGAAGAAAGTGATTTTAAAAAGTTTCTTTATGTTCAGGCATTTAGTAAATATAAATAATTTTGGGACTCCTATGTAAAACGAGAGTCTGAATTACTGTCACGACAAGACAATGATGGTTCTGTGTCCTTTTATAAAGTGGTTTTAACTGCATACTTTCATCCTAATAATTATTACAGTGAAAATAAAAAGTGACCAAGTGATTCATGTGATCTACAAAATGCAGAGTCCCTCATTTACTTCAACTAATAAATAAATTGTGATACTTGAAACAGTAATACGTGAGTACTAGCCTATAGAAACCAGCACTTTCTGTTGTGGTAGAATTGTTCATTTTTAGTGGAAGAGCCGCAGGTTGCCGACCCCTGGCCTCCACCTCTACCAGGCCTGACCTGATCTCTTCCCAACAATGAAGGTTCCCCACCTGTCTGCATCCTGCTCGGCCCCTGATGGAGCCACGTCCACCAGACTCCCAGCTGAGGACACCGAGGACGCCACCGAGGGCCTCTTGTCTAGAAGGTGACTGGATCCGCTGCAGCTTCTTGTCCGGAACAGTTTGCTCAGCCGGAACTTTAACGAGTTCTTCTTGGACTTTCCGTGAACATTGAGGGTTCTGGCTCCACCCGCCGCGCGGCCCATGGGGGTTCGTGGCGCGCTGGCGCACCGCTCCGTCCGCCTTCTGGGCGTCGACGCCTGGCTCAGGTTCGGACTCGTGGCCCAGGGTGAACTCTGGACAGGCGTGGGTGACTTGTCCTGATTCCCGGAGGCGCACACCCGTCCCGGGTCGGTCTCCACCCGCCTTCTTAGCTCCAATTGGAAGCTGCTGATGGAGAAAGCTCCGGACATTTTCTGAGCTATCTCCCTTTTCCTGGTGAGCAAAAATTCTTGGCGGACTTTCTCGTCGTCTGTCTGGTCCTCTGGACACTGGTCCATGTCCAGACAGTCCACGTCCGCGCTCCCCAGGCCCTCTAACACCAACAGAGCGTCGCTGGTCTCCGTCGGGTCATCCCCGGATTCTACCTCTCCAGCCACCGGTCCGTGCGCGTTCTGACACGAGCACTGCGGGAGATCACCCGCTTTGAACAGCATCTTGGGAACCGAACCTACCCCCAGCTCTCCGAACCGCCGAGCCAGCTGGAACACGGCTCCCTCCCGGTCCCCGGTGATCACAGCCAGAGGGTTGGATCTGTCCGACAGCACGGGCCACTCCGGCGGCTCGGTGAGGATCCGGTGCCGGTGGCAGAGCTCTGCAGCTCCCCGGATCTCTGCAGGTCTTGAAGAATGTGCGGTCCATCTCTGATCCAGCAGGTCCTGTTGCTGCTGGACACCTCGGAGACTCAGAGGGTTGTTGTTGACAGCTGGACCCGAACAGTCAGAGCCCGGTTTCTGGTCCAGCGCATCCCTTGGCTCATTCAGACGGTCCAAATCTAAAATCCCGTCTCCACTGCGGATTAGGTTGGAGAAGACAAGCAGCTGAGGCCGCAGGCCGGGGCTGGGGGCGAACTCGTAGCCCTGGGCCTCCATGGATCTGCATGAGGGGGGACTGAGCGGGGCCCGGCCCTCCGTCAGCCCGGTGTCAGGTGCAGCCCTGCCCTCCCCGCTCGGCCGGCCTTTGTTCAGGTGGCCGCCGGGATGCTCCAGGCCCACCGTGGGCTCTCGGCTGATGTCCAAAGCCGATTTGCTGCCGCCGTGAGCCAGGACCTCCTTCCCCACTCCTCCCGGTGCCACATTCCCGTTCTCGGCGTCCAGGCGGTCCTCCTCTGCCGCGGAAACCAGGCGCATCAACACGAAGTCGGGCGACATTTCCTGCGCGTTGTTCATAATGATTTGACGGGATCACGAAGCGAAAACCATCGGGCTGTTTTTACATAGCTGTTCGCCGTCCCGGTGATAAAGAAAGGGCCGAGCTGCTCCTGTTTCCCATGTAGCGGAGCAAAAAAATAAATAAATAAAAACATCTATCCTGAATCAGTGAGTTGTTTTCATCCTGCCCCACCCGGCAGGACAGCATCCATCTGCAGGCTGCTCCCGGTGCTACAGGCCCACCCCGGGTCAGACATGCGGTCTGCTGGTCAGCTGTAGAGGACTAAAATCCAGAGAAGTCTCCGGTCAGGGACCACGGTCCACCACAGCCTGTGTGCTCCCAGCCAGGCCCCACCCGCAGCTCCCCCACCCCCACCTCTCAGTCTCATAAGCACCAATGATGAGGAGCATCAGCTCCTCTGTGGAGGACCACGGACTCACAGCTCCAGGTTCTTTTCAGTCCTTTTTTAAAACAAGAAGATTCAGCAGCCTACAAAAAGACATTAAATTAAAGGCTTTGCATCCCTTGCAGGGATGCATATCGCCTGCTGCTTTTCATGCAAGATTGTCTGAAAAGAGCATCTCATGTTGAGAAATATGTTCTTGGAGTTTTCAGCCAAATCTCAAAAATAACCTACGATTTCGTGGGATCCCGTGAGATGCCATTCTCAAAATGTGTGTTATGTACGACTCTCGGCTACCACCACATCCAATTTTAGCTCCATATCTGTTAAAAGGACTGAGTTTTGTGTTGGTTAACATGAACAAAGCTGTGGCAACAGTCTTCAACTGGAATGACAACGAAAGTTAATCAGTTGACGATGTGTAGTGTTTACTTTCTGAAAGTTTAAGTTCTGGGCTGTGCTTGGGATCACTAAACATGACCTCGGGTGCTGAAGGGATCTCCAGAAATCTAAACAAGATGTTTTAAATGATACAAATGATCTATTTGCATATTATTTGTTCCGTGTAGTAAAAAAAGATATACATGAACAAAATTTGTTGAGGTTTTTATTTCTTTGTTTGTTTGTTTGTTTGTTTGTACATTTCAATGAGTTTAAGTCACAAAACTCTGCTTCTGTCATTTTGTGGATATTGTTGATTTGTAGATTCCCGTTTCCCCAGACCTGCAGGGACAACCAAGACTCTGTCTCAGATTTTCTATCATTTTTGCTAAATGCAAGATAAACGTGTTTTGAAGCTATTATTACTTGAACTCAGATGAATACGTTTTGGTATTTAATTATAAAACCATAAAGACCACATTTTGTAAAACTGTGCGTGGCACGTACCGTCTAACGTCCAGCCCACATGATTTTGACCTTTAAGCATTATTGGATGCTCAACAAACATCTATTGAATAACGTAAAAACATTTCAAGAGATTTAAAAGTCAAGCATGATTTGTGCGAAATATTGTTTTTTTCCTCATAAACACAGCCAAAATAAACCAAAAAGATTTTAACAGTAGGCTATGTTAAGGACTGAGAGTCCAACCAGAACAGAAAATCATACTGGTCTAACATGAAAAGCCCCAACAAACAAACAAACAAAATCTTTCCAACAACACAGTTCATTTTCTTTATTTTATTTTCTTCAATCCTCTATTATAGACTGACCATAATGCATATTTTTAGAGAGTATTCTCCACGACACAGATATGTGTGCCATACGTTTCTCACCCTCTTTTAGAATGTATTAAAGGGACAGTTCAGTAAACTTAGGTAAAGTTCTGTCTAATGGTTAACAGTATCAGCTGTGACTTCAGTCGTAGCACAGTCTGGAGAAAGAAAGTCTTCATCCAGGCCAGACTAATGTATCTGCTTTTCTTACAAAACAACAAGAATGTAGAGTTTTTAAAAAAAAGTTATTGTAATGAAAACAGTTTCTACCATTTTATTTCATTGTTTTGTGTTATCAATCTTTTGAATATATGTTGATATTTTTAAAGCTTTTCATATTTCAGTGAACAAAAAAAAAACTGACCGAACCTTGTTTGATTTTAAGAATTTAAAACACTGTGTTTTGCTCTGGCTGTGAGGAATCACTGCTGGAGCGGCTGGTGG
>JAVKLF010000100.1:1119415-1131678 GCA_034783495.1 Millerichthys robustus
TGCAGGCCTGTTTTGTGTCCAACAGAAGTCTTTGCTGCTCCTCAGATTAATATGTGTGTGTGTGTGTGTGTGTGTGTTTCACCCCCCTACAGTGACCAGAGATAAGAAGATTGACTTGCAGAAGAAACAGACCCAGCGCAACGTGTTCCGCTGCAACGTCTTCGGAGACATGGGCAGCGGAAAGAGTGGCTTCCTCCAGGCCTTCCTCGGCAGAAACCTCACTGTGAGCAGAAACGATTCAGTGTTCTCAGTGCAACTTATGTAAATAAAGAAAGAGTACACTGAGCAGTCACAACACTTTAAAGCCACTGACTGGTAAAGTGATTAGCTCTGATTATCTCATTACAATGCACCGGTCAAAGGGTGAGCTATATCGGGCATCAGTCAGTTCTTGAAGTAGTTTGTGTGGTGAGCAGAAAACGTGGACCGGAATAAGGATCTGAGCAGCTTTGACTAGGACCTATACAGCTGGATGAGCAGGTCACAACAACTTTATAACAACAGGTATTATGGGATGTTCCTTGAATACAGTGGTGAGTTTCTACTGAAAAACAGTTTAAAAAAGAACAGCAGCGAAGTCTTAAGTGGTGACGTATTTTTTTATGAAATAAAAAATGATGCAAAGTTTTGGACTAAATCCTCTCTGTTTTTCTTCTCAGCGACAAAAGACGATTAAAGAGGAACACAGATCTTACTACGCCATAAGTACAACATATGTTTACGGTCAGGAGAAATACCTGCTGGTGTGTATTGAAAATTTTCTATAACCGAAATTGCTGAGAATAATGTAATACAGTGTAAGATTTTACAGTCTGTATTAAAAATGGTCCAGATTCCTTACTGCTTGTGCTTGTGTTTAGAACCTAAAGACATGTTTTAGTATTTAGCTTAGTTTATTTATTATTTAGTATAGTAAATTGAACTTGCAAGGAATTTAAGCTTTTATTTATAGAAGACAAATTTCTACAGTTTACATTTATGAACAACTGATTCTCCTCTCCAGCTTCATGAAGTCTTCCCTGACTTCGACTACCTGACGGATGCTGATTTGGCCTGTGACATAGTCTGCCTGGTTTATGATGTCAGCAACCCTTATTCTTTCGAGTACTGCGCCAACGTCTTCAAGGTAGCACCGCATTTGTTGCTGTGGAGACTGAATTATCTGCACATTTTGAATCATGCCTTTTCTTCTCAGCAATACTTCATGGACAGCAAGACGCCGTGTATGATGATCGCAGCCAAGTCAGACCTGCCGGAGATGAAACAGATGTACAGCTGCAGTCCTCTGGAGTTCTGCCGGAGGCACAAGATGCCTCCTCCACAGTCGTTCACCTGTAACACAACGGCAGTACCCAGCAGGGACATCTACACCAAACTGACCACCATGGCCATGTACCCGTACGTATTCATGCATTTCACTCTTGTACAGCAAATTGCAGAAGTCTTCATCCATTTTGGTCCCTTGGACCTTCAGAAGCTACATGATTTTTTAAGTTGGATTATGTATGAAAGGATAGTACACCAAAAAACACACACTCAAGCTTTCCTTTTCTTGTATGGTATTTACAAGCTGACTCTGCTGGGTTTCGTTCTTTTTTTTTTTAAATGTTGAACACAGAAGAAACGCAGTGTTGAACTCTTCCTGCTGCTTTTAACTCCAACCCTGTCCCGTGTGTGTCTCCTGTTTGTTTTGTTAATGCCGCTGTGTGTTTTCTGTGGGTGTGTGTCCTGCCGTGTGTCTCTCCTCAGCCACGCCCGGCTGCGCTGCATGTGCACCTGTAACCGGTGCACGTTCTGCTTGTGTCAGAACTTCCTCAACTCCGAGCTGCTGCAGACCGTCAGGGCCAAACTCTACGCTGTCGTGCTTCGAAGGTCTTCCTTTTAAGAAACTTTTTTACCCCTTCCTCCGAGATGTGTAACCCTTATCGGTGCATGCTGTCTTTTCCTTCGTGTCTTTTATTTCATTCTGTCATTCTTTGTTGCACTGGCTCACAGCTGACTGTTTCAGGCAGACTTATCTCACGACTGTTTTCCTGTGAATATCTGTACTGTACAACTCTTGAGTTTGGTAACGATAAGTTTTAATAAATTGATATTTTAAAGAACTGGTCCAAATTGTCCCATTTGAGGATTTATTTTGTTTGCTTTGGGACAGCAATGATGCAAGTGTCATCCAAAAGAATATAGGACAAATATATTTTGTGACATAATGCTTGCTTTTATCTAAATAAAAACTTTCTAAAGCTTTTCTTTTGTTAAATGTGCAGTGTGTCTACTTGAATGCTTTGGACACCTGGATCGTTCATCTTTTTCAGTGCATAAAAATAATTCTAAATTAATGCTGTGAAACATTTCTGCCATTTTAATCATTTGGTTTAATGAAAGTAATTTTCTCATCTTAGATTACTACAAAATAAAAGTCCTAAATTGTTGTTAGGTTTTATAGAATAAAAGCTGATGTATGTTGGAATAAATGGCAGTATTTATTTATTCATTCAGGTGATAAGAGCTTTTCTAACATCACATCTTTATGTTTCTGTGTTTTAACACATTTGTCATGATTCATTTATTGTCTTGCTGTCTTGTCTTGTAACCACAATTCTGAAATTCCTTTTCCATCTGTTTAACTGCTTTTTGTTTCAGTGCCTTCAGATTTCAAAGTTCTGTCTTCTGTTTTCTTTGTTCATGTAATTCTTTGTAAACAAAATGTCACTGCAGAAACTGACATTTGTCAAATATGTTGCCAAAATTTTGGAATTAGCACCCATTAAGTTATGTTGAAAGCATGAAATCCCCTTTCTGCCATTTTCATTTCTTTTATCTTGCCTGTGTTTACCCGGCCGGAGTATTTATGTTATTTTACATGTTGTCTGTCTGTTTCTCAGACATGTGAGCCAAGAAGACCTGAAGAGCTCAACGTTCTGGCTGAAAGCGAGCATCGGAGCCTCTGTGTTCGCTGTGGTGGGCATCGCCCTGTACAGACTTCTGATGAAAACACGGTGAACCTCCATCAAACAGCTCCAACCCTTGTTATTTTAGCCAATCAAATTAACAGCCCTTTATGCATTCAGGAAATGAACATTTTCATTGAATTTGAATTACATTTGATTCTATATTTTAGTGATCCTCTATTCATAAAAAAATATCTGTGAGGGAAAATATGTGCAAACATATAGAAGTAAACCTTCTGCATATGTTTTATTCCACTTAAGATGAGAAAAATATCTATTTAATTTTGTACTTCTAATTTGCCTAAATTGTCTTCTGTAATCAAGTAAAGATGATATGTTTATATAAAATATACAGTATATTGGGAAGCTGTTGCTAAGTGAGTTACATAAAGTACTTTTTGTGTTTACCTAATGATTGGTATGATAAACAATAATGCTGTGTGTCTGGTGATGTGTGTAAATAGTGTACATAACAGGCTGTCTTATGAAACAGATTGCTGAAGTTTTAATTCAACAAATAATGATTTGGATCCTCAACATGGACTGGGAAAACAATCCTGCACTTACATTTTTGTCACATTTGCACAGCTGAGCTCAAAATATGTTAAAGAAGGATTTTTTTGTTCATGTTTTTCCAAAATGGTGGGGTCTGTGTGTTTACAAGCTAAGATCTGACAAACGTGTTATATCTGCATGCTGCTGAAACTCTGACCACATTTCAGTGTTTTCCTTTAAGTTGTAAAGAAATAGTTACATCAGTTATTCATATAAAGAGTCTGATATATTTTTGCTCATTTGAGTAAAGAAGTCTCAACAGTTAAATAACTTGACTGATGTTCTGAAGGCCAATAAAAATGCAATAAAGCCATAAATGTTCATTTTCATATTGCGGTAAGAAGGTTTCTGTATTTTATCATGCCTTTCCAGACGTTTACAATAAATAATGTCTATAATATGTAATAAAAAGGACTTTTTAAAAATTCTGACAAAAAAAATTGGCATCACTTACTATTTTCCAAATTACATGCAAACGCTCATAGGTTTGTGTGCATTCTCAGCTTGTCTGAGGGCTGGGTTAGCTCGGGGGTCAGTGCTGGGGTCTCGTAAACCTAAGGCTGCAGGTTTGAGTCCAGGTTGAGTCAGGAAGGGTGCCCCAAAACAATTGCTGAATCTGTGGCGACCCCTGCAGATGGGAACAGTTGAAAGCAAAATAACATGCTGAACTTGTCTGTTTCGAACACAAGGGGGAAGCATTAGGTTTTTTTATTAAAAACTTTGTGTCCTATAATTAACATTTTTTAAATGAATTGTGAAAGTGACTCAAACCTGAAGATGTGTTCAGATTAAAATAAACACACACACACACACCTGCAGTTATGAGTTAATCTTGGAAGAGGAGGACTAGATGTGGATTATTGAAATAATTGATTGTAGAAAATTCTGGTGCAGATATTGATAATATAGCTAATTGAATCAAAGGAGAATGTACTTTGTTTTTGATGTCCAGATTTAAAACAACAGCAGGCATTGGTAGCCAGTGTAAAATAATGAACTTTTTTTGTGAGTTTACGTGCTAAGGTGAACCCTGCAGAGGGGCGCCCCTGAAAGAACAACAGCAAATGTAAAACTGACTACGATATTATTTATACTGTAAATGAGTAATAGTATGAGAGAGATAGAGAGAGGAAAAAATCCTTCACACATCCAATAAAATGCTGAGTTCTGATGTTTTCCTGTTTTGTTGCCAACAGCAGCTGGAAGTTTATTCTCTTGCACTTGTTTGTAAACAGCAGGCTCAGAATTTATCACTGAAAGTGGCGCAGAAACGAATCAAACCTGGGTGTTCGGTTGTATGAAATCAACGGCGTATTAATCTGTGAAACATTCAGTGTAAAATCAATACATGTGATTAAATTTGGAACATGGTGGGTGGTGTTAATGAATGGCTCCTCTCAGTGCGAGTTTATCAGCATTTAGCGCTCAGAACAGCTCCCAGCTCCACTCCTGTGAGGAGACAGCAGCACCTCCCCACCACAGCTCTTCATTTAAACATGAGCTGGAAGTTCTCCCACGCTGCGGGGCTTTTTCCTGCTCTTCATCTTGTCCCCCTCCTTCTTCTTCACGCTCTTTTCTTTTGCCACCTCATGCCTTCTGTGTCACAGCTCCACTTCACTTATGTTAGATCAGAACCTGAAAAAGCAAGTCAAGTCAAATCTTGTTGGGTTCAATTAGCAAAAAGGTGTATTTTTATTTTTTGCTTGTTTTCCCCCTCTCTCACTCCTATGAGTGTAACAGTAGCGGAAAGAAGAGCTTAATTCAGTCACTCATAAATGCACAATTATCTTTAGAGACTTTAAATCAGAAAAATAACAAAAAGAAAGAAACTGGTGGAACACAAAGTTCTGCATTTGTGTAAACATGCTGTCATGCTTTGTTTAAATCTTCAAAGCTTTATGCTTTGCAGTTATGCCACAAAATGTGTTCTACATTTCCAAAAACCCCTCAAACTATAATGACATGGTTACTTTACCAAGAGAACAAACCCTGAAAACCGCTGGGTCATTTTGATAACTCAGTTGCTGAGTTAAAGCTGTTGGGTCTGAAGTTAGTTTGGTTGGACCAAATACTGGTGAAAAACCTTCTGGACAGGAAGTTTAGTTGTTTGAAATAATATTAGTTGGTGCTAGCCACTTGAGGCTAGTAGTAGTTAATGCCAACTAGTTCTTACCAAACCAATTTGCAATTATCTGGTAACTTATTAATACAACAAGTTTGTTCCTTGAACCCACTTTCAGGGTAGAAAACTGATCTCAGAGTTAAAGGGTTGACTCGGTCATATTTTGACCCAGTACTGGGTTACAAAAGGTTTGCTTTCAACCCAGTTAGTTTTTAGTGGGTTTAAAAAAATCCAGCTTTAATACATCACAGCTCCATTTGAGTCAAGAAAACCCACCTAAGGGACAAGTAACTTGACCATATTGTTTCCATGGCAATGCAGTCACATCCAGTCTTGTGCGAGCGTGGCGGGGGCATGCTGGTCGCCCTACACATTACAGACCGCACATGATGCCTCCTCTTCCTCCTTCACACAACTATTAGGTGTGTTTGATGTCTGTGCAAGTAATTGGTAGGTGTGGGTGGCTGTTGCAGCGGAGGTGTGGGAGACTGTTTGACGGGAAATGAGATGCTGAAGTTTGTGTATATGGTGGGTTTACTGAGCAGAACCAATGATTGTTTAGAGATCAGAGGGGATTATTTGTGAATGAATGAGGTTATTTATTACAATAGCAAATAATACATAAAACTATAACCTTTCTGAAGGAATACTGGAGCTTAGCTACCAGCAGCACCTGCCTGATGTTACAACATACAGTATATTAATTGGCTTCTATAAAGCCCAGTGATCATTGAGACATACTTTTGTAATTTCCTAAACTGACAAGACAAACACAATGGATCAGTGTCTTGGATGTCTTCATATCGATTGTTACTGTGTCCTTAAGTTGAAGTGTGTAAACTGCATTTGTTACAGAAACAGCTGAAGTGACTGAAAATGTGTTAATGTTGGCAACATCTATGAAGTGCCGTTTGGGATGGAGAAGTCCAATAAGCTGGAACTATTGGTGTGTCTTTATGCTCTTTTACTGAATAAAAATGCTTTGTTTATGCTGAGCGCACCAGCATTTCAGAACGGGATATCAGTTATCTGGAAAACTATTAGAGTAAACTCTTGCAAACTATACCAACTGATATTAGTTCATAACCCTTTTTGTTAATGTTTGATTTCAGTTTGCAGTGAGTACCTTTAATGGGCCAATAAGGGTCCACCTTAATAATAATATATTAAACCAATGATAACTTGGAACCTGTAGGAGTAAAATATGAAAGCAAAGTTTTCAGAGAGCTGACTATAGTGCTCATCATCCGGCTCCTGATGCAGATATCCGGAGATCCTCATCAGGAACCACTGGATACCCTCCTCACCACCGGTCCAAACCTCTCACCCGCCCCCCTATACACTCCACCCCCGCCTCCCTCTCCCTCGTTCTCTCCTCCCCCAGCCGCACTATCCATCCCTCTGCTCTGCTGGGAGGACGGAGAGCAGCTGTCTCTGAAGCCGAACCAGCACCAGCCCTGCGGCGGACTCTGTCGGCGCTGTCCTCCTCCTCTTCTCAGAGGGTTAATTACCTCCTGCCTCCCGGTGCAGACGCCCAGAGAGCTGTCCGTCCCGGCCTTTGGAGCGAACAGTGTGCCAGGTGTCATGACGCACCAAAAAAGCCGGCGCACGTCCGAACTTGTCTCCTCGGGTGGTCTGCCATGTGAGCGCCTCGGTTGAGTCCGCTCTGGCTCTGGTTCATGCGGGCTCCCCGACCCACCCCCTCGACGAGACTGACAGTGCGTCATCCCGGCCCGGTGTGCCGCACGCGTGCCGCTGTCACCGCGGGATGATGTAATTGTTTCTCGCAGATGGATCCGCTGCTCCTCCTGCATCGGCGTGTCTCGGTCACCTGCAGCTCTGCAAACATCTGTCCCCGCTGACGGAGACGAAACGAAACCCCTGAGAGTAAAAGTGGAGGATTTGTAACCTTTAACCAGTTACCCAACTTGACCAACTTTCTGCGCGCCCTGAGGAGTCTACATTTAATGTTTTACTTTCCGGAGGGAGGTGGTGGTGGTGATGATGATGATAATGGTGGTGGCAGGAAAGGCGGGTGTGTGGAGTCGCTTCTAACGCCCTGCTCCTTCTGGGTGTATGGAGCAGAGCAGCCCGAGAATGACCGGAGGAACTCGGGAAGCTCCGGTTAACATCTCCCCGGCGGTGGCGGCCAACGCCGAGGGCGAGGAGATCGAGGTTCTGGAAAGTACCGACGTCCTTCCCGTCGCTTCAGAGGAAGTAGTAAGTCTACAACTTATCATCCTCTCCTGAAGTCCAGTCACTACAATCTGATAAGAAAAGCATGCGGAGTTCAGACAGGTGCTCCACTCCCCCTTCACACCTGTTGGTGATCTTATTCATCCTCCCTTCAGCTGACTCACTCCTTTCTTCCTGTTCTCCTCTTCTCTCTCCTTCTCTCAGCAGTGGAAGTCTCTGTTCGACAAGGTAAGGAATGCAACCTTCATCTGGCTTTCATCTCCTGCTGTGTGCATGCTTCACTCATTGACTCCTGTGAGTGTGAACTGTGTGTAACCCTTGGGTCAAAAAGTTCAGGTCCTGGTGAAGTGGAGGTTCTGTGAAAAGGTTATAAACAATCAATATCTTACTTGTGGTAGATAGCGCTTGAATGACCTTCATTTGGAGAAACGGGCAGGTGTACAATTTCTTCCAAGCAAATCAAATGGATGACCCCATTTGGCCAAACAGTTTCATCTTCCTGAGTCCCAAGCTTTTGCTTGTTGTGCATTTTTAATATCCTTTAGCTTTTTAGGATTAGTGGAACCTCGTGAACATAAAAACAAACATTGTTTTTTAGCATTTAGGAGTTAAAAATATAAATAAAAATAAATCTGCAAAAAGGACAATCGGTCTAAAATCAATGTACTCAACATTAAGGTTTCAAGAGGGTTAGATGCACTTCTGTAGCAGACCTGCTGGTTGCGACCACTCTTTGAGTTTGCAAACATCTATATAATTCTATGTACTTAAATGTATAATGAGAAATTGACAAGAATGTAAACACTTATCAAATAGTTTTCGACTTTGTTATTAGTGAACAACAGTCAATTTTCATCTTGGCCCTGTTTGAACTAGCCTTTAGCTCATCAGTTTGGTCAGGTAAATTCTGTTTCGTCAATCTTCAATCATTCAAAAAGCCGTTTTATTCAGGTAAGCTATTAAATGTTCAAAACATTTCCACAGAACCTCACAACAAAGTCTGAACTCTAGCTTTAATATTTACAATCAGTTGAGACTAAATACGTATATTTGTCTGAAAAAAGGGACAGAGTGGAACGGGTTCAGGAACCATGACATCACAGCAACACAACATAGATTAAATTTAAAGAAGCTTGCTGTATAATTTGCTTTACATTTTATTTACATGTTGCTGTAAAACAAACAGGAGCAACTTGTAGGAAATTTAACACAAATACCAAGACATGACTGGAAAAATCCAGCCAAACAAATCATGTATCTATTTCTTTCTTAGCTTGTTCATGTTTGGCAACTCTGCTGACCTGTGCTGCTTAAGACTTTTTACAACAGCTTGTCAGTATTTCCCTGCTAAAATGTTTTTCTTTTAAAATTCTCTTTTTTTATGTGTGTAAACACGAGTAACAGCAGAATTTCATCAAATAAATGAGCTCCATCATCTGAGCCAGCATAGAGAAGATGGAGGCCGGCAGTTTGTCATTTAGGCTGATTAGCATCGATTGTATTTTTAGATTAAAATCTTGCCGCGAGCAGCTTGAAATCCATCGCCTGCTGGGTAGCAGTCATGGCACAACATGTAACAAGGCCACATTTGTGCCAGAACTGAGGGAGTGGGAGGACGCTGATGGTGTGTGGCTCGCTGACAGTGACCCCAATAATGCTATTAGGATGATACGTAATACCATTGATCTGTGAGTCAGACCCATCTTGTAAGGCACACATGTCAAATTTAGGACACACACACACAGCTACGAAACCCCTGGAGAAGAGAAACAGAGACCGACTGATCATGCAAGAAGCAGACTGGACTGACAGACGGCAAACGAACCCCTACCATCGCATCAAAACACACACACTTATTTGTACTCAGCCATCACTGTGTGGGACCGCTGCAGCACCTGCCTGGCCTCAGCTGGGGGCCCTGCTTTCTGCTGAGCGTAATTATATGCGTGTGTGTGTGTGTGTGTGTGTGTGTGCGCGCAGATGATTTTGAGGTTAAGTTGGAGGCTCGTGTCAGACTTGCTCTTTCAGGGCAAGACAGAGGTCCCGTGGGATTATGTTGTGACTGTGTGATGGAGCATTTCCTTCGAATGGCCATTGAGCCGGCCTCTCAAGCCGCCACCTTTATACGTGCCTCTCGGCTTTGGGTTTCCTCAAGTGGGCGTCGGTCCAAAACAAAACAAAATGCGGGTCTGTCCAAGCGGCGAGGTCGCCGCCCACACTGGCAGCAACAAATATCCTTTCTCTCTGCTGCTCTCTGTCCCTCCTCCTCACTCAACAATGAGTTGCTCCATTTGTCAAGGGGCTGACCTTGGAGACCCCCTGCTTCTGTGAAGCGGCACGAGGAATGATCGGCAGAAGTGCAGGAAAAGAGGGGTTCTAATCCATCCTGGCAACCTGTGTTTGTGCATGAGGGATAAAAGATGAATGTTGCTGGCAAACCAAAAGCAGCTCATGGGATTTAGAAAACAAAAAGATGCTTTTTGCAGAGATCATCTGTGCAAGGCCAATGTCATGTACAGTTGTCTTTACTTTGGCAGCGCTTTTAGAGGTCAGTGTAATGTTTAATTAAATATATTCTGTTTCCTCAAATATATTTTAACTGATAGTTGTGAGCAAGATTTGAACTACACAGCAACCACCGTGTGGTCATCTTTATCTCCAGGAAGTGAAGGCAATCCAATCCATCACAGACGTGTGCCTCGATAAACTCTAGTCTTATGATCCTTCCAGCACTTATGAAATCTGCCATCTATATACCGTATCACAATGAAACATATTTTTCACAGCTTCAAAATGTATCAATCCCACAGCAACATTTGCAGTTTGTCTGGCATCAAAAACAAACTATTATGGAGTTATAATGCTGGAAAAAACAGGCCCTCAACATGCAACACAATCAAACTCATATCAACATCTCTATTAATGAATAGTGGGATCCTCAGTATTTATAGCATCTCTAGAAATTAGTCAACTAGGTTTAAACTTTGATTTAGTTATATTTATGGTGAAAACACATTGTTAAAGTGGTTACAAGATGATATCAACTCATGTAAATGCTATCTTAAACAAACCAACAGGCAAAGTAAAACCTAAACGTCTTCTGTGACCTTATTGTGATACTCAGACGTTTCAGTGCTGTGGACACATTTATTCTGCAGACGGTCTCCTGTGTGACTGCACCTGCAGTTTGATCTGTGTACAAAACCTTTCAGCTTCGTATCATTTTCACCAGCTCCCATGTGACGCTGCAGAATCTTATTTGAGTTTCAGACGCAAAGTGCCGCGTCGCTCTGCTCCCCTACTCCCCTTCCCTCGTCTCTGCTGTCCCCGGGGAGGATTTTGTTGCTGTGTAAGTGCTTCCCTCCACTGTGTACACAGAGTCAAGAGAGCAAACCTCAGAATGCTTTGATTCATGTTTCCCATCACCTGAAACAAAACAAGAAGACTGAGCTCAGACATGGGCAGCATCTAATGAAGCCAAGGAGATGTTGTGTCCAGGCCTCCTTTTTTTCTTTTAAACGTTCATTCTTTGATTCAAAGTGTCCCAGCCTGGATTTGTCCTATAACACATAAAGACACCAATCTGGAACAGTTTCAGTCACTGGAGCCTGATCACACATAATATTTGGATTATTTCAAAGAACAAGCAGCTTCTTCTTTTAGTCTTCTTTCTCTCTTTGTTTGCACTTTCGTTTGATATGTCTTTTTAAACATTTCACTGAATGTAGACATGTTTAGATCAAACCCCGAATGAGAGGACGTTTGGTTTGTCTCCTGCTTAGACGTGATAGATTTTACAAGCATGCCTGTGACTAAGGGAGTGAAATAACTTATTTTAAGATTTTTTTTTCCCACATTTATAAAAGTTGGGTTTGAATAGTTTCTCTTTTGTTAGCATCTCTTCATTTAAGAGGTATTTATTCCGTTTTAATAAGGTGTCTTTCAGTCATATAGGTGTTTGCACATTCCTTCAGAAAGCTCCTCATTCCAGTCCTCCATCAGTTTTTTTCTCAATTGTTTGCAAACTGGGCTGAGTTCCCATCTTTGTGTGTGTGTCTATGTCCCCAGCTGCCTTTGAGTTGTCAGCCTGCTCCCAAAGTCACGTTGAAATCCCACAGGCATTCGTTTCGCTCACGGGAGCTTAGCGATTAAACACTTTCACATGGCTGCATACTTTCCATGAAAGTGTTTCCCCTTTTATTTCTTAGTCAGTGGCACAGAAAAAACCCTAGGTGTTATCATTTTCCTAAAGCAATTCTATGAAAAACACAAATATCTGATCGGGAATGCTATCGAGACAAAGCGACTCAGGTGTAAGAGTCAAGAGTGTAAAGAATTTTGGCCACGCCATCGCTTCACGATCTAAAAGGTATTAAAGGGGTTAGATTTATTTGATCATTTTTGAAAGCGTCATCTTGCGTACATTTTAAAGCGAACTT
>JAVKLF010000100.1:1145800-1157675 GCA_034783495.1 Millerichthys robustus
GTGTGTGTGTGTGTGTGTGTGTGTGTGTGTGTGTGTGTGTGTGTGTGTGTGTGTGTGTGTGTGTGTGTGTGAGGGGAAAGAAAGAGACTGCCATGGAGACGGGAAAGGTATCACACAAGAAATCCCCCTGGTGTCGAGAGCACATGAAAAGACTAATTATCATGAAAAGTCGTGTGTGTGTTGGTGTGTGTGTGTTGGTGTGTGGGTGTTCATTATGGCATCTTTGAGCGATGACTAGTGAATGAGGTGCCGCTGGTTTTGCCTGTCCACCCTGGTGCTTCAGTGTAATTAACAAGAAGACTAATGAGCTTTAACAAGGCTGGCTTTTTATTAGAACTGCTAATTACTTGATGCCAAGGCAGCATTTGGTAGAAAATGAGAAGTGGACTTTGTGGGTTCGGTTATTCATGTAAAATACATATATTGAGTTCTTGTGCTGCTGCTTCCATGTTTTCCTCTGGTGTCTGGAACCATGTATTACTAGATCCTTTTGGGTTCCAGCAGATTCTCCTCTGGGATCAGCTTTGTTGAGTTTTTGCGGACAGGACATTACGTTTCTGAGCAACCTTTTCAGAGTATTGTGGCACAGAGGGAGGCCCCCCGCTTCTGAGGAGTCTTGTTGCCATAGGGACGTGTGCCTGGTCTGCCGTGTTTATTTAAAAATGTCAACAGTCTGACATTCACAAAAACATGAAAAAGAAAAAAAAGTTTGGGGAGGTGATGACATATTACCATCAGATTAATTTATGAATCCTCACATATACTGCAAGCACAGTAATCTGCTCAGACCTCACAGTTCCTGAGGAGTCAGTTCAGATTGATTAATTGGTCATCCTTTAAGCTCCTAATTGCCTGCCGATGATGAAAGTATCAGTAATAGCAAAAGCATTGGATTTTCCTGTAAGTTTGTTTTAATACCATGAAACCGTGTTTTTGCTGGAAGTTATCAAACCCTTGTCCTAGTCCTTGAGCTCTTATTTCTTTTCCCCACAAGAGCCTCTGACCTCATCCCCACTGCTGCAGGCAGCAGCTCATCAGCGGCTCAGTGCCCCTGGACTGTGACCTTTATCAGTCTGGGTCACTGACATTGAGAAGGACAGACAGGTCTGGTCTTCAGTGATTAATCCAGTTGTTTCAGATGGACCTCTTGTCAAGGGTGTGTCTTTTCTCTGATTTTTGAAAGGATGTAACAAAATAATGTGGCCAACTTCATGTAATCCAGTTGTGCCCAATCCTGGTCCTTGAGGGTGACTATTTTGCACGTTTTTGCCCTTCAGCTGGTCTTTAATTTATGCAGAAGGCTGTTGATCACTTATTCGTACAAATCAGGTGTGTCAAAGCAGAGAAAAGGCTAAAACATGCAGGATAGTGGCCCTCAAGGACCAGGACTGTGCACCACTGCTGTAATCACCTCTGTTGTTTTTGTCTCTCCAAAGAAAACTGGATTACATCACCCTTAAGTTGTTTTAGAGCAGTTTTTCCGATACATTCAAGGGCTGCTTTATATCTCCAGGCTCTATATGCAAATGTGAACTCTCTGAGAATCTCTCTGACCCTCGCATATTGCTAACCCTTGTTATTCTTTTTTTAATATTCAGACTTATGAAAATGAGGTTGAGACAAAAAGCCTGGCATTGTGTTAAAGCTGCCCCCTCCCTACACACACACACACACCCCTCTCTAAAATCTCAACCCCCCACATCTTTATTCTCTGTAACCCTCCTCTCCTTCTGCTGTTTTTCTTCTCAGCATCGAGAGACTACTTAAACTCTTATAGATACTGAATATGAATGTTTTATAGGTTTTACGTGCACATATGTGTGTGTGTATGTGTGTGTGTGCTTATTTTTAATCTGACTGATTTGCACCTTTTTTCATTTTTGTTTGCAAAACAAGCTCTATGAAACATACAAAACATAAATATGCAAATATGCTGGGCTAGAAGTTCATTCAGAATCTGACTTTGGTGAAAACTTAAAAATGTGGAGTTATTGTAAATTTTGCGTATGTAAAGATTATTTAAATTTGCAGTAAAACAAACGCAATATGTAATAAAGAATTAGCAGCTAATGTACATTATCACAGTAAACATACAGTAAATGTGTAGATCCTAAAGAGGCTTATCGTGGTCTCCATGTTTTTTGGCACAGCACACCATCAAGTTCTAAGGTCTGATGTATCATCTGCATGTTTTCTTTAAAACTATGTGATAAAAAAGGCAATAAATTCAGAATAGTTATACAGTTAAACAGAATAGTTATTAAAAGTGTTCCTAACTACTAACTGCAACTGATAAGACAACTCTGAGTGGTATTCTCTTTAATAAGCCAGTTTTCAGTGTTAGTTAGGCTGAATGGACTGTGGGTGAAGATTTGTTATTGCATCACATACTCCTCTTCATCAGAAAAAGACAATCACCACTTAGAGAGGAGAGGACGGGGTCATACTGGCATGAAATTGCCATGAGAAGCTTATTGTGTAGCTTCTCCACTCAGCAGCCAGCCTGTTGACTGCAGACACTGTTCACTCAGATGAAGCCCGTGATGGGGTGATGTTGAGGGGGGGGGACGGGTGTTTGGCTTGTGAGGAAAGAGATTTGTGAGGAAAATAATAAATGTCTGTCTGTGACTGTAAGTGACGTAAAAAAGGGCTCATTTGTTGAAACCTCTCTTTTCTCCCGGTGAGGAATCTAGTAGGATGAGGAGTTATTGGGAGGGCTGATGAGAGTGGTGGTGGGGGGTGTGTTGTGTGGGGTGGGTCTTGGATTGAACCGTAATCCTTTAGTCCTGGAGAGAAACTGGGCTGCCCAGTCTGGACAAACAATGTGTCAGGGACACACACACTCACACACATTGGGTGATTCCTACGGGCTGATGTGACTCCATCAAAAACAAACATCATGACAAAATGGCTTCAACAGAAACTAGCTGATCTGCTGCAAGAAAAGGTTGGTTCTGGTTGTGTTTTATAACAGTAGCAAAGAGCTAATGCGTTTTACGGATTAGGTGTGTTTGTGAAAGAGGCATAAGTGAGAGCATTGTTCAGATTATCCTGTGTGTACTGTTAGCAAAATATCTCATGAACCAGTGGATGCATTTGAATGAAACTCTCAGCGATCAATCCCTGAATCACTGAATGGGTATCTACAACTGATTTGGAGTCAATGACATTTAATATGGCCGCCAAAGCTGAGTATCATTAGCAAACACAAACATGGCTGTAACCTGCTCAATATTACAGCTATTATGCTGAAATTTGTTGTGAAAATAGCTGAGACTGACCAACATGTACCCTAAGCAGTAACTTATTCAGCATGATCTTTAAAACTAATTCATTAAAGTCAACTCTGTCTGTTAGTAAAATAGCTCATGATCCACTGGATGAGTTTGATAAACCTCTGTTTGATTGTATCCCGTCTCTACAGCCTTTCATGTCCTGCATGTAAGCTCTACATGTCCAGTATATTTTGTCCTGTTTAGTTTGCTGAAAGGAGAGAGATATCTGAACAAGTCATTATTGAAAACGATTACAAGTGATTATAATCACCTTTGCACTGCCCGTGTGTGTTCACTTGCAGTACGACCTGGAGAATTCAGGCTTCATCAGCACAGAGCGGTTCAGGGACTTGCTGGCCACCCACGGATCTGAACTTGACCCCCACAAACTAGAAGTCCTGCTGGCTCTTGCTGATGGCAACGCTGATGGAAAGATCTGCTACCAGGACTTTGTCAATCTGGTAAGAAGCTGTTTTTCAGCTACAACCATGCAGAATCTATTCATTTGTTCTTACACGTCAAAAAGGTTATTTGTGATTTAACAACCACGTCCTTCCACAAAATCACCCTACACTCAATATTGTCCGCAGTTTTGTTTTTTTTCATTTTTTTGCTCCAATTGTCATATTAAGCCCCAGAATCCATATTCCAGGATCACCTCGGCTACAAGGTTGGGATTTTTCCTGAGAGGAAATGATTCTCAGCGTGGTGATGAATTCCCTTCTTTACTCTCACCTTGCCCCATTTTCAGTTTCCCCTTCAAACTGCAGGCTGATGCTACGTCTCACTCAAGTGCCTCCATCTGTGCCTCCTGGCCTCCTTATTTTCTTTGCTGTGGTTACTCACACGAGGCTGAACCCTGGACTGTGTTGAGTGCTCCTGGAGTAGGAGTCATTCTGTGGGAAACAATAACTATGGAGTGACTGGGTGAGGGGCGTGCATATTTTTTTCAGACTGTGTATAATTCTTTGCGTGTGTGTGTTTTTTTTTCCGTCTCCTGTTCTTCAGAGCAATTTAATTGTGTGATTCAGTGGGTGAGGAATGGGGCCTGTAGGATGCTGGAAAAAACGTCAGAAGGAGTTTTTGTGGTGTGCTTTTGCATCAAGTCAGAGTGTGGTATAGAAAGTGGGACAGAGAGGGATGAGAAGTCTTCATCGTTGCGGAAGAAGAGTTTTGTTTTTTTCCACCCTCTGCCAAAAGGTGAAGGCAGATGATTGTGTTTTTGACTGTGTTTGTTGGTGTTTCACAATGTATCAGCTAAAACCACAAGGTCCCTGTGGAAAAACCAACCAAATGTTAACTTCAGAGAGGAGTTAGCGTTCTGTTCAGTTTGCTGGCAGTCGCTGATTTCTGTAAAGGTGATATGATAACAAGAAGTGTGGACGTCAGGAGTGATATTGGAGGGAGACGCAGAGGCCAGGACAGACAGAGACAGATTGTGAGAGGTTTATTTTGCACACCGTCTCTTCTTCGCACAGCAGCTCTTCCATCAGCATGATTGTCAGTAATTGCCTTATGTTGCTGCGTCACCAGCAGCATTCAAATCACAGTTCATTCCTCTCTTCACCTCCTCCTACTTTCCGTCTCTTCACCCTCTTCATCTTTACCTCTGTCTTTCTCTTCCTGTACAAACTCTCTCAGCTTTTTTCTCATCTTTCTCTGCCTTTCTCCATACATCACTCTGAAGTGTTGCATGGCTGGTCAGAGCAGAAACTGCCTCATGATAGCTTTATTTCTGGAAATGTCTACACTCTAAAGCTCTGTGTTTCTTTGTTGGATTTTTTTTCTTAACGGGTAGAATAAATCAGGGTATGTTTTTGTGGTTTTAAATTGTCTATTGCCTTTGTAGCAAGAAAACTCTTGGAAGCTTATGATGTTTCTGGCCACTTCCTTTCTTTAATGAGCACAGCACATGAAGAAATGTTCAACAATCAAAGCTTGATGTTGACAACTCTGACCATCACTGGAGCAGATCACAACCTAAACAACCTAAGCAGCCTGTCAAAATACAAAAAGAGTTACTGCTACATAAAAAGAAGACAAACAGGTAATTGATTGTGTCTGTTTTGCTGCCTGTCAGATACTACATTCAAAACGGCCCCAACAATCAATCAACTATAAAAAATACAAAAGTTGCTACAAATCTGAATTTTGCAAATGTTGGAAATTATTCATCAATTGGGTGGTGTGTTTGATTAAAGGATGCAGCCATACTTTAGAGATCCTGCTTTTGCTCCCCTACATTTTTTTTGCATCAGAGCTTCACAAACACCACAAGTTGTGCATCTTCTTTCAAGCTGTTACCTTTGCTACCAGACAGTGTGCACGCTTTAAGAGAGCTGCTCTGCATTAGCCAGCTTCTGCTTGTTAATTAAATATGTACAGTATTTGCTCATCATTCTAAGAAACAAAAAGTAATTTTCCTCAATCTAAATCATGTGTGTTCTGCCTGAATTTATTTTAAGTAAAAATTCTGTTTCACTTCCACTGATGCTCACTGAGGTGATTGGCACGCACCTTCAAGTTTATGCTCCTGAGTCATTTCCTGATTTGGGTCCACACTCACAGTGACTCATTAGTGGTTGGGCTGGTGGCACATAACAGCAGGACCATCCATCTGCAGCTGCAAGAGTTCAAGCTCGATTTGAGACATAGCTAATGAAAAATAGATCTATTCATTCTGAAGGAATTTGCCCTCTTCTGCAGGCATGATTGAGCGTTGCATAAACCGAGCATCATAAGAGGGACCTGGCAGTCCGATGAAAAAGAACGATACATCACTCTATCGCTACATAGCAAGTAGCTGTTATACATCTGAACTGAATTGATGATTTGAACTCTTGTTTTTTCTTTAGTACAGTGACAGGAAATTACATTTGTAGTGCAAAAAACAATCAGAGAAACCAACAGCACAAACACCTACACCAAATTTAGTTTTGTAAATGGACACTCTGACTGAACTGTTTGATTGAGGCATTTGTTAGACAGTGATTTTAGTTTAGAGACCACTCTGTTGACTTCAACACATCACTATTAAGTGCCAGACATCACAACATAAACCTTTCCTCAGACTTTCCACCATGTGTCACATTTATGATAAAAGCTCATAAAACTCCCCTTATGTGGATTGTGTCTTTCTTCCATTCTTCCATTTTTCCTCCTGTTTCTTATGAACATTTCTTTTCACTTATTGTTATTTCTGTTGATCAAACAGTCGAACCGTCTCTTGCCGGTTGAACACCCGTTTGTCTCCTACACCTCTGCTTTCTGCTTCTCCCTTCTCCCCTTGGCACAGGGTTGAACACACAGAATGCCATTCTTTCTTTTGTGTTTGTTAAAAGGAGAGGAATTGCAATCACTTCAGCAGAAGAATTGACTGTCTTTATGGAGCAAGGCCCTCAGGGGGGTGGTCTGTGTGTGTATGTGTGCTCTTTGCCTTGTTGTGAGGTCCAGAAGTGACCATGGTAACCTGTAATCATTTTCCCACAGTTTGCTGAGCTCAACATTTAGGCAGAAATAATTGGCTTTTTTCAGGTTCAAGCAAGCTTATTTGCCAATCCTGTAAATTTGGACAGTGTGCACACCTTATTGTAGGGCAGTGCCCCTTCCATCTGCAGAAAGAGGCTTTTTATTTATCTACTTTCTTGGTTTCAGACGAGGATAAGAATTCAGTCTGTTCTGGATGACTGAGACACTACACTGTTGGGGTAAATACTGTATGTGCGTTGAAGTTTTCTGATTTATCTACATTGTTTGTTTCACAAATTAAAAAAAAACACATACAAAGATTTCAGCATGTTGGCTTCATCAAATTACACACTATACCTTCAAAATTTTGTATTTAGTTAAAAGTCATAGGGGTTGTGTGATCTTTCAAAGTTTTACAAGAGTCTGCCAAAGATATATTGCACATAATTTAATTTAATTTAATCATTTTCCATGTAGTTGAACCTGCAACTCCACAATATATACTTAGGTGTCTTGTTAATGTTAAAACAACTTGCTAAAATCACATCCGAACCTCTTGCAGTCACAGTGACACTGAAGTAGCATTGGGTTGTCACAAATGAAAAGGGAGAATAGTGAAGGTGTAAGAAAGAAACAGAGTGAAACAAGAAGGGAGCCTGTGAGGAAAAAGGTGAGATGAGATGAAGGTCCTTGCGTTGTCAGGCAGAATTTTATTAAGCGCTCAGCAAGTGTAATAAATGGCACAAAGGTTTTAGATTGTGCTGATCAAGACAGAAAGCTTGAACTGGTACAACTTTATATCTGCAACAATAAATAATTTAGATGCTTTTTTAAATCAGTTGATAAGATGACAGAGAAAAAGTCATTTCTTGTAGATTTTTTTTGTGCCATAAGCTGTCCATAAATGTGCAGTTTATCAGAAAACCCCAGCTACACGTTTACAAAAATGTGTTTCTTTTTCTGAACAAGCCTTGTCAGCAAGGCTTATGTTCTTGATCATGAATATAATTTAAGCTGCCTCCCATGCTAACACCCGCTTAATTTTCTCACTTGTAAAACTTGCCTGTTGCACAGGAACTAAAATAGTTGTGAAGTTGGTGCGACAACAAAAACTGACTCACAATTTGCTGCAAGTAAAAGATATTGATCTCAGAGACCGAGATGTGATAGGAAAGTATTTTGGTCATGAAATGATGCTACAGGTGTTCCAAAGACCCAGTGAGGTAAAAATTGTGTGTTGATGACAGAAGATTGAAGAGAATTAAAGGTACATTTGAAAGACCAGAAGTTTGACCCCATTCTCTTTCTTATCTTATCCATCTGTTTATATTCTTTCTTTACCCATTTTCCCCATGGTTTCCTCTTCTCCTGGTTTCCCTCACCAAGATGAGCAACAAGCGCTCCAACAGTTTCCGAAGGGCCATCCTGCAGGGGAGCAGGCAGCTAAAAGGCTGCAGTCTCAGAGATGAGGTCGGCCTGGGGCTGCCCCAGCGGTTAGTTCGCCACGTCGCCTATGAAACGTTGCCCCGCGAGGTCGACCGTAAGTGGTACTTTGACAGCTACTCGTACTGCCCTCCTCCCTGGCTCATTTTGGCTATCACCATTGCAGAGGTAATTTGTGTGTTCATTATTCTTTTAAAAAAATTGTAAGTTGTAATTTGAGTATGTAGTGGTAAGCAGAGATAAATATTCAACTAAATACTGTGAACGGATTTGGATTTAGCTCGTCTACCATCTGTTCACAAAAGTATCAACATAAATGTCACATTTGATGTGATGCACACAACAAAACAATATTCCCTAGTTGTTTGTTTTGTGCTCTGCCAGGTAGCAGTGTTCATGTATTATGGAATCCAGCTGGATCGCCTGGTCCTGCAGGTGTCCAGCCCGTCCTTCCTAAAGAGCCCCCTACCCTACCACCCCCAGCTCCGAGCCCAGGCCTGGAGGTACCTCAGCTACGTTTTCATGCACACTGGGTGAGTTCAAATCTTGCAAGTTATCAAAAAATAGATGTTGTAACTTTTTACAAAACTGTTTTTAGTATAACTTTTATCATTTAAACTTTGACTTTCTTTGTTTGTTTGCCCTGTATCTGTTATGTTTGGGGTGATTTAGGTTTATGTGGTTTGAAAATCTGAAACAGATGAAAAGTTGTTACATGAAATTTTCATATAGACAAATACAGTTATTTGTCCACATTAAAAACCAATAAACAGAGAAGGTAAACACGATTTAGGCAAGTAAACAAGTACGTTATACTACAGCTCATGATTGTCACTGAGAGATTTCAAAGCAAATCCACAAGAAGTTATCTCCTGGGATACCTGTTGTGTTTATGTCCCAAAACAGTGATTGTTCTTGGGTTATTGGTGCCATGTGTACACAGTTAGATGGTGCTGTCTCAATAATTCATTATATTTTATATCATAATGACTAATTTGATCCGTCCCACCGGATATTCTCTCCTTTTCTGTGAGAAGAGAAATGTGTATTTTATCAGTTCAGTCATTCACATTTAATTACTCCTAGGGGTAATTTAGTCCCAGCAATAAAGAGAAGTAATAAAATTGTAATTTACCTCAGAGATCCTGCCGCTTCTGGTGATATTAGGGCTGGCAGGATATGCTGAAAAGATCCACTTTAAGGGCCCGGGGAGGAAAGGACATGTCATGATCTGTAGTTTTAATTGTTGTGACAGCAGCATACGCTGGAGTCTGATGACGGTCGCATTAAAATCATATTGTGAATGACACTCAAAGAAAATCCTAGTTGAGCTTTAAGACGTGCAGTGTGACAGCAGCCTTAGTCTTAAAACATCTCACATCTATAGCATCATGTGAATTCGACATGTTTTAGGGCTTGACCAGGCGTGCGCCTGTTTACAGAAGTATATTTTTCTTTATGAGCAATGCTTTTATTGTGCCTGCAGAGTGAAGTAGCAGTCATGATTACGTGCATTTTTCTGCTCTCATTATGAAAATAAATTAAATTTAAAAAATAATAGTGCTTATATTGAGTCCCCTCAGAGAACATTTTCATCTGAACACAATAGGATGCATGGGTATGCAGAGCTCTGCCTGACAGTACAGCCCATTTCTCACAGCCTCATTAGCAGTGTAGCTAAAGGTAGCGGCTGTTCGAAGTGAAGTTTCCTTTGTGCAGTTGGACAGGCTTCTCCCTGCTGATCAATAAGTCCCGTTGTGTCTCTCTGATCGCTGTTAAAATTTTCTGTAGCTGAGGTGTCTGCTTTTAATATTTTCTTTGTTTTATCCTGTTTCTGTTGGAGGATTTATGTGTCTCCATGCATGTATTTGTTTTGGTAAAGTTTATGTGTATGACTAAAATGCTTGTTCAAACTGTGCTGTCAGAGCACAGCTTATTTTTTGTCAGTTGGTGGAGGGAAAACGGAGGACTTCTACGTTGGTTTTGGTTATACCTTTAACATTTGCTGGATCGGGATTGACAACAGAATTCATCTACAGAAAGCAGAAAGTGGTTATAGAAACAAAAAGAGTGAAAAGAAAACTGAGAAAAAGACCCTTAGATGTGTTGAATGTTTTGCCACATTGTTTATTTGTGGTGTTTATGTGTATTAATCAAACTGAAACACAAACCAGGAGTTGGGTTGCAGGTTTTGATGTTTCAATTTTGAACTGTTCACTTCATCAAACATGTTTCTGTGGGGTATATTGGTCTTTGGTTATGTCATCTTTGTGTGTTCTGGATTTAACGTGAGTCTTCAGATGTTGTAAGGTCAGATGTTGTGGAAATATGAACAATAAATATCTTACTTGTTATAGACACTGACATTAGCAAAGATGAGAAATCATAAACTTTCACTTAACTGCAATTAGAAAGATATAAACTATTACTCTAAAATTATGTTGATAAAAAAGGTTTCATCAAAGTTCAATCAATTTTTAAAAATAATTTAAAAACCTTTGGCCTGTTTTTCGAAAATGTAAATGTGGATGTATTTACCACTCTGACTTTAACAGTTTTAATGTGCGTGCGTGCGTGCGTGCGTGCGTGTGTGTGTGTGTGTGTGTGTGTGTGTGTCACAGGATTGAACATTTGAGCCTGAACATGGCCATGCAGCTGCTGGTGGGAGTCCCTCTTGAAATGGTCCACGGCGCCCTGAGGATCGGCCTGGTCTACGTGTGTGGTGTGCTGGCAGGTGGGCATGTGATTTCTCTTTTCGCTCTCTTCATCCTAGTGGGACGAGACACTCACGTTTCTGTTCTGCCGTTGTTCCATCTGCTTGTTTCATGTTTTTATGCATTTAACAGCCCATCAGAATCAGCATACATGTGGAAGTGTGTCTGTGTGTGGCGCGTCAAGGACAGATGGCTTAGTGTCTCTGTGTCCCAGCAGATGAGGCAGGATGTAGGGGGTTGCCAGTGCTCCATCAAGAGCCCCACATCCCCCCCAGCTTCATTTACAAAAGGACCAGGCAAAGAGACATGTCAAATAAAGTTCAGTCATAGAAAAACACAGTCAGTGATTATGAAAACAAACATGGAGCCCGTATGACAAGCGTGATGACAGAGCGGAGAGGTGAATTTTAAAAGTGTTTAAAAGACTAATTCAAAAGAGAGAAACCAAAGAAGATAAAAAGAGATGACAGAGGCGAGAGCGAGAAAATCTTAAATAAAATGTTCCTTTTTTTTAACTTCATGTGAACTTCAGTTGCCGTTCAGTGTTCAGCTCTGTTCAAGTGAAAGGGTCAGTAATGACTAATAGAAATCAACCCTCAATGTCAGATAATTTTTAATAACTCATCTGATGCTGCAGACGTGTTACAGTAAACGCTGTGCTAGTTAGAGGGAGAAAAAGTTTAATCAGTCTAACAATACTGTCGTAACTGCAGGCTACTGGGAATTTTATATATTCCTGAATATTTCTCCCTTTCTGAATTTCTATTTGTGTGTGTGTGTGTGGTTTTTTTTTTTTTTGGGGGGGGGGTGCACTGACAAATCCCAACAGGATACCAGCTGAGCTGACCTATAGTTTTAACCTCACTGTGAAACGAGGAGGAAATTAATCAAACACCCTCATCAACACACACACACACACACACACACACACACACACACACACACACACACACACACACACACACACACACACAC
>JAVKLF010000100.1:1196279-1235180 GCA_034783495.1 Millerichthys robustus
CACTACTGAATAACTGTATGACTAAAGCTTCATAATGAATAATTGCAAAAACTGATTAGATCTTAGTGTCTTGTGACATCATTTCAAGTCGGCGACAATTGGTACATCATGTCATCCATTCCCATGGCTATGTTCTTTTAGTCCATTGCTTAACACAGGATGTGCATGAAGTTTCATTTAATTGTCTTGAGAGGATCATAAGTTAAGGCATGGGCAAAAACAAGTTTATGGATGGACATATGTCCATCTTTCGATGGGCATTTATCAATAATAATAAAAATTATGACAAACAGTAATTGTGTCACCACTTAGAGAGTCACTATTCATATATGTTCCCACCATGTAATGAATGACCAAATGTTTTTGTTCCTGCAATCTGCACTTGTTGACTCACTTGCTGCTCTTGTTGCCTAATAGGGCCGGAAACGTTGCGCTGCGCCTGCATCATCTGCTGCTGGATTTGTAAACGCTGGTACGCCTGAACAGGCAGAACAAAAGCAACAACTTTATTAGAGAAATCAATCGATGAATGACATGCATTTCCACATGTTTGCAATTTTCTGCTGAATCCATGTCAGATCAGCATTTCTTTAAAATCAAACCAAAAAGGAGCTTTACCATTTGCAGTTGCTGGAGTTGATATAACAAGTTCATTTGTTGAGGGTTTATTGGTGAGGTTAAAAGTGCAGGATTTAGACCAATGTTTTTTGCTGCAAACTGCAAGAGCTGTGCTTGGACCTGGAAAGAAGGGAAACCAGAGGAGGCAGGAAAAAAAAGACATGAAACAACAGACTTTTAAATGACAACAGCCGCCCCTAGTGGCAAAATTAAATACATTAAAAATCAAAAGGTTGACAAATCTTTAGAGTTCATAAAAATAAAAACAGTACAATCTCTGAGCTCACTTTCACCATAATCTCTGAGTTAAGAACTGCAAACCATTTGTGAACAAATACTGTATGCATTTTTATAATTTACTACCTGAGGGGAGAGAAACTGAGGCACTTGAGCACGTAGACTAGGCTGGGAGGAGCTGAGAGGTGGCACTGGTGGCTGAGGAGGCTGCTGCTGCTGCATGGCCCGGGTTTGTGCTGCTCCACTACCGCCAAACATTCCACTGGATATCTGAAAGAACCAGTTACAACAGCAACATTAAAAAGAGGTTTTTAAACCCATAATTATTTAGAGAACAACAATTTAAGTGTACTTTGGCTCTAATATTTATGACATTTTATCTCAATCTGTCACCCAACCAGTGATATGTATGAATGCTGCATGTGGATTATCATATTTATTTCTTCTGCTCATTTATCTTAAAACTACAAACTGTAATGTACAATAAAACAGAAAATATAATGACTTAATTACCTGTCTGTTGTTCAAGTTTTGCATGGCCAGCCCCGGATTGCCCTGTCCCAGACCCTGCCCAGGAAGGCTACTGCTGGCCAGGGGGAGCTTCAGGCTTTGGGAAGGCAAAAATGGTGATGGAGGGGCATCATCTGACAGGACACCATCCTGGAGCAGAAACAAAAAAGAAAGAGGGGGCATTTATGATGACACAAATGTACAAAAAACATTTTACACAATTGATCACACACTGATCTATTCTTGATCTACTGCCACTTTTAACAACTCAATATGTTAAAAATAATAAAGTACATAATGAGAATAACAGTGAAAAGTAGCACCCTTCATGAAGGTGTTGCACTTGCATTCATCATATACGAGCAGTATTTATAGCTGTGGAAACTGGTCAGCTGCTCATTTTCTCACCTTGTCGAGAAAGGTGGTGCGGTCTGAGGGGTCTTTGGAGAGTGCAGAAGGACGACACACTAGAGGCTTGTTCATGCCGTTGCTATAATCAGATAAACCCATGCCCCGCTTGTCCAGGTCCGTCTTCTTCTCCAGCAGGGCAGCTAGACGCCGAAAGCAGCAAGAGGTTAGAAGTAGGGATTGTAATTTTAATTTTTTTAATATATTGCAGTGTTATTTTTTCTTTAATTTAACAGCCTTAAAATATTGACTGGCATAAAATACCAAATGAATCAAAATAAAAAAGGAAAGGAACTGCATATTTGCGATTTTAACATTTGCAACACAAATATGAAGGTGAACCTACTCATGGCCTGATCAAGGTTCATGTTGTTGCTCTTTAATGCCTCCTCAGCAGGATCTCGCTGTAACACATCAGGAAAATGTTTGTCGTTAATAAAACCTCAAGGAGTTTTACAACAAAAGCAAGCAAAATTTTCACTTCTTTGTATGTCTATGTTTGTACCGGAAAGCCCATGTCTGTGAGCTGTTTGATGAGACGGTTCATGATCCAGGCTTCATCTGGCTTGCTGCTGATCTTCCCCTGTGAAATACCAGCAAAATATTGTTAGCTTATTTCTACCAACATGATCTTGTTGCCATAGTCAGTCTTAATTAATACTTTTCTGACAAAGGTAAAGTTTTTCGTCTGACCTTGTTTGGACACTTCTTAGGTCCATTGCCCCAAGAGTTACAAGATGAGCTACTCTCCTGGGAGGTGGGGCTGTTCCATACATCCCCATCCTCATTGTCCCACTGGTTAGTAGACATGCTCATTTCATCTCCATTTCCCCAGCTATCTTGCATAGGTTTGGGGCCTAAAAGCAACACAAGCAAAAAAAACCCAAAACAAAACAAAAAACAATCCATCAAATTTTTAAATCTGTCAGTAAGAATATGTACAGCCTTTCATGTTGCACTTCTCAATTTCTCAGTGAGCAGCAGGTAATTTTTAACCTGACCACTTGGTGTCACTGTTGGCATATGACAATAATTGCTTTCCTTTTATCTGCAACTATCATTTCAAACAGTTCAATAGTAAAAAATAACAACAGTCTACTAAGGCATGGAATTGTTTTAATCCTAGCAATACTCCAGTCAAGTGTCACCAACAAACACCTTCAGAGCTGAGAGAAATTGTAGTGGTCTAATGAAACTTCGTTTTATTTTCTAACCATGCAACATAAAAATACACAGTTATCCAAAACCATGCTGGGGTTTACAGAAAGTGCACAAGAAAGAAAAGCAGTTGCAAAAATAATCATAACAATTCAGAAATATTTTCATGATTCATTCTTGGATTTTACCTGGCTTGCAAGGTGCTGAACCTGTGGGTCCGTTGGACCTGACAAATGGGCCAGGGGGCTCATGGCCACTGTCCCCCCATCCTCCAACGCCACCTGAGGGTTTACCCCAAGCAGAGGTACCATTGTCAACAGTTGATGTTGGAGCTGCTGGCTCTCCCCAAGCAGGCTCTGACTTGGGTTGGAAACTAGGAAGCTCTCCCCATCCTGGCAGAAAAATATTGGGTTACAAAAAGGCACAAAAAAAATCTAACAAACAAAAAACACTACATTCCAACAGTAAGATCTTAGTTTGCAGATTTTTATCTAAAAATAAGTCATCCTTTATTTTTTTCCTCAAACAAATAACAGATTGTTAAGAGCTTGAATTTAGAATGTGGGTGTAAAATCATACATTAAGAAAATCATCATAATCTTTAGGATTTGCTGATTTCTAGCAACAATAAGAAACAGAAATCACAAGAAGCCTGGTATCATAAATGCTAGCCTCCTCCTGATAGGGAGTTTCTTGGTTGTCAGGTTAGTGTCTCTATTAATTTGTAAGAGCAGAAAAAGACTGTAGCTCAAGAAAGGTCAGAGCAGTAATGATTTGACCTGAGTTTGAGATTAACTGTATCTGGTCACCCTGAGTAAGTCTTAAGGTGATCATTAAGCACCAATGGAGTTGTGTTACAAATGACAAACAGCAGGGTGCAGTAGTCTCATTTCATAAGCGAAAGGAAAAAAAGGACTGTTTTTGGCACCGTGTACCAATAAACATAGCAAGAGCTATCAAATCCTTCAAAAATATTTAATAAACAAATACAATTATAATTAGGAAGATAATTTTCAGTTATTTTGTGGTCTTGCTGCTTTAAGAGTCAATATAAACATTGTCTCTTTAAATTTTCTTTTTAGTGCCATTTTTAAAATACATTTGTACAGTATCATGATAATTACAATGAATTTTACAAAACACAATCAAGAGTTTAAAAAATAAAAATGGCAAACATCTTAAATACCTGGGTTGGCAATGTGGGGCCTACCCTGTGGACCAGAACCTGGATGTGGGTTGGCATTGTTGGGTGACCCATTGTTATTTCCTTGGTGCTGCAGGTGAGTTGGGGCCTGGCTGTGATGGCCATGAAGATGCATATGGTGATGATGATGATTATTGTTATTGTTGGCAATAATCATTCCTCCATTCTTGCTGGGAGGAGGGCCACTGTTGCCGGTGTTATTATTAGGATTATTACGATCCCACATGTTGACAGTCTTGTTGTAGGCATTGGGATCACCCCAGGTTGATGTTCCATCGTCAATCTCCATCTTCCTGCGAATGGAGGGAGGAGAAGGCTCTTCCCAACCAGTGGGCTCCATGCCTTGGTCTTGTTTGCATACATTTCCCCAGCTAGAGTTGTTCTGCTTCACAGAGCTAGGACCACCCCAGGAACCAATGCTACCAGTGCTGCTCCCACTGCTGCTGCTTTCCTGAGGCTTGGAAGAGCCCCAGCCTCCCTGCACTGGGCCACTGTTACGTGAGGTCTCCCCCCAGTTACAGTTACTTACAGCAGGAGTAGGTTTACCCCACCCACCTCCTCCTCTTCCTTTAGGGCTTTCTTTCCATCGACCAGTTCCTCCATTATCTCCTTCTTCTTCCCACATGCTGTTAGAAGTCTCATTGTTCTTGACATCTGACTCTTCCCAGTCCCCTGGGGTGGAGACGTTGGAGCCCCCATTGCCGCTGCCCCAGCCACGAGAGCTTTTAGGTCCTTCTCCCCAGCTGGTAGGATGTTTTTTCATCATACCATCATCCCAGCTGGGTGACTTTTCTTCAGAACCCCACGATGGGGTGCCCTCATTTTTAGAACCATTAGTAGGTAAAGGATCTCCCCAGCCAGTGGTTGTGCCATTTGTGGCCTTGTTAAGAGTAGGGGATGGTTCCCCCCATCCTGATCCAGTCGGAATTGGCTGAGGTGGAGGGGGTCCCCATCCAGATGAAGATGCCCCCTCACTGTCACTCTTTCCTCCAGAACCAGGCTTCTGATTGAGTCCAGTATGAGGATTAATAGTACTTCCATTGGCTGATGAGGGACCACCATTAGAGTTGGAGCATCCCATAGTGTCAGAGCTGCTAATGCTCTTCCCATCATCAGAATTGGCTTCTTCCATCTCCCAAACAGTGTGTTGTCGGATGGGGGTCTGTCCCCAACCTGAGTTGCTTAATACTCTGGGATCTAGATCCTGTCGCGGTAGCAAAGGTGTAAAATCCATACTGGAGGATCTGTCTCTGTGATGTGATCGACCCTCACTGCTGTCCCCGCTATCCTCACTAGCTGGGGCTGTTCCTGAAAGCTTACCCCATGAGCTAATTTGCTGTTCTTGACCTGAACCAGAACTTCCAGCATCTACAGAGTCCCAGCTTTTAGATACATCTCCAACCTCCGAGGATTTGCCCCAATCTCCCCAGCCAACACTTCCACTATTTCCACCACCACTTCCTTGGCGGTCCCAGGTAGAGAGAGCTGTAGAGGGAGTTGATTCCCAGCTTGAGTCTTTTGGAGACTCAGCTGCTTTAGTTTCTCCACTGCCCCATACAGAGCTGCTTGTTGTTTCACCATTAAGCTTGGATGATTCAGTGGGCGATTGGCCTCCCCAACCAGTTAGGCCATGGATGGGGCTCATAGGCTCCTGAACTTGTTGCTGTTGTTTAGTGTAGTTTGGTCCATCAGTGTTATGGTTAACAGGCTCCATATTGAAGGATAAGTTTGTGTTGGCTGAGGGGTGCTGTTTATCATTTTCATTAGAGCTCATCATGCTGACCCAGCCTCCCCCACCATTATCTGCATTTCCATTTCTCATGTTTCCATTACCATTAATACCTGGTGGGAGGGATGAAGATTTGGACACTCCACTGGGACCAATAACACCACCTCCCCCACTTTCATGTCCCAGAACAGGCCAGGCTGATGGGTTGGCATTTGGGTTGAGGTTCAAGTTAAAATTAGGTGATCCCCAGTTATGGGAAGCTCCAACTCTTCCAGTATTCATTCCATCTTGTTTTCCATCTGAGCCCCACCCTCTGTTACCTGATAGTGTGTTGGTTGAAACAGGTCCTGTCATCATGTTATTGTTTGTTTTAAGAGAGTTGTAGAGGGCCTGCTGGCCAGTGGTACCTGTGGCCATACTCAGAAAACCACTCCTACTAGTTGCAACGGCAGCACTGGTGTCTTGGTTAGAGCTAGCCAAGTCCAGGGAGCATTCTGGTGTTGCCAGGTGGATGGGGTCACTGCTACAGCTGATGGATGGCCAAGATTCGGAATTGCTTCTGTTATTGATTACTTTGTCCCAACTGTTGGTACTGGAGGATTTGTCAACTGGTACAGAAGATCCCCAATGAGAGCTATCATGGTGGGCACCAGAACCACTCTGGAGGGGTGTATCTGAATAAAAAAGATAAGATAAGAAAGGTTAGACAAATAGTTAGTTTAACATAAAGCAAATAGCTGGAGATGTGTCAAACAAGGGGAATTAGGAGGGCAAATTTATTTAGGTGTAAGAAACATAAAACAAAAAAGAGACAGATGTGTACATCATGAAAAGGGATAAAAATTAAAACAAAGTGGGACGTGTACTAGCCTTTTTTGAAGAACATCATGTAAGTTTCTAGTTAGTTTCCTTAATTTTCCTCAATTTTGTCTTATTTGTTAGTTATCAACAGTTATCTGCATTAACAGGATAAGATTGTCACACTTGCACTCTCCAGAATTTACCAAATGATCAAAATGTACAGTCAAGTGTCTTCCAAGCAATATGACATAATATTGTACTCATAAAAAAAACAATTCCCTTGGATATTTTGTTTTTATTACAGCCATAAATCAATCAAGCTCAATATAAATTAGCTTTTTTGTTTTTATAAAATATAAAAAAAACCTGTTCAATCACTAAGGGAAATCAAATCTCTGTAAAGTAATGCCAATCAAAAAAGTGCAATGCAAATAAATGACTGCCTAAAAATTTACCACCTTTAAAGTGACTGTCCTAAATCAAATGAGATAAAAGGTTATGATGATTGAAAACTACAAGTTAGGGGATGGATACAAAGGATTCAAGGCTATAAACATTTAGGAGTTCTGTTTTTTCCATTATTAAGAAATTGAAGGAATATGGGATGTGTAAATCTGACAAGAGCAGACTGTCTGTTCAAATCAAGTGACCATGCACCACCAAGACACCTGTGCCTACTCCAAAGGAGTTATAAGCTTAGTCAAGTGAGATGGGAGAAACTGAGCTACAACAGTTTCCAGAGTTCTTCACCAATGTGGTGTTTTATGAAAAAGCTACTGTTGAAGAAAACTATTTAAATCTCAACTAGAGCATTTTAGACAATCCAGGCTAACTCTATACTGACCCCAATAGATTTATGACAGAATTAACAGCCTAAAACATCCAACTGAATACTTCTTACAGGCACTACTGTATATATCCTCTCATTGGTGCAGTCAACCAACCAGAAACAGATGTAACCATTTTATCTACAATCCCTTTCTCATTTTTTATATATTATTATTATTGTTTCAAATTTAAACTCTTTTCCATGCCATTTCATATTTTGCTTCTCGTGTTCTTTTAGAAATTGCTCTTATTACTTTAAACCACCCCTTTCATTTTTAATTTGGTCTCTACCCTTCATCCCCTTACATGTGTTAATTTCTCCATCTTTCCTAGCATGCAAGAGGTCCATCAGTCCCAGTACTAGGTTTGCTGACTGGTCTTGTGAAGGGAAGCCCAAGTGGAACGACACACATTTATTGGAATGAAACCAAGACCACTTCTCATCCATCACTCTTTGGCCTACTCCCTCCCCCTCCAACTGCACTATAAAATTAGTGATAATTGTGGCTCTCTTCTGGGTTTACTACGATACTTGCATTTGCTTAAGAACACTTTCTTATTCAAAAGACTTTATTCTCTCCTTCTTGTATACAGTTGAATAAAAAGCTTAGATATTTATATTGAATGTGTATGCATGTCCAAATGTTTCCAAACATTTGTGACAAATTTCTGTCAGAAACAATAATAAATAAATAAATATGTAAATCAAATACAAGCAACAGAAAAAAGTGTTTTCCAGAAACTATGATAAGCATGGATCTGCACAAAAGTAAATTTATTAGGCACAAAAGCATCCAATCAAATGGGGAAACTAATAATAGAGCGAGTCATTGGTATAAAAGGGTAATCAATCATTGGGAGGCAGCTAATCAATAATCTTATTAATGCTAGTGGAGAAGAACAGGGAGGCTATTGATCCAGCATGCAAACACCCTGACCACTAGGCAAGCCTCTCGCTGCTGGCTGAAAAACCAATGAGAACTACAGTCATAAATACCACCAGCACAAAGGCCAAACAAGCACATAAAAGCAGAAGTTCATTCAGTAATTATTTGAGGAGACTAGAAGATTAATGTGCCTTTGGAAACATGGACTCTAGATATTTATCTAAGTTTATTTCAAATACAACATTCAACAAGGTCTCTTAACTACTATAAAGCTTGTGTGCAGCTTATCAGAGAATCACGTGATCCATGTTTAATCCTCATGGTGAATGATGAGCTTCCTTCATTAGTTCATCATGATGTGTGTGGTTCCTTTAAAAAGTGGGAAATTTTCCACTAAAATCAGCAACAGTTGCCCAATACTTAACAATGGGCTGTACAAGTTGTTAAGGGGACAAACCAAATACCTCATTTCATTGCTTTAAAAACAAACTAACAAGAAAGCAAGCAAACAAAACCCCAGAACAAATGTCCAAATAAATTGCACCAATTAGAAGAGCAAATTGTGAGCAAAGTGTACTATTAGCTAAAAATCTTTTAGGGAAGTTCTCAGCTCATCTTTGCCAAATAAAATACTGAGAGGAACATCTATTGCGCTTATCCTGACATCTGGGTAACTTGTCTTTCTGTCCCAGGATAGATAATAGATGGAACACCAACGAGCTTTAAGAAATCAGATATGAAATAAAAAGACTTTATATTAAACAGCCAACATAATAATAATAAAAATAATGATACATTTTTGTACCTACATAAGCAGTTGAAGTAAAATTGTCCCTCCAATTTAATAGTAATGACCCTGTTTATTACAATTTTGTTTGTTTTATAGTCATTTTGCTGCTGCCCTCCATTACCTTAAACTTTTGTTATACTGTATTGCTGCAGTAATTTCAATACAGTTACAAAATCTTAATTTTAAGACAGAGACAAGGTCAAAACAATTCACTCAGGAAAATAAAACATTTATTTGTTGGAAGTGAGTGGGCAACTATTCAGCCCATTGCTTTTAGATAGTGAGCAACTTGCTACAGGAGGTGTTGTGAATGAAAATTTCTTCTCAACACACTTATCTCCACTCCCAGGCAGCATTATTGCACGGTGTTATCAGACTTGTGGTAGATGTGTATACGCACCGACTAATGTCTGCAGTCAGCTTGCAGGAAAAAAAGGGAAAATCAAAAAGAAAAACATCACAGCAGGAGAGATCTCTTACATCTGTACTGACTGTGCTTTTCTTTAAGTAAAGTTAGAAGCTGTTACAACTTAAAGGCAAGCCAGATGGGAGCCTACAATTAAAAAGCCTTTAATTAAAAATTTCATAAGCTTTTGGTCTTCTTACAAGTATATCTAGTTCCAGCACTAATCTCAAGTTTGCATGACAAATGCCCAAAGTAATACAGACCACGGGAACAATTTCTGCTATCTTACTCGGCAAAGAAAGCACTGATGCTCTATAAAAGGTAGTAGAAAAAAATGTAAACACAAACAGAAAATAATTATACGGTCAATCAATATTGATTAAACATACTCTCCAGAACTTCAACTAAATTTTAGAGGTGTAGTGTTGCCCTGTAAAAATACTATTTAGGTCCGGAATTTTTTTTGATGAATGCATTAAAAAAATAACTGTAAAACAAATGATGAAGGAATTAAATGTTACTGCTACTGACTATGAAAGAATAAACTGCTTTTTTTTTTTTTTTTTTACAATTTCAGAATAACATGTTAGTGTGTACCATTTAATACTCAATAAGACTACAAATTTAAAAAAAATAAACAGATTGTCATTTCATTTCTCACTGCAAACACTCATTAATTCAGAGGCGTTTGTTGTGGAATAAAGCAAAGAACTGTTATTTAAAGCCACTGAATCTTTTTTGGCCTTTTCAGGTTTAGGTTGTACTTGGCTATACATAATTTTCTGTAACTGTGTGTTTTTCCAGTAGCAAATGAGCCATGACTAAAATGGACCACTGAGTACTACAAGTAGAACAATTTATCATAGAAAAACTGGTTTGCATAATTTTAACCATCTTTTGTCATATGTACTCGTGAACCTTATTGCATTTAAAAATACGTAAAAACACATATGTGCCGACTAGAACAAAACCACCTTGTTATAATTCACCCAAGCATGTGCTGATTTGTGTTCATTTAACTCCTTCCCATGAATTCTAGAAAGGTCGTGCCGATTCTTGGCAAGTCAGTGATTTGAAGGAGGGGCATAAAAGCAAGTTGAACATGAAAAACAAAGACCAGGGGACAATTATTTTCATCCACTGGTTGCAATCATGTGTGAATAATGTGCTTCTGTGTTCATTCAGGTCGCAATTAGGAAGGCATTCTTTGATTATGCCTTGTGAATGAAAAGAACAAAAAATAAAATAAAAACAAAAGAGCCCTCTATGGTTCCTCATCCTCCCAACAGGGAGCAAGGCTGCCTTTTGTGTGCACATATGAGCATTTTATTGCTTCCTTCCTCCATGGAACTATTCAGACTGTTAGAACTACTGGGATACTCGGAAATAAACATTTTCAATGATGTATACATAATTAATGATTTTAATAATACAGTGATTCTCTGTGATGCCATACAGAGTTAAAGCAAAAATATTAAAAGATGGAGTTGTCGTAACAAGGGCTCACTGCCATTATAGAAATGGGCATTTTGCCAAGAATTAAATATATCCCCTCCCCGTTCAATGAATTTAGAGGCTGGGTGACAGAACAAGTAACGATGAGGGGGTGGGGAAAAAAAAGAGATGAGATGCTGATGGGGGAGGGGCTCGCTTGTGCAGCATCAAGGGAAAAGATGAGAAAAGGCATAAGCAGATGAAAGAGTCACTGTGGCAACAAACTGATTTTCTTATTTTGACAAGCAGACACAAACCAAGCTCCACAATGCAATTTAAATTGTGGGATAACACAAAATCCAAAGCAAAGAGAGCAGCGACATTTATTAGTCTTTTGTCCCCCAAATAGATGCTCTCCATTTCTCACTGAGGAGAGCTGTACACCCAGGCACATCAAGGACAGCGTGTACTTGTTTTTCCGGAAGCAGTAAGAAACAGAAAGACTGAGGGAATGTTCTCCGGGGGGTTGGAAAGCTCATCATTCATGTCTGTTTACCTCTGCTGAGATAAAAGAGAAAATGCAAGCAGGAGGCTGTGGTGACTTTTCTAGTTTCCCTGACAGAGGCTGAATTAATGAAGCCACTAGGGGGTTCACTCACTTGTTTGGCTCTGAGTGTGACACAGTAAGGGGCAACCCGTACCTCCCTGGCTTCATTAGGGCCAAGTACTGTTTTCATCATCTGATGGTTTTAAAAGCATACAAAACAAGAAAGGTTTAGTTTTTTTTAACATCCTAACAGAACTACACTTAAAAAATGGGCATGCATTTTCACACGATGGTGCTTGTAGTACATTAGATGTTTTAATGAGTAAACTGATATTTTAAAGGCTTTTTGTAGGGCAGTCCAGCACTCAAGCACTAGTTTGTTTATTGAGGCCAAGCACACATAAACTTCACTTTTAGAAATTTAAAATAAGTGCTTGAGGGTATTAAAGGATAAATGAAAGGGTCAAGTGCTGTCACAAGAACTGACAGAGTCCCTTCTGGCTGCCTGTTCTGTGTGGATGACCAGCAAACAGCTGTTCTGCTGCATTTCCCACAGCCCTCAAAGACCCTCGTTTCAGCACCTGCTAGTCTGGACAACTGCTGGCTGCTTCAGACCACTTAATGGTCCCCTGTCAGCTGGAGGGATAGCAATAGAAGGCGTAACAGAAGGATGGAAAGGGTGTGGTGGTGGGTGAGGGGTGTCTCTGTCTGGTAGGACAATCAAATGCAAGTGGGTGGGCAGAGGCTATGTAAAAGTGTGGGGTTTAAACACCTTTAAATTTAGAGGTGGAATGGCTTTTCAGACGTTTTCTATGACCTTTTAAATGTTTAAAGCTTAATTTATCCTTTAAAAAAACACCAAACTATTATTATTTATTAAGACAGAACCCAAAAATTAAGTGAAAAATAAAATTGGATTCAACAAATTTAACATTTATTAAGTAATTGCCCTGTGTAAAATAATCATTTATGCTTCCCTTTAAACTACAAACTGGCTAACTTCTGGCATGGTGAAGGAAACACCTTTCTGAGGATATAATTAGGTCAACAATTAAATTGAAATAAAAGTGTTTGCATGAGAACAAGTATAAACAGTCCCATCAACAAATCCATTCGAAATCTTAAGCTGAAAGTTTGACTCAACATTCACTCAAACAAAGAAGACCATGTGACATCAAATTTACCATCTCTTTGGTCCACCAGAACCATCAGTAGAAGCCGCATTAAATGCCTCTTCCATATAAAGGAGGCACCAAAAATACAGCAGACAAACAAGACTGAATCAATCAATGAACAGAAAAAATAAATAAATGTCTCGACTAAATACTGCGTATGGAAATTTTCAGCCATCCACCTTTGGATAATTCATTACCCAGGTATCGGAACACAAAGGCTGTGTCAAATTCCTTGAGGGAAATCACCCAAAGTTCTTTTCTTCTTGTAAAGACTGTTGAAAAACCAGAGCAATATCACCACTTATTAAGCTGGAGTGAAATTAGTAGACCCCTGAGTGGAAGATGGAATGAGACGAATCAAAAATAGTATAAACACAGGCATCAGTGAGTCGGCAAGTCCATAAATGTTTTGTGTACACAAATGGGATAGGCATGTTTAACTAAAGTCAATACTCTGTTTTTTAAAAGTAAAAAAATGTTACAAGCACAATATGTATAAGAATATGACAAAATACTGTATTTATATTATATTGCAGATTAGACATACATTTTGAGGAGTTAGCATATCTTTAAGTTAGAAGCAGAGATTTGTAAACAAGCTGACACCAGCACAACTTGCTAAATGTAAATAAAGCAGAAGATTCAGATCTACACAGGAATTTAACTACAATGTCTTCTTTCCAATTTAGGCCAGAATTTCCAAAACAACATGACGGCCAACTAGAGGATATTAGTTAAGATGACAAGAAAAGAATGAACTGTGGGTTGGAAGCCCTTAGGACAAAAACAAGAGTGCAAAAGAAGCAAGATCCTGCCAGAGGCTAATCTGCCACAGGCTGCATTGTATTGGAAGACCTCAGGGAAAATGAGGTCAACCAGGCCAAAACCTGCTAAACTAAGCTAATACAGGTTAATACATTGAACCAGGGCATCTTAAGTAGTATGGAACCCAAAGGACAGACATTTTTATTGGATTCTAAAAGCTTAGTCTACATGCTTTGCTGCTGTGATTTGAGCTACTGCTGACTTTGGATCCTTGATCATAGCTTATAAGCAAAAATAGGAAATATTATTACAAAAGCTACCATACATAATATTTTTATTAGCCCCTGCTTATGGTTGAATAGAAAAATGCAGAAAAACAAAGTAAGTCTCAAATATAACCAAACCAGCATATTGTTATAAACCTTACTCAGTTATAAACATGTTAGTAAAGCAAATAAAAAGACACATAAAAAGGTACTTCCCTGACTGATTTCATACACTTTTAGCTTTTGTTTGCTGCTGCGACTGGTGGCAGTCAAAGCCTGGTGGCAAAGGCATTAGCACAAAAAAACAAACAAACAAAAATACAATGGGGCACATAAAGATCAGTTTGCCTCTGCAAAGCTTTTGTGACTAGCTAGCTACACAATACAGCTGCTGCAGATCTGTTTACCAAAAGCTCAGTGTTCTCACAGCGAATGTAAAGTCAGTAATCAAAGCCAGAAGAGCACCATTGATCAAAAGTGAAGGACAAACCAGCAAGAGAGAAGAAAATAAACGAAGAGGTGAGCAGATGTTTCTGCTCAAAAATCTGACCATGAATATGCTGTGTGACAAAGTTATCCTCACATCTACGTTTTCAAGATTAGTGTGTTAGCATTGGAAGATGTGATACTCTGATAGTTAGTGCAATAAATAAGGTAAATGGACATTACTAGTTACTAGTCTGACAAATAAAAACCAAACATCTTGGAAAAATGAAACATGTTCACAATGGCACAAATGTGTATACTATACGAGGAAAACAATGGCCACATTAAAAAAGAACAAGACTGAAATGCAGCAGGAATACTGATCCAAATACTCAATCACAACAAATTACTTACACCTAAATGTAAACATATAATCTACAAGGAGCCTCTTGAGGCAGTTCAGTATTACTGATCCTTGGGGTCAACAAGCGATTTATTATTAGTCTACCACTAGCTAATGAAAGCGTGAATAAGTTGGAACAAGTAGAGACAAAGAACTGAACTCAATCACTTACATGTTACCTAGTATTATTAAACAAATGCCATCAGTTTTGTTTTGTTTCTTCTAACAAGTTTGTTATTCTGTAACAAAAAATACAGATATGCTGTTACCAACTGGTACATAATACACAATCACTGTAGTGAATTTATCAGTGGGGTTCTAGATTGAAGAAACCGAACTTAAATTTTGAAATAATAATGAACAATGGAAAGGAAACCGTGAATAACTAGACATACACAAATGTCAATGACAGAATCAAACTAAACTACAAAATTAAAATCCACCTCAAATAACCTGCTCACATTAGCATCAACAGTAAAAAATAAAATAAAAATCAGCCCCACAGATTCCTAAAAACACAAACCCATTACACCGACACAAACCTGGATGGTGTTCGTTTGAAGAGGACGTGGCAGAATTTGAGGTTGTGTTGCTGGTACTCGTGGAAGAAGAGGAGGAAGGTGGTGGGGGAGAAGAGGAGGAGGAGGGAGAGGATGAGGAGCGAGTGAAAGCACTGAGAGCTCCTGCAGGCAGCGGCTGGCCTCTCTTCAGTAGCTGCTTGTGCTCCTGCTGACGGAATCGCGGGGGCACCTCTCTGGGCGGGTAGCGAGCACTGGCAGAAGATAACTGGCACTGCTGCTGAGGGGCAGTGTGAGTTGGAAGTTGGATACTGCAGGGGGAGCGCTTGCCATTGCCAGTAGAACAGGACAAGGACGAATAAAAAGAGGAGGAGAGGGGCAGTGTGGGACTGGAGGGTTGGAGGTGGTGAGATGGACCAGGACTGGGCTTAGAGGGAGCAGGCTCTGGCACTGCACAGATACAATACACGGCATAAAAGCTTTCACACACAGGAAAACGCAAAATATACTGACCAAGTAAACTCACTATAAATCTATCTGTCAGTCTACCGTTATAGATGCAGTTCCTGACTAAACTGGGCGGACACTACTCAGCACCAGATTTTACATTACCTTTTAACGTCTAAAGATAGTGATGTTTGTGTAAATGTCATTACAGTTGTATTCCCTTTACAAGCTGTAACTTCTGGTGTTGCCATAAAGTATAAAAGCAATGAATGTGCACAAAATCTGTTAAAAGCACATTTTAAAAAAAACTAAAAAGGAGTTTGAAAATGAACAAGTTAAGAATAATTTCAGAATCTGTGAGAGAATTTACTTGAGGGGGGATGTATCCAAGGACAAAATATTTTATTTAGATCATCTAATTGATAAATAATGGCTAGTTTAGATGAATCCACTTCCAAGTAGACTTTGCTGTTTTAGAACAACTCCAATGATCAAAATTTCACAATAGTTGATGAAAACATTTTTTAAACATTTATTATTCATTTAAAACTAAACACTGATTATTTTGCAAAACATGATCATTTATGTTTCTTCCAGATGTGCACCATGTTGGACTGGAAGTGCTAAAACTACCTGCTAGTATTAAGACATTAATAATCTTTTCCCCAAACCCCACTGCAAAATATCCAAACTATCCCTTCACCAGCATGTATTACTCTATATTTAGTTTGTGTGTTTTAGAACTAAGGTAACTCCACTGTACAGCCTCTTCCATGACACATAGGGCTCTAACAATTGATTTGACCCAAAGCTGAACCAGAGGTTATGTGACAAATTTCCAAGCTAATTAGATAATGGACAGAAAAAGTGTTATTAGTTGCAGAAGCTAGACTGATAATAAAAAAAATAAAGTACAACTTACTCACTTTGTGAAAAAGGGCATGCTGGTATGATTCTAAGACTGTATGAGCATTAAAGATAGAGTATAATGAAAGGTTAAAGCAGGTCTGATATAGCAGTACTCAACCTAAGGACTCCCTGTCACATGCAAATAGCTGATAACCCAATATATGGGCTTTAAGTTGCAGCTTTCTGTTGCTGGTGTTAATAACTAATGATGCTGCTACTGCTTTCACTCATGAAAATGTGATGGGAAGAGAAAGATATAGTGTAATTAAGGCAAAAAGGGAGATCAAATCAAAGTTTCAACCTCTCAGCTGTCTTAAGAGTTCTCACTATACTTTAGCAATACTGACAAAATACCTTAAAACGTCATTGATGGGAATGCACCCCATAGTGACACGAGCACACAGGTCAGAATTAACTCAGTAAAGGTTAAAATAAGTGCTTGGCTATGTTGAAGTGAGTTTTGGTGTAGAAATAAAAAAAGCAATTATCATACCAGCAGCGTGTTGACAGTTTATCCAAATGCAACCAACACCAAAGGAAATTGTTAAAGTAAAATTGACTCCAGTTTCCAAAATTTTACAGCAGTTCTGCAGTGACTTCTAACTTCCAAAACCTTTACATTACCATCCATTTTGCCCAACCTATTTTTAAAAATTGGATTCTATGGTTATTTACAAGCCTAAATGGCATTAGCAGTAGTAACACATAGCACTTCCAGGTCATCCAGGGGACATGTTTGTTAGGATTTACAAAGTTTTTCTGCCAGAAATATTTAATGTCAAATTGATGGCAAAGTAAAGATTTATAAAACAAGAATTTAGAATTTTAGAGTAGCTTTTAGATGGCAGCAATCCACTTTGGAAGTAGGTTCATTGACAGCCAATATTAGCTCATCAATAGGGTTGCAAACATGCACGTATCTCAGCAATGAGATTTGTGTCAAACAGAAAAGAGTTTGCCCTGTTCAAGCTTGACTGACTGCTGGCTTAAAGCTGCAGTGGGTGACGCACGTTTCCGATTAAACTCAGCTCAGTCTGCCTGATGCTGTCTCAGCCAATCAAACAGCAGGATGGTAAATGCATGCCACCCTATCTCTTGTCCTCCCTGCCTGATCAATTCTGCTTCCACTTCTCTTTACTTTCTCATCTTTTTATCAACAGGTTGGTTAAAAGAATGAAGAGTTCTTTTAAAAAATCGTCTTTCTTACTTGTGGCCATGTTGTTGTTCTGTTTCAAAACCTTCATACATTTTGATCCTTTATCTAGTGTCATTTATTTTATTTTTATCCCTTGTCTCTCATTTTTACTCTGACATTTTCTTTTGATTTCAGTTCAAAATATCTCTCATATCCAATCAGTCTTTATAGTTTTTTCATTTGTTTTCTTTCTTGCAGCCCCAGAGAGAGGTTTCCAACAAGAAGCCAATTTTTTAAACCTACATCACTTTTCTTTTCTTCCTTTGCTAGGTGTCACCATACATTGTTGTAACAGTAATTTTCAAAAAACCAAGAAATCTCTTCAACTCTGAACCCTTATTCCACTTGGAAAATACAAGTTATAGTTTATGCTGAAATTTGAGAGGTTGAGAATTTAAAACCAAATATAGTGAGCATCATGACAAAACAAAGGTGAAGAGTAACAAAAAAATGACTTAAAATGAAGACAACAAACCTCTGATTATGAGGCACCTGTTCATAAATATTATAGGTACAGTACATAAGTAAGATTTTTAGTTGCATTTGTATCAAGCTACTAAATTCTATTAAACTCTCCTGCTGAAGCCTTTTCAGCACCCGTGCACAGAAGTTGTAATTACAGCCTTCATTAAAACTAAATGGATAATTATATCATGTTAGAGCTCAAAAATTTTAAATAGGGCACAATGGTAGTTGGAAATTCATGGAAGAATGTACAGCTGAACAGGAAATCCAATAAATAGGCACAACGACTGTGTGTATGTTAATGCAAAGTACTGGACGGCCTTCTGCTTAGCAGAGCAGGTTCCCACATCTCCTGCGTCTATTGTTTGTAGGTCTAATTTATTATGCAGCCATGTTTGTAGAAGGGGGGAGGGATAGGCATTGCACAGGCTTATACCTCCCAACATAGTCATATTTCTTGATCTAATTATAGCAAACAAAAAAGGTATGTTGAGAATAGTTTACAAAGTGAGTCTGTAATATTTTTAAAATCACATCTCTTTTTTCCTTAAAATTCTTTACCAAAACAGATCTGGCACCTTGTTTCAACACTGAAATAAATACATCCTTTCTTTCAAAGGAAGTTCTTTAGTATACAACACCATACTTTTATTTGCCATTCAGAGACCTTTATCCTTGCTGACATGAAAATGTTACTCATTTATTCTGCAATCAGGATCCACTGGTGTCCAGAAGTAATGAGTCTAGCAATTACTATAAATCTAAAAAATTGTAATGCCATAATTAAAAACAAAAACAGTATACTGGTGTGAAACTTCACACTTGGTTGCCTGTGTACTGTAACTAAAGTGGATCTGTCAGTAACCGAAGTTTAATGTACGAACATTTGTCTAATTAAGCACTTGAGTATTTAAATGAGTGTGTTTAAAGATGGTCCATCTGTTAGCATCAGTAAAGAACAAAAACTCCCTCCTTCACATACACAGACAAAATTTCTCACAGCTTACCCATTTCAGCAGGGGTCGTTGCTATAGAGACCGACAGTTGCCTAGTGCAACTCCATGCCCCTCGTGACCCCCACCCCACAGCACATTATGCAATCTCTTCCCATACGACGTTTCTTCCACTCCCTTCATAGTCTTCCCGAACCCCAGTAGACTTCAAGTTCTTTGTTTTATTTAATCCTTTTTTAAGCCTTGGATGCACATTGCAGAAGCATCTTCCTCAAGTCCCTAAATCAGAATATGACAGAGCTATCCCAAAATTCCCTCTTGCCATTTAACCCTAAAAGCAGCTAGCATACACTGTGGATAAAGAGCTTTAACAAGATCATTCTATATCTCTATTCAAGATCTGTGCCTAAGGGCAACAACTGCCTCAGGACACATGGCTTCTAAATCTGATAGCTAAATGTCATGATTGAAAATAACTAAAGTTTTAAAAGGTTCACAAAGAAGAGGACTCCTACAGTTTGAGCCTCGGGGTCATGAGGGCACATGAAATCCTGAAGCATCACAGATGCCACTTATTGGTGGTCTGTCAGATGGCTTCTAAAGCACAGGTTCATAATGACTTACAGCTATGAGACATTACAACTTTAAAATAACATACAAGTAAAGCCATTTTTGTTTTCTTAGACCCAGTTTACAAAAATGCTGTTTTTAAGTGAAACCTTAATATTTTTGTTTTGTTTCCACTATTCGTGTAAATGACAACAGTTATCATATGTCACACCAAAACATTTTAAATCCAGGTCTCTGAGTGGAAGTTTTAGGAAAGGCCCAGATCCACCAATAATGGTGTAGGTCTTGTCAGCAATATGAGTAAAAAAAAAAACCCAAAAGAAACACACACACAAAAGAAGATATTTATGTTTGCAGATTTCTCCACTTCTGGTCTCTCCCTCCTTCCCTCCTCCAGCTCTTCATATGCATGTTGAAAGAGCAAACAGTGAATGGAAGAAAAACAATTATGCACTCCAGTCATAAATCTACTGGACATAATTCGCAAGCTATACACTATTAATTCATTGAGCGCTTATAAATGTGGTTAACTCAAGAAGGGAAAAAAAAGAAAGCTAGAAAACCTAATGTAAATTAGCCTCTAATTAGATTGCAATTCATGAAATTCTATTTTAAAAGTGTTGACGCAATTAATAGCTTGTGAAATTGCAAATTAATCCAATACAAAATGAGAGGGCACACTTGGGTTTAAGTGTATCTCTCGCCACTTTGAAAAAATTATAATGCTGTTATCACCATGGTGACACCGTGCAAATATGTTTCTCCTCTGCACAGCAATTTAAGCCTGTTTGCTGTTGCACAGCAATGCCGAGTCGCTGTTGCTGAGCACAGAGTGGGTGAAATGAAACTGGCGAAACAAACGGCACTAAGCGACAGGGATTACATTAGCTCTGTACCCTTTTGAGCACCGGAAAAGTACAGAAACAGCAAAAAATTGAAGCCGCAGATTTTCTGATTGTGAGGGTGGAGAATTCAACCACAAAACTGCTGTATTGCTTTGAAATTCTGTATCTGAAAGCAGACTCCTGGGTTCTGAATTGTGTTTATCTAACTTCCTGCCTGAACTAGGTTTTTTAACAACTGCAAGAAGATTTCATTGTGTATGTGAATGCTGAAAATTTTCACAGCAGGGATCTTATTGTCTTAGCTGTGATGCATAATGAAGTAAATGTATGCATTTTTCAAAGAATGGGGGAAAAAAAAAAGGTTTTGCAGCCACTGAAAGGAGAAGTGTGCATGTGTTTTGATAAATGAAACTTTTAGGAAAACCCATCTACAGGTAGACATTTGCATTTATTTTTGCTATGGTCATATATGCATGCTGGGATGTGCATGGTTTTATCAGTGTTAGGAGGCATATGCAACAGTATACTAAATGACTATGACTGCAGCAGTTGTAAAGATTGTGATAAAGCTGCATCTGTGATGTGGGTGAATAATCAGCATCCCTCAGAGGAGTCCACAAAAGGGGAGAAAGGGAGGAGGGGTGGTCTGTATCAGAAGTCCAGCCAATAAAAGTGTATAAGGATGTGTGTGGGGAGCGGCGGGGATCCAGGGCAATGGGGACACAGCCTCCTGGAACCCTGCATTCGACGAAGCTCCATGCCTAATAGGGGGCAGAGAAGTTAATTCCGGCGAGTCGAAGCTTTATCTCATTTTCATACATATGAACGCGCTGGCCCGAGATCGATTACCGCAAACAAATTGAAGTGCCTGAGCCCAGGGAGATCCGCAGAGAGGAAAGAAAAAGACAGAGGAATGGGGAGGGTGTGTGTGTATGAGACTATGAATTTCGAAAAATGTGTAAAGAAGGCAGAATGCAATGATATGGATGGAAAAACTCAAATCACTACTGAATACTGATTTTCTTCCTTCCTGCCTATACATATGCCACCATTTAGTACCATGCATGAAAAGCCATCTTTACCACATTGAAGCCACCTTTCATGCTTAAGATTTTAAAGATGGAAGGTTGGGGGAAAACCTATGTAGCTCCTGATGGCTTGTGTAGGCTTTAAACAGGACTTGTATCCCCAACCTTATTTCTATTTTGGTCAGCATAAGCGTTTAATAAATACACACAATCAGTTTCTCATTCCAAGTTTTTTCCAGCAACATCTCCCATAAAATACACTAAAATAAAAGTCCATGTCATTAGTTCACTGTATTAGATCCAGTGATGAGGCTTGATGGCCATTTTTAGCACTCACCCAAAGTGCTCAAAGCTTCATTGCTTTCTTTCCTCCATTTCCTTTCGGTTTTATTTTTGGTTTCATCTCACCCCAAAACAGCTTGTTATACTTTGTCTATCTTACTTGTCGTCGTTTTAACCAAGCTCCTGTCTGTGGACTTTTCTCCCACATAAAAAAAGCCTTTGAAAATTTGTTCCTTTACAATTCTGCTGCTGCTACACAATTAACAGCCAAAAACAAAAAAGAAAGAAAGACTTGTATTACAGGAACTATAGTTTTTCATGAGTTGGGCTCTAAAGTTGCAAAGAGTAAAGAAAATTCTAAAGATTTGAAAAAACAGCAATAGCTCATAATCAAATTGTGGTTTTCTTTGGGCAGAAGTAAAAATACAATAGTGTATTGGAATACAAAATGTATGCTAACAACAAACTCAAGAACTAATAAAGATTTTCAGGTTTTCCTCCGGCTTTTGATAATCAAAGTAAATACTCATGTCTTCATGAAGCAATAAAATCTAAGTGCACTGTAGTTTCAAAAAGACATTTAAATGATGTAAATGCAAAATATGCGAGTGAATTCCAGCGCCACAATTTGAAAGAAAGCCAGGGTTTTACCTTTCAGAAAAGTATTTGATGTTCTACTGGAAGCAGCTAAAACCAGCCTTGTGTAAAGCTTTGAAACTGATTAAAAGGCAAAGGTTACAGACAGTGCAGCAGTGCGCAGGGGTGATGGACTAATTAAACTGTCCACTCAGAGACCAAGGCAAGCAGGAGAAAACGTTAAACTTACTTACTGTCAAACCCAGACGATGACACTGCTGGGTAAACTAAGTGCAGGACAGGCACTAATACACACACAGGCAGAGTTGTAAAGCAACAAAGAACAAATACTTAGTTACTTTATTTAAGTAAAAATTTTGGTTATCTGTACTTTACTTGAGTAATTATTTTTCAGCCGACTCTTTAGTTCTATTCATTACATTATTATGCAGTTATTTGTACTTTCTACTACTTACATTTTTTTAAAAAGATAAGAAGTTAGAAGTCCTTACACCTATTTCATTTAGGCTCATTTTCATTCTGGCTTGTTATTGTTATAGATATGTCAGATACTTTAAGACTTTTACTCAACTATTATTCTTAGAGAACACTTAAACATTTACCAAATTAATTTTAATTTTAACAGTAAGATACTTGTACTTTAAGTCAAGTATCACTTTGAGATACTTTATACTGCACACAAGAATGACTTTTAACACCATCTCCTGGATTGGGTTTCACATATATCTCAAACACATATTTATTGTCAACATAATTGCCTTAAAAGTCAGATCACACTTGAAAGATATCCAGTCAAGATGAAAACAAATTGTTTGCTCACCAAGTACTCTTAAACAAACTGACTTAAAGTGCAACTTAAAGTGCAGTGGTTGTCAGAGACGGAAGAGAAGAAAAAAGACTTGCAAGGTAGACCCCTCAAACAATTAACGATGGGCAGTTTGTTATGTTTGCAGTGGAGGCGGCTGGACACGTAGGAGGATAACTAGAAGCAGAAGTGACTAAATTTTGTGGAGTTTGTAATCTAAGAAGGTGGTGAACCAAATAACACATTTTAACACCTTTGAATCAAGTTGAATATAGTGATGGTCCAATTTCAATATAAACATTTTATAGGTGATATGTTGATTGTATAATGAGTTGTGTTATGAAAGTGTTGTTTGAGATAATTGTTGGGTGTTTAAATCATTTAGTTTTATGATGTATGTGCAATAACAAAATTCCTGCATGTTGCAACTTTAATCTAAAACAGAGCAAATATAATAGAAATGTTTAAAATGCCTCAAATTGTACACAGTTTTAAACAACAGCTCAAACCTTTCTTGGCAGACTGTAATATTGTATACTTCACTTTAAGTTGAGGATTGCTTAACGAATAGAAAAAAGTAATACCTGGTATGAAGCTGATTTTTTATTTATTCTTTTTTTTTTTTTTTTTTACAAAGGATGTATTTTAGGTGAAAAGGGTCAAAGTTGGCTTACTGCTTCTCACTTGACATGAATTTGATTTATGCTCCAAATAAATTTCAGATGAAACTTAAAAAATATATTGAAGTAGATTTGCGAGATAAATTTGTATACATTTGTTGCATGAAGTCAATTTAAAGTACAAGTCTCTCATTTAAAAAACTGCATGCATCAGACCAAGGATTCTGTATTTTGATAGAATTTCAGATTCACAGTAAAGCTAACTTTGTAGAACTACTGACAACCTCCATTTCAGCAGAAAGCACAAAGGGCACACAAGAGTTCTTTTCCTCCTATCTTTCTGCGTATTACAGCTTAACTGCCATCTCTTCTTTTATTCAACACATCCCATCCCCCCATCACACTGGGTGAAATGTCTGGGTGCCCTTACGATTCACTGGCTGATGTTACAGAGTACTGAGCATAACTCTGCATTACGCTCCACAATATCTGCTCTAAAATTTGTGCATGTGTGTCTGAAAAGCATAAAGTCGTTTGGCTCAGCTGTGCACATATGTGATTAATAAATGTGTCTATCTGTGCATAAGAACGTTAAAGGCATGAACAATGTCTGTATGAGTCTGTGTGGATATTTATGTGCTGTATATTGATTGTTATTGAGTTTACTTAAATATGACACTCACCTTTGGGTTTTTGATCAGTGGCCTGGAGAAAAACAAAGAAAAATTAAAATTAAATTATGGGAAAGAAAAATCACATTGAAAAAAAATTTTGATCAGCAATACAACAGTTGTATTGCTAAACAAACTAAACCTAATGCAATTTAATACATTTTAGGACAACTATTTTTTAAAGAAATGATTCTTATAAAAACAGGAAATCATTTCATCAGCAAACCCACTACAAGTATTATTCCTTAAATAAAGTAACTTACTAAATCACACAATAACCTCTATGCACTTTAGGTCATGATAAACCTTTGTTGGGACTTTTGTTTAAAATGACAACATACAAAATAAAAAAAATATGTGTTTCAGCAACTCACCTGTTTTTGAGGGATGTCCTTCTTGGTTTTTTCTTCTTGTTTTTTCTTTTTCCTTTCTTCCATCAAATGATTCTCTTTCTTGTGTTGTTCGCTTCTCTCAGCTATTCAACAAGAAAAAAAAAGAGCAACACAACTTAAAAGCAGAAAGCCAACGCACGCACGCACGCACGCACGCACGCACACACACCTGCATACAAGTTAAATCATTACTGGATGAATTTCAAAACATTTACCTTAAAGAGGAAATGAAACCTTCCGAGACAAAGTAATATTTTAAAAAGCCTAGCCAAAAATAAAAAAATTCCAAAGCACTAAAATCCAAGCACTAGTGTTTTGTTTGTTTGGGGAAATAAAAATGCAAGATAGACTCCATGTCAAGTCCTGACGAGCTGTTCAAGAAAACTTAATTCAGATCACAATGAATCTCTGCACAATAAAACAGTTGTCTGCCAGCAAGAGGAGTTGCTGTAACGAAAAGTATGGCTATGATGGCAAGAGTGGTGGATTGTTGCTCAGTGAAGATTTGATCCATAAACAGGTTTGCACATGAATTCAGCAGAGGAAAACCTTCCCTGCCTTGTAAACACAAAAAGGTAATGTATAGGTAAAACAAAATAGCAAGGATATAATAAAGAGCAGCCATTCTTTTTGTAATTTATCAAGATCAGAAAATAAGGAGGTGCAAATACAAATATAAAATCTTACAAATAAAAAGCATTGAAGTGACAGCAAAAACAAAAGCAAGTGAGAAAATGAGTGATGAGAAAATAAAGATGGAAAAGATTAAAAGGATTAAAAAGAAGGCCAAGAAAGCGACAGAATAAAAACACAAGGTCTTATGTATAAAGACTTGTTTGCGGTGTGTGAGCGTGCAAGTTCAACGAGGTAGCCTGAGGGCCAGATGAAGCTCACTACTTCATTTAAACATTTATTTCCTTTGGCTCAGCTTTGGTGACAGCTCCTAGAAACTATTTGATGTATGCCATGAGACAAAAGAACTGATTCTTTCGGTTTAGTTCTTTGTAAGTAAAAAGAAAACTTTAAAAAATAAAAGCACCACCAAATTGATGTGATGCTCTCAAAACTATGCAAATGAAAATGATCTCTGTGTCAGACTAAAATAATGGGCTATTCTTTTTTGTCAGAAGCACTTCAAAAAACTCAAACCCATTAACCTTGTATGAGTAGCTGCTGTGCTTCACATTTATACACTAAACAGACTAAACTTTCAATCAAAACTATCTATTTTGGAAAATTTGTAACAAATGTATCAAAAATGTATAACGACACATACAAAATCAAACTAACCAGGCCTTTAAAAATCATGAAAGATCTATCAAACTTAAATTCTTTAGCCTACTTTAAGCATTATATGTTGCATTTAAAGCTTCATTCTAATAAAAAGAGCAAGAGTTGTGATCATTGTAGCAGGTCAAAATAAGGCAATGACATTTTCCTATTTCTTCATGCCTCCATCTTTTTTCATTGCCATCTTTGTCTCTTTCATTCCTTATGTTCATGCAGTCCTAGTTTTCATATTGAAACAGAGTGTGTGTGTCATTGTGTTATCTCAGCATTTAAAAAAGGCTGCTCTCAGGTAATAAATAGGACTTTAAATTATGTGTGTAAGTGTGTATGCATACAAATGCAGTCTGTGTAATGTGGCCAGTGTATGTGAAGTGTATAGCAACACATTTCCCCTTTATTCTCTACTTTAAGCCTGCCCAGTCTTTGCTCCAACCATCAGACATAATCTACAACATACAACTACATACAACTGCTAAGATTCAACGAGAAGAGAACATGAAGAGCCATGATAATAGCACACACTGACAACAATGGGAGCTGAAAACCATCTATTTCAGCCATGGTGGGTTGAAAATGGCATATGTTTGTGCTAGTTTTTTTTAATCACTTCCTACTGAACTTTTCAAATAAACGTGACCTTGTTGTACTGGCAGTGTCTACTTTAACCCTTTTAAATGGCACTGACACTGCTATTTGGTCACCGTTACTAAGGTTACAATATGTGTTGGAGAACAATCAGGTCAGCCTAATACCAACATCACAACAAAACAGTACACATATACTGAGTGGTAAACTGGTGTTGCATGATTTTTGTTGCTACTGAGAATAATATTAGAAAAAAGTGCAATCTATCTGTGCCATAAGAGAGCAGACAGTTGTAGTCTAATGCAAAGTAGTTAATGTCAAAGTTAGCTTCTCTCTTGACCCCTGTTGCATCACATATAGTCTTACAGGTTTGTCCTTGACCCTCATTTTTTCAGTAATGACCCTGGCAAATGTGTGCTGGGGTTTACACTATTTTGCCCAAATGGCACTAAACGATTGCACAGATTAGCATGACTGAAGCTAAAATTAAGCTACTCTTTGTGCATGTTCATACCTTAATGTCCAAACAAAAATCTGACCTAAAGTTTTGATGCACTAAATATTTATCATACCAGTATGCTTGGGTTTACATTAATATTTTCAGTCTCGTCCCAAAAAATAAATACCACAGTTACCATTCTTACTATGTGTATCCCCAAAAAGCCCTTGTATTACTAAATCTATTCTTGTTACTTTGTGTTTGTTTTAAGATTATCTTTTGATTAAAAAAGACAAAAAAGAATTAACTTTCCATAATGTTCTATTTTAGTTCTGAAAATGATTATAACTCCCTTTTAACTGTGCTTAGAACAGAACAGCAACTTTCTTTTTGTTGGACCAAGATTTGCCATTTGATACAAACCCTGACCTCACTGCTAATTTTGGTTTGGATCAAAACGAAAAGTTTGGAAAATTGCTAAGAAATGACTTTGCCAAGTAAGACAATCTCCTCCAACACTGAACGCTGTTTCTTGGCTAGAGAGTAAGGCAATAAGGACAAAAGATAGCAAGGCATGAACATGAACAGTGCAGGAATAAGGAAGCTATAAAATCACAATACACACAGTGAAGCAGTTTGTCTGATGCCTGTCTACTAACACAAATAATTTACCAATTATGAACAAGAGAGGACCAGACAGGGCACAGAAAAAAAGGGAAAAGGCCACAAATTGTGATAAACCCAATTTCTACAAAGATTATAATTTCTGTGGCACCACAGTAGCCACGAACACTACTGAACCAAATTACATAAAACAATATGCAAGGCATTCCTGGAAACTTAATCTTTAATACTTTCTCTTAACTTGTGCTGCTGTAAGTTTGTGTTTATGCAGCCGGAGTGGTTTTGAAGCAACTTACTGACTGTCAATTCTACAGCCGATAAGAGGTACAAAAGTCCACCAACATCTCTGGTGGCTTGGATTGCAAATATTCTTGTATACTCAGGTTGGGGTTTAAAAAATTTTTACCATCTGCATAGCTGATATGGATCCATTTGAATTAGTTTATCAAACTACACTAATTGCTGTCAGTAGCTTTTGATTAATAGGATTAATTGGCATGTTATTGTGCACACTTAGTCTTGAAAATATATAAAACTGTGTTTATGAAAACTAAGCTAACAGCTTTGACAATAGCCATTTCAATTTATAATTTTGGGTTTCTGTTTCTGTGTTTCAGTTTCAGTGTTATGGATAAATATTATAAGCTTATCAGCTGCCTCCAGGTGTTTATTCACAAAACCCTATAGTGTCAAATATTCAAGTTGTATTGATAATCATTTCACAATCTAAACTGTATCTGAATTGTGGGTGCCTAAAGATTCCCATCCCCAGGGCATATAGTACCAGCTTTGCTTAGAGCCAGTGGCTTTAGGAAAACATATAGATCAACCAGACAAAGACCTGCTCGACAATCTGTGACAAAAATATTCTCAGCTGATAAAATCTGTGGTTGACAGACTGACTTGAATGCGAGCAGGTGGGTGGTGAAGAATGATTAAAGGGAATGCCAAGTTGGAGGAAAAATAAAAGTCACAGAATCAGATAGTAAGATAGTTTATGCGACAGTATAAACAAAAGCTTTGAGGTTTGTCTCCAGAAAATAAGCTCTCAGACTCTTGGCTGCTGCCTCTGCCAAGTCGATATGAAACTTTAAACACAGTGGCAGCTCATTAAATTAGTGAACAGCGCAATGTATCCGACCAAGTGAGCCTGCTCCCTGTCATGAACACAACTAAAGCTTTAAGAGTTTAAGAAGAATTTAAGAAGAAGCTGTCGAGACAAGTGTGATGGTAAAAGTGTTATTCTTTTCTTTTTTGCTTTGTGTTTGTTTAGCTGAAATCATTTATACAGTTTTTACAACCAAATGTACTTGTGCTTGATTGTGAATATTCTGAAGCCTGTAGAAAAGATTTTAAAATTCGTTTCTGGCTGGATAAAAAAAGATTTAATTTGTGTTCAATTTGGGTAAATAAGGAGGTGAAAAGTGGGATTTCATATGTAGATGACAACCATAAAGACAGGAAAATGTTTATGTAGAAACATGTTCCATCTTTATAAGTTACAGTAAAAAAATATAAATAACAGGCCTGAACTTGTATAACACTTGATCAAGTCCAAGGACTCCAAAGCGCCTCACAGTACAGGTATTCACCCATTTATACACACAATGATGGTGGTAAGCTACACTGTAGCAACATATGCCCTGGGACAAACTGACATTGGTGAGGCTGTCATGCACCCTCTGACCAACAGGTGTGTGAAATGTCCTGCCCAAAGACACAACGACAGAAACAAATTGAGCAGGGGCTGGAACAGGAAACTCACCGGTTACAGGATGACCCCACCAAACCACTCTGCAACAGCTGCCTTCATATACACAATGAAATTCAAACTAAATTAAAAGTTTTGTTTTAATTAGTCAAGTGAGATGCATTATCCTATAACCCACAGCTCTGACATCAATCTGCACAGCTGCAGTGTCACAAAAGTCTCAAACTGTAAACAAATAAATTAATGTATTATTTACTGCAGCTTTTGTGCCCCACTTCTCTAATTTCCACAGATACTTTGAGTTATTTAATATTGAATCAAACTTTTTAAAACTGCAATTAATCTGCTAGTGTGAAACTTTAAAATTTAAACTGGGTCACAGCTCAAACACAAGTTTTGTTAACTTTTAGCAGCCTTCTTTATAATCACATGACACTCCTAAAAGTAAATCTTACAAAGGCAAGCAGCACACACTTTGACTATATTGTGACAATAGGACAATTGACCTGAGCTTATTGGCCTATGCTGTAGCCCAAGCTCAGTGTCAGGCACTGCATCCTACTGCTATTTACTCAGCCTTAACTTAAAGCTCAGAAAGTCCTGCAGGCCCTAAGTCCTGTTACATAATGTGTAAGGCGGTCTAATGTGAGTGTGGGGGCAGGAAAGCGGAAACAAAGTGAATTGGATGCCCTGTACAGTGTCTTTCAGTATCCATGTGATTCCCATCTTCTCTACCAATCAGCCAACATGAAGCAGGGGGAGGGAAGGAGAGGGAAGGAGGCCCACACAAAGCTTTGGCAAACAGCACATTCCCCCTTGTCTCTGCAAAGACTCACAGGCAGCAGCTTGCTTCCTTCAACTGCGCTCACTCCACCATCCTCCTGCCTCCATCCCTGCTTACCCCTGGTGGGCCCCTTTAGCCCTTGCCCTCTCCATTGGCACACAATTTAGACAACGAGGACGTTTCACAGACCTTTCTTCCTACAAACCCTGCTTGTCACATGTCTGACCAAATACCTAAGAGTTTCACGTTAAACATAACATTAAAACATTATTTACCAAGTAGAGACACCTTATAGAATCCTGATAAGAATTTCAAATAATACATGTAAACAGCCACATAAACTAAAACCAATGAAATACAAAAATGCCTGCCCAGGTGAAATGTGAATATGTCAGTCCTGGGTGATTTAATCTACCTTAGAATAGACAACCTCCTCAGGCTTTGTTGAGTTCCATCATAACTACTGTCAACACAGATTAAATTCAGCCCCTCCCTCTCTTCCACACTGTTTGTCCACACAATAAAATCACTGCATTTAGTACAATGACCACACTGAACACAAATGCCTGGTAAATCTATATCCTGCCCTTCTTCACTTCAAAACAGCAATACAAAAAGAGCAGAGGAAGAGGATAATGGCTTTTGGCAGCCTCCAGTTGAATCCAGCTGATTCTACTGTCAACGCTCCCCTACTGGAGCAGCACCCTGCGGTGGTGTTAAGCACGTTATCTATCAGGATTGTGGCAGTCATTTAAAAAGCCTCATAATCACAGGCTCAGTGACGACCACAGTTGGGCTTGGGCTAAGGTCACGTATGGAAAAAAGGGGACATGGTACACAAGCCAAACAATAATCATTAAAAAAAAAGAAAACCTTGCTATTTTTTTGACAATTGCCATTTTAAATTTTAAGAAGTAAACATTTAATGTTTAGGAACAAAAAGCAATGTGATGCAAATAAATTAATAAAGGATTAACAGGTTGGTTGAAGTTGCATTTTTTCCCTACAGAGCAAACAAGACTAATTACAGCAGACTACACGTTTTGTCAGTGAAGGGTCAAATAAGGGGAAGCGAGCCTTGGGTTTCCCTTGTAAATAAATAATCACTCCCTTTCTGTGATAAGCGACTGCAGATGGGAGTGACTGCCAGGGTTCGTCCTCATGGCTTTGTTACAACTCAGTCTAATCAAAATAGTGCCTAGATGCCAACAGCCTGCAGCATGGTTAGATCCGGAGCCAATATGGGTAATGTGCTTCCTGCTTGGATGCTGCCAAAATGAACAAAGTAGAAGAATTCAATGTGTCTGGGCCCTATTTGTTTGTTTTTGGATTCCTATGCACCAAAGAAAAAAGAACTACAGTTGCACACATAGACCAACAGTAGTATTTCTGTTCTCCAGAAGAACTTAATTTTTATATATTCGTGTTCAAGTTCTTCATTTTAACAAAATGTCTTAATTGTCTTTTCTATTCCCTGTTTGCATTATCTTGTAAAAAAGGGAGGGCTCAAGGTAATCCGGGAGTCTGACTGTGCCTGGGAGTCAGCTGGGTTGTGCAGGGCATGCAGGAGGCAGCTCTTTAGTTAAAAGGCTTTAACTAACTTCCTGGGCTTTGAACTTTACATGAACAGTTGCAAAGTCCTTTTGCAAATACAACAAAAGCTGTTCAATGTGTGAAGGCAAGGACCGATTCGGACAAACACAGGATGCTTGTTTTTTGAATCGCAGACGACACACACAAGTAAACTCGAGACATAAGCTTCTGCATGCTGCTCACACCACATTCAAATGTTTTAATATAATGTATGTGTGTCATTGGTGCTCGTGTGCATTTTTCCTTTCACCACCATGCTGGCGTGTTACGGTAGAGATAAAGCAGTTGTGACAAAAATGTCAGAGAGAGAAAGCGTGGGGGGATAGGGGTTTGAAATTGAACAGGAAATTATGTACTTCAATTAAGACACGCAGAGGAGATATTAAAAGCTATACTTCAGTGCCTAGGGACAGGATGCAGGAAGGGGCGACGCAATGGAAGGCGACAGTTCAATCAAAATCCCCAGCTTTCGTATGGAGGTGGGAGAGAGGGGGAGACGGGATGGCCATGTTTAATGATGTACCGGTACTCAGAATTACTAGTGTGGTGGAATGTTGAACCATGTACAAGATACATGATGTGATACGGTTACAGTAAGAACCATAGACCATAAACAAAAAATAAATAAATAAAAAATAAGAAGTGAAATGAAGCAACCTAAATGCATGGCCATAGTGGAAAATAAAATAAACAGGAATTATTCCACATATTTTAGAAAACATGACAATTTTGCTGCTATTGTCAAGGTATAATCAAGGTATAAGAACATAAAGTGTATCATTACTTTCTAATATCTAATGAATTACACCAGGGATCTCTCAAGTCAGTCCATGAATGCATCATAAAACACATGTACAATGATATTCCTGTGCACTCAGCCAATCATAATAAAACTTAGTAACAATGGAGCATTTTTAACCCTTTCATGATAATTATACCAATGAACATAACTACACAGGGTATAAAAACAATAGCACATTAAAGATTTTTATTGGGTTTTTAAATACGCAAATAATATATTTGTGAAGAAAATGTTGCTATTACAAAATAGCCTATAGGCTACATATACGACATCATACAATATAACTGGGGCAATATTATTTGTATTACTTATCAAGCACAGCTGCTAGTTTGTGTTCATTTCCAGCTGAAATGTAGATTTTCAAACACAACAATGATCATTCATATATGACACACAAAGGTTATTGTTTTGAAACTTACCTTCCGTTCACAACAGCTTTGGCCGCTTGTTTCATTGAAGAGTCGGTGCATGGCAGAAAAAAATGCAAAAGAGCATTTTTGTTGTTCCTTCTCTTCTTGTCTTTATTTAAAAGTTACCCGTAAAGCGATGGAGCAGAGATTTAGTCGCATTAAAGTCAGACTCGATAGATAAGCCGACTGCTGCTGAAGCAGCTTGGCGTCAAAAGATGATATTCGAGGTAAACAATTGGCTACGCAGCCAGATAATACACACAGCAAGTACGGTGATTTCTGCTTTAAGCAAGAAAAATGAATTAAATAGTTTGTCAAATTGTACTAGGCAAAAACAAAACGATACGACGCTGTGACGAGGGGAGGGGAAGGGGAGAAGCACCACAGAATAACAAATAACCCTCAGAAAATACGAATAAAATGACTTTTAAAAGCAGCTAAATTATATAAGCTATCGTTAGCTGGTTGGCTTACTAAGTCGCCGACCTTTGCGAGGTTCTGCAAAACGAGAAAATTTAGGCAGTTTTAGTGGAGAAAAAAATCGCTGAGCAGTTCTCGCTGAGCAAGCCGACGGCCGTCAGCCAGCCAACTTGTTTTAAAGTGCAAAAAAGAAACGTTTGTTAGTTTAAGTCGCCAATTGGGCGACTGACAACGGACTGACTACCGCGAATGAGAAGTTAGTAGCGGCTCCGACGAAATACATTCTGTGTTGATCCTTACGACAAAGCGGACACTCGCGGTAGGCGGTTCAGGGAGCTCTGGTTGACAGCGGTCTCGCAGCCATTTTGTTCAAACTAATAACACCGCAGTCAGCCTGCCTCTCCTCCTCCCAGTGAGCAGACACACCAGGAAGAACTTCCCGATACGTCACTCTCGACCAATCAGAGCACGGGACACAAGCGCCTCCCTTCGGCTCCTCCCTTCTCTGCTGAGCGTGCCTGCAGAGCCTCTGAATGCAGTCAAGGGATGGATGGCCAGCACGAATGAGCAAAAAGGAAAGCGGCTCATATTTCCAAAGCAAAAACTGAAGCATACAGCGAACACTGCGTACTAAATGGACAAACTGGGGACTACATTACTGTAGAAAAGAATTGTTTCTGAAAAAAAATGGGTAAAACATGTATTGTCAGGTTAAATTTAGAACAAAGGTCAGGAAAGAACACCTACAAAGATTATACACTTTAGAGGTGTTTCAAGAATAGTTCAAGGTTTTTTGAAGTGGGATCCTATTGAGAAAAAAAGCATTACATGGTTATTTATGTGTGTTTATTTGCAAGTGCAAAAATAGTAGTGGCAGCATCCAGCTGTGGTATTTCCGATGGGTGCTTTTGCCAAAACAAAATTCATAATAATTCTGTCAAAATAATCATACCAGCAGTCTAAAAAAACTGGAGGACAAAAAAATTCTTGGTCATTTAGAAATGTTTGAGTCAGTGAGAGACCCCTCCCCCCTTTTACCAACAGACACAGAGAATGAAGCAGGAAATAATTTCTCCTAATTACAAAATCACTGTATAACAGCTCATTACAGGTGCAAACCACTACATTTATATTTGCACACATCTGTAAACATGCATGCTCTGCTGTCACAGTATTATACCTCCATCTCAATCTTCAAAGTTATGTTCAACCACTAGTTTAGACAAACTTCTAAATTTAAGCTGTGTCAGGAGAAAAGAGCAGTACCTTACATTTTTAAAAGAAAAACATCAGGCAGCTTGCAGAAAAATACTTGGCAGCACTGAAGCTATGCAATACTTTAGACTATGTTAATATTTAAGCAATATTAGATCCTTGATGAAAACAGCTCAAGAACCTTTAGTTTTAAAGGTTGCAAACTTTACTTTACAGAATAGGTGTACTTCAAGATGTTTTTCTTTTTCTTTTCCTTAGCAAAATGACCCTTTTCACGAATCTCTCCATCACGTCATATCCAGAAACATGAGGTGACAACAACCATTCACAAGATGGATGCAGAAACCCTTGTGCACCCCTGAACTGCATCTGCAGCCTTCTCAGAGAAATAAAGCACCATTCATGGAGCTCTTTTCTCATGGAAATGGCCCCTCTGTGCACAGACGGACACATACATACACAGACACACACTCTGCAGTGGGAACAGGTCAAGACTGTTCTACAAAAGGGTAAGGCTGACCAGTGAGGACGCTCCTGTACATTACTGGGAAAGACTACAAATTAGAGAGGCGGAGGCCCTGGCCAAAAGCCCCCCTCTTTTTTTTCAAGGCAATATGCCCAGAGCTATTAAAGCAGCAAGCTTTTACTGAATGGAAAAAGCAGATGTTCCTTGCTCAGGGTTAAGAGAGGTGAGAGCAGGGGGGAATGCCTTCAGAAACACCTTAGGGGAAATGTACTTGACTGTGGCTCAGCACTGAAAGAACCGGAAACTCATTTTTTAAGCATGCTGTGTAAATATATAGGAAATGTTGTTGGTAATTTATTGAATTATTACAGAATGCAAACTAAAGTGCATTAGTCATAGCAGGAGTGAAGTGACAACAACCTATAATTGACAGACGCTTTATTATCAAAGAAGTTGGTGAATAAATGTGTGAGGAGACATGTTCGTGTGTGTTTGTGAGAGAGGGCACACTTCCTTCCCCCTGTGCACATCTGCTCTCCAGCTCATCCCGGCTTTTCATTTAGGTGTCTTTGAGACGTTTCTTTGACTTTGCCAATTTCCCTAATTGCTCTCACATTTAAACAGACTGCTGACAGGAGCAAGTCAATGGGAAAGGTCCGCCTGACATTCTGATAAGAAACATCCCAGAGACACGAGCTGTTGGACTGCAGCAGAGGCAGGCGCTCACTCCTTCCTCTCCCAGACGACTTACCTCCCTTCCTCTCTCTTCTCTCCTTTTAATTCACTCTGCTCCTCTGCCTTTTGTTTTAATTCCACTCCAATCATGAGCTCTGTTCCGCATAAGATTTTAATTTCAAGCCTGATACCAGAGTCTGCACACAAGGCTGCATGTGAGCACACCAGACCTGGGAATTCTATGCCCCCCCAACACAATTCACTTAACTATCTAGCCTGTCGCAAATCTTCTCCCACACTTAAATGTTACATGGCTACATGCATATTTAATGCATCTGCTCTTAGCTGCACTTGAGCATTTAAACACATTCCCCATGAGACAAAGAATGTCTTATTCCTAACATTAAAAACCATTGTTTAAATATAAAATACACTAACAGAATTCTATAAGTTGTGCTTTTTTTCTGTAGAATGATTTTTGTTTTTGACAGAGCAAGTACATTTACAGTATCAGCAAATGAACATTCTTTCTATCCGATCAAAAAAAGTTGAGCAAGTCCTCTGGATAGTTTCTTCTGTGTTGAAATGTTTAATCTCTTTTCCAAGGCTCCAACTCACTAGAAATGTTTATGTTTTTTTCTATGCTTATTGGGGCAACCCTAACCCTAATTGGAGCAACCCTAATGCTGGTCTCTCATGCACTTATTGATCATGCAGTGACCACAGTGAATAATGTAATGTTCCTTCAAACCTAGGATGTTATTGGTTTGGCTCCTACATGCTGCAAAGGGTGAGTAGCACAAATAACACTCTGCTGTCTGAAATTTATGGTAATTGTTGTTAGTTTGGAAGAAACTTAGAAGAACTTTAGAAGAGACCTGATTTCAAAAAGTGCTGGTGTCAGAGAATCACTGGTGATGAGTAAACGAGCACATGGATTGCAACAAAAATGTTGTGGTTTTACTGAAAACCAGCTCTGTGTAAACAACCCCTAAGAGACTTCTTCAGTGGGAATAGTTATAGGTAAGCCCAGCTTTACAGGCAGTAGATCAACAAGTCTAATGGTGACAGTCAAAACTGTACTCACATGCAAATAAGATCCATCAGCCCAATGACCGATAGTGTCCTGATTGCACCCTAATTCTAAACTACAACACATGTTAAATATGTAATCTTTATATTTGAATAAACAAACATAATCTGAGAAGTAATCAAGCATCTCATGACATCTCCGCGTCCAAAAGCTGATCTCAGTTTCAATTCTTTACTTTTCCAGTTGCTACTTTCTAGAGGAAGACAGTCGATGTGTGTGATACAAAATGCCTGATTCTTGGGGGTTTGCGGGGTCTTGAATTAATGCAAGTGAGCGATCAAAATGCGGACAGCGAGCCACTCAAAGTGACATTTCCAAAGGCATGACTTGACTTATGCAAAAGATCAGTGTTGATAACTCGGGTAAAGGCAGAAACCGTCTCCTGTAACGGCACATAAAAGAAGAATCATATGCAGCGATTCTCTCAGTTGTGCCACTTCAAGGAGGAGCATTGCCGCTTGAGCTGAAACATTCAATGTGAGTTTGTCTCACTGATTAGCAACATGATTGAAGTGCCTGTTCGTTAAATAACAGTGCAGAGTGGTGAAATCCTGCTGAGATGCTCATTGCTCATCTCCAAGGTCTGCAGAATCGCAATGAGAGATAAGACAGATTGCTAGTAGCTGAAGGGATTGTAGTTCAGATCAGGAAGAGGATGGAGGTACAGGGAGGTTTCTATTATGGAGACTAAAGAGTGAAATATTCTCTACAGAAGACGTCTGGCACAAAAAAGTCATTAGTTAGTGAAATACACCTGCATGAAAACACAAATAGACTGTTAGATCATTATCTGCAAAACGGAAACTGGAAACCAATACATCTTATTCTCCTGTGTATGTGATGAAAAAATGAACGATTTCGTAACTAAAGGAGGTTGTGTAGCACAGGTGCGCGCTAACATTTCTTGTATTTTGCAAGGACACATAGCCAAGCAGGACTTTGATACCCGACTGTCCTTTGATCTGACCTACCGTAGTCTCATTGAAGCATAAGGACCGTACACTTTACGCATTTCGACTGAATTGTTTGGTCATTTGCAGGTTAAAATAGCAGCAGCATTTTAATTGTGTAGTAACATCATCCCATTTTTGCAAGAATAATTGAGGCTTTAAACCAGCATGCATGACCTGCAGTTCACATTTTGTCCTGACAAGCCAGCTCATCAATCCAGTCAGAATAAAACTCTGATTCTTTATTCTTCAAAACATTATCTACAACAGGTATGACATAAATTTTTCCTTATTCATATTCTTCCCACAGACCCCCACTTCAAAAGATTTGAACTAGTCCTTTAAGGCTTTTTGTCTGGACAAAGCTTATGTGCTGAATGGTTGTGCATTTGGAGGAAGGCTGAGCACAGTGAAGCGTTGCAGCGTGGTGCAGGAGGACTGCCTTTTCATGCTGTGGTAATTTCCCCCGAGACAAGCGAGCAGGTAAAGGCCAGCAAATGATGGAAGGAGAGAGGGAGAGAGGCTGTGAGATGGAGGCTAGGATAGGGTGAGAGAGGGAGGGTGAGCATCAGCAAGAGAGCGTGTTGGAGAATAATGAGAAATGATACGACAGTGGCAGGGAAGAGGCTGACCGGTTCGCCCAATCAAACGCACACTGACTGCACTGACGGCATCTCAAGGTTGAATTCAACGGCGCTCCATCGACGACACATTAACATTTCTGTTTTCACTTCAAATGCCTTATCTTGTTAATGAATGTTTCTGACCTGAGTCATTGTTTTTCTAATGAATTTGACTATTAATTACATGTATGCCATTTCTTGATGACCTTGCTTTATTTTGTTGCAAGCTGCAGACCTAAGAATATTAGCATACATTAGGCCCAGCTTATCTTTCATCCCCCATAGCTAATGCATCAAATTATCGCCCAAGAAAAAAATAAACAAGAAAAAAA
>JAVKLF010000100.1:1312357-1323185 GCA_034783495.1 Millerichthys robustus
CTTTCAGGAACAATAAAACCAAGAATTAGACGGACATCTCCCATTCCTGCATTTCCATCTGCACACTGCCCTCCACGGTTCAGCAACCCTCCCTCTCCCATTGCTTCATACCCCCCTCTGCCTGCCAGTCTTCCACCTCCCTGCTCATCCAAACACACTCCCTCCCCCTCCGTTCCTTAGATCTCTGCCTCCATCCGTCCTCGGTGAGATTGCACACGAAACCGGGCCAAGCAGGGCCGATAACGGAGCTGAACAATGGGGGGGAATATTGTAAAGCCTAATGGAAAGGAGCTGAAGGTGGTGGGGATCAGGGACATAAATCAGGGAGCCTGGCACTGATGGGACTTTTCAGCAGCAATAAGAGAAGCAATACCTCTCAGGGAAGCCCAGCAGAGGATTGACGAGGGGGTCCTACACGCCTGTACTCCTTGCCTTGTCTCAGATTGGAAGAAGAAATGACCAAACATACTAATGCATTCTTACTAAGCCACATACCTGCATGTTACTATTTATGAATGTGATAAATAAATAAAGCACTTGATCATAAAGTGTAAAATGGCAGCTTCCACATGTGCAAACATGTCCTGCACCTAAACAAGGACATTATTTCAGCACATTCTGAAGGACTATGTTAAGCAGGTACTGTGTCAATCTATGTAGGGCTGGATGAGGTGGGGGGTTGACATCTCTCTACCGCTGTGTGATAACTGGCAGGGATGGATGAGTCACATTTTACTTTTATGGTGTTCTGCTATTCACTGTGCAAAGATAATGGACGGAGCCACTTAGTAATCAGAGGTGGAATTAAAGAGCTTCTCTCTTCTCCATTCTGACTCACTACAAAGCCTTTCTTATTCCATCGCTCTTTACCCTCTCTTTTCTCTCACCTGCCATCATTTCTAATTATCTAGAAAGAAATGAATTGTCTCTGCATTTGCAAAAAGGTGCTGCGTGTGCTGTTTCATGCAGCTTAAATTCAAGCGAACAGGCTGCAAAGAGGCACAGTAAGTTTGCTTTTAGAGGACAGTTTGAGGCTGCAGAATGATTTACTTTGCAATTTGAAAATTTCAAGAACTGAACTGCATCAGCTTATTGTTAAAGTAAAAGTCAGGCTACAATGAAGTGGGCTTTTGTGTAAAATGTACTTTTTGTACTGTAGATGGTTTCCTATTTACACCTAACAGGTTTGTCAAGCTGACGGGAGGTTTGAATGTAGCCAAGATCAAAGTGGATTGCTGCGGTCTTAAAATAAATTCACATTTCAAAATAATTTATTATGGACAAATGAATATTCATTTAGAAGTAGAAGTTACAACAGCATTAGTATCATGCAGCATTTCGGGGGCATTCAGGGGTTCTGCAGAAATTTCTTAATATTTCTTCTGAAAAAAAAATAAATAATAACAGTCAATAAACAATTATCAAGAAATAAAAGTAGCACATTAATACAGAAATTAATGAGTGACCTATCTTTGTTGTGATACATAAAAGCTGCTTTGTCATCTGACTAATATTCCATCCATCTGTCCATTATCTTAACCTGCTTCTTCTTTTCAGGGTCACGGGGGTCACTGGTGCCCATATCCAGCAGTGCGAGGAGCGAGGTAGTTGGCGATATTAATTTCACAGAAGAATGCAATAAATCACAAACTGTCTGCCATCATTATTGTTGAGCAATCAGATAAACCCTCATTCCTGAGAACAATACTTTAATTAAATAATACCAACTAAATGTTAAAACACTCAGTGAGTATTGTGAGGATCAGGTTAACAGAACAAAAATAGAAAAGTGAAAACATGTTTATTCCAACTGATATCCTCAACACAACATTCAACAATATCACAAATAGATCTTCTAATATTGTACAAACATGCAGGATATTTTGAATCATTAACCTGTGAGGCAAATATACTGTGGGTGTGGTTGAATGTGTAATGTAAAAGACAATTATGCCACAAAGCGTAGGCAGTGTTATTAGTTTGTGTTTGGATATTTGCGCATAAGCTCTTAAAAGCATGTGGCTCTGTGAGGCATTCTTCATCGTCCTTAATTCTCAATTAATCATTTCCCTTTATTCATACCCTCCATGCTGACACAGATAAGGGCTTTGCATAAAATAAAGGCCTGGAAAAGACAAAATGAGGTAAGGGGGAAAAAAAACAGAGAGGGGAAACGAGAGATCACAGACCTGTTAAAATAATAAGCTGCTCAAGAACCACGTGGAGGGGCCCTGGTGAGATGGGACTTGCTGATTAAATTAAAGCCTCATTAATCAGCCCTTGACCATGACTTTCCCATTCCTCTTGTTCAGCCTGCACCACTCACTTCCAGCATTTTTCCACCCTCCTGCCAAATGGGTATCCCCCCTGCTGAAGGGTCAGGGGTAGGAGTCAACAGGAGGGAGGGTAAAGAACCTGGCAACCCTCACCGACGCTGCCCGCGAAAACAAATGTCTGGCCTCCTGCCTTTCTGACTGCCTCCGAATGAAAGTGAAAACAAAAAGGGCCACCAGTTTGGCAATGCCAAAGAAACATGAACACACACTTTCATCCAAACTCACAGAAATCCTTGTTGCTGTCTTTGGCTGAAGATCCAGCAACAATTTGTTTGGCTGACAGACTTGAAGAGGAGTGAAGAATGAATGAGCGGTGGCTGTAGGCATGAGTAGGCAACACTTTGATGATAAAGTGGTTTAGGGAGCTGAGTGCCTGTTTCATAATGGTGGTGATTATCCTGAGGTCATTAGAACATACACATTACAGCATAGCTGCCATTGAGGGGAAATCCCGATTCACCTTAACAGTGAAAAACTTTTTTTTTCTCTTTCAAAACCCATCAATTAGTCTACCAACTGGTCAGTCAGTTAATCAATGAATCAGTCAGCTGATTTGAAAGAAAAATTATCAATTTTTTATTAAATATAGATCATTTATTATAGATGTTGCATGTATTCGGATGAAAATACATGTCCTCATTATGACTCAACTAATTAGTCAGTCAGATAATTAATCACAGAGACTTTATTTCAATCAGAATTAGTGTTTTTTAATTTGAGATGCATGCAGTGTTTGCTGACAGGGGGGCATTTAAATCATTAATTTTTGTCTTGTCTTTTGTTGTTGCTGAAGCACTCACGTCTCACAGCAGGAGTAATAATTAGTGCTTTGTAAAGGCGTTCTGTTGCAAGTGCAACTCATTCTTTCCCCTTACAGACAAAATAAATAAATAAATAAACTTTTTTATTTAGTAAAAAGTGATGTTCTTGTGTTCAGTTTGGATCAGAACACAAAGTTTTTTTGAGATACAAACTTACAGAAAGGAAAATAAACATTTATTACTGTGAGTATCACCATTTTTCATGTGTAACTCAACAAGGCACCCATACTGGATTTTAAGGTCAGAATTGGTCTCCCTGACAGTGGTGTGCATTTTCTGTCAGTTTTGGGGGCAGGTGCTCAAGTGAAAATAAAAAGGCACCTTGTGCAGCGCGTCTGAATGAGCATGAACCGTTTGTATGCCTCTAACCGTGATTGTGGTGTTGACTGATCTTTTCCTATCACCTTCCTCCACCTATAGCTGCTATTGGTTTAAACAGGAGAACAGTCTGCTCTTTTTTGTTCTTCTCTCTTTTTTCTCATGACATTATGGTGCATTTGGTAAATGAACTAAATAAACGTTCTGCTAATTATGATAAAAAAGGGTTAATTGTCTGCAGAGACAACATATGTGCAAGTGAAGGGTAAGTTATCTGAGGTGTAAGGGGGTACATTACCTGCTGATTATTGGTCACCTGGTTCTCTGAGAGGAGCTCAAGCACTACCATGTGTGCATGTCCCTGCTCTCTGATTTTCCAAACCTCAACATTTCAACTTAATATGTTGATCATCCACAGCCTCCTAAAACCAAATTGCTATTTACTAATTGTTAACTTTTTTGCCTCCTTCTTTGTAAGTCTAGCTGATGACTTTATTAAATAAAGATCAGCTGGCTGCTGTCGTGGGTGGGGGAAAAAAACTTGGACTTATTAATAAAGAAGGTGATACTTTGTAAACATTTACTCTTGGTTTATAAAAAGGACTCTCTTTACACACCATTTAATCCATTGTTCAAGTGTGACTTGTACAGGCCAGTTAAGATTATATCAGTGTTTCCAGCCATATGAACAACTCAGAAAACTATAAATGACACAGCAGAGACACATTTACAACTGTTATTACTGACAGCAGTAAATCCCCCCTCAAATGGGTGGGCTGGCAAGAAGGATATAAACAGAAAAAAAAAACATGTGTCCACCTATATTTTCTGTGCCTCACAGTGAGTTCCACTTCAGTAATGCCAGATAAATTGAACAGGACACCCTGACATATCTGACAGCATCCTTTTCACTCTTTTGTCACCCCTGTCGCCTGATCACCTATCCATCCCACACTCACACCTTGCTGCTCGGAGGAGGTAATAGGATCTCTGGGCTACCTGACCCCCGACATATGAATAGTGCCGGCACACAAAGCAAGAAGGGAGCAGCTACTTAAAAAGGAAATGGAATGAATTAGATGGAGGAATAGAATAGGAAGGTGGGAGAGGAGAGTGCCAGAGAAAAGTGAAGAGAACGATGATAAGGAGAGCATGGAAAGAAAAAAAACAAGTGCCCAGCCGAGTGTGAAAGACATAATTGAAAATGTCAAAAGAAGTAAGGAATGACAGCAATGAACTGGCTGAGCATGGCTGTCAGTGAGCTACTGCCTCCATCCTGAATAGCTTCTCCCTTTCTCTCCTACATATATTGTGCCACGTGCACAACCACATGCACGAGCACACATTTAAATAATTTGCAATATTCTCCTTTTACCCATTTGATTTCATCCATGTGCTTCTACTCTCTGAGTGACTTCACGTGTCTCTGGCAGTTATCCAAGCAGATCGTGCAGGTTTGCAGGCACACGTGAGCAGGCAGACACTCTGATGTGTGCGTGCGAGAATATTCATATGGACGCATCTGAAAGGGAAATGTGATGCCAGATAAGCACTTGACCCCGATGTCAGCTTTACCGTGCCTGCCCCCCTTCCTCCGCTTTCCTCTTCCTTACAAGTAGCACCCCATTTTCTTTTTCATCTCTCAAGATGAAAACGAGTTTGGCTCCAGACGGGGAGTTGAATGCACAACTTGTAATTCAGCTGATCTGCCCCGCTGTCAGGTGTGTTTTATCGTGTATTAGTGAGGATTAGGGAGGAATCTTTGCAGGCTTTGGATGGAACTGACTGAGAATTTAAATTAACCGTGTGTAACAAAAAGGTTTCCATTTTTAGATATGTGACATATTTTACACTGCAATATTTTGTAATCTCAAACAGGAAGCAAGATAAACCGTTACTATAATAATGTGGTAGAGTGCAAAACTGTTCACCCACCTCATCCTCCTGGCATTCTCTCTGATTTATTATTTTACAACCTAAAAATTTAGAAATATATATATATATATATAAATTTATCAGTGAGACACAATTTCTCACGTCTTACAGGCTTAACGCTGTTTTTTATTTGGTGGTGGTTCTTAATACTGAGAGACATTCTACTGGTGTTAATTCTGAAGTCGACCTGAACAGGTGTATAAATACTGAGATTAAAGGTCTCTTAGATTGCTCACAGGTGGATCTTATGTAACTACTTCTGTGGATTAAATGCTAAGGGGGTGAATACATATACTTCTTTTCAGTTTCATATTTCAGGAAGAGATTATTGAGTATCAAACTATTTATATAGTTTATGTCAATACACAAAGAATATGTATTTAAACATGCAGAATTATAGGTGAAAATGCATTTACTCTTAATATAAAACTCTCATGGTTTCTATGAGACAAGTGAGTCTATTATTTCAGACTTGATCACTAGATATTTATCCCCTGCGTGGTTCAGTACTATCAGATTGAGGATAAAAACATAATACAATTTGACTGAAATTATTTAGACTTGATGACCGCACAAGTCCTGAATAATTATGTAGCATTAATATCTGTTCTATTTCTGCCTATCTCCTTGGAAGCAAAAACTGTTTCTAAGCATCATTAATTAAAGAGAAAAAAGGGTCTGAATGGAGATGTGAGGATGTAATTTGCATAGCTTGATGGGTGGAAATCCCTCTGATATGTATAGGGCTCTCTACACATCCAGAATATTAATTTCTTCCATACCCCAACCAGCACAGTATATCAAAATTAGATGTGCAGGATGAAAAACATGACATGCTACAGTTCTCCATCGCAGAGGATGCACTTTATGATTTTCAGTTTGCAGAGTTCAAAATATGTAATATAAGCTGGTTTACACAGATGGCAGAACTCAACAGAATGTCACGTAAGTCTTGTGTGAGCGATACAGAGACCCCCTGCTGTAGAATTCATGAAACTTTGAAAGGCTTACTGCACAACAACATAGTCCAGCTCTCCCAGTCTGTGATGAAGCAAATGCCACCGTGGCTCTGCGAGATAATAACAGACCGTATCCTGCAGCGATGTTGAAGGTGAACAAGGTAACTCATCCTTTAACACTAATAAGTATTTCCTTTTGTTGCCTGAGGAATTGCGAGTCACTCGTAGAGCAATGCTGCCCTCTAAAATGAGAGGGAAGAAAAAGGAGAATGAGGAAGGGAGGGAGATGAGGAGGAAAGGGGGAGAAGAGCAAATGAAGACAAAAATGGCTGCAGGGTCAGGGGAGTTTATTTAAGACTCAAATTAAACATGCCGAACAAAGGAGCCGACAGAAATTAAACCTTAATGACAAAAATATTAGAAGCTCACAGTAATACACACAGAGCACTGGGAACATAACGTGTGTGTGTCTGCTCACATGCATGCATGAACAAATATCTGTCATCTCTGCACTCAAATGAACATTATTTGTACCAGGAGTATAAAAAATTTTTTTTAAATGTTCGGAGGAAAAAGAGATTTTAATCCCACATTTACATAAATTCACATCACCGTGTGAACAGTCTGCAAACAACTGTAGACCTTAATTTAATTCTATACTAAACATTTGAAAATGGATTAATACACAGTTCAGTTTACTTTGGATCATTGTAATTACATTACCATAATTCTCTGTTTCCGAATGTGTTCGTCAACATGTATCAAGTGAAGGGCTGCGCAGTATGTGTTTGTATTTCAGTTCACGTTGGGTTTCCAAGTGTTTTGCAGCACGTTTCCAGACACGTCTGCGTGCCCAGTTGTGTCCAGTTCTGTAGTATCTGAGCAGCCTCTGAGTGTGCTGCCATGCAGCATGGTGGGAAATGAGCTGGCAGCGAGCAAGAGTGCAGACACAGCAAACAATGCTGTGACAGGGGACAGCCAGTAATAGGATAAGTGGCAGGTTGCAAATGTGTCAACTGGAGTGTGAATGCCATGTTAGCTATGCAAATGAGAAGGAAGAACCTATTGGCTTGGCACGCTTGGCTCATCTATTCCAAGCAGTCTGCCACAGTGATACTTATCAGTGACAGCCAGTGGTTTGCTGCAGTTTACATTGGAAATTATAGTTTGAGTAATTCATTCCATCGGGGGGAAACTGATTCGGTTTCTTTTGTTGTTGCTAAGTAGTAAAAGGAAATATTTTGCTCAAATGCTTTGACGCTGCCAGTGGCGTTCCTAGGTGTATTTTACGGGGGCGTTGGCTAACCAAGATGGTGTCATTATCCTGCGACTAACGTCAACGGATGATTACATCATCTTGGTTAGTTAACACTAGCCACCACTAATGCTTCTAACGCTGCTGAAGATAGTACCGGTATTTAAAATCGGAATTTAAAAGGTGCTCATTGAAAACACTATAGTAAGCAATTATGTGGGTTTAGCAGCCTGCTTTGTTACTAAAAGTACATGAGGTATTTTATGATGCACAAGATATTTTTGTGCATGATTAGGGTTTTGCAGTGTTGTTGCAGGGAACATGCAAGATAGTTGTGCCACCTCAGGGGCAAGGACCCCATGGGATTTAAGGCATACTTAATAGTAGTATTACGGGAACATGCAGAATGTGGAGGAAGACATATTCCAATGGGTTACATTGGTCATGGAAAGCAGAGGATCCCAATTTTTGTTTTCTTCTGTGCTACAAAACGATTGTCATCCTGTTTGGAAGGAACTTCACAAAATAATTATCCCTGCTCAAAGATGATTTGTTCTCTAACTGCAACCATGATGATGACAACATAGATTTGCGTCATAGAGAGGCAATCAGGGACTCCTGTGCTATTAAGCAATCTGAACGATGCTTTGTCAATGTTTTCTTCTTTGTTATTTAAGCTTTTTCAAATATTAGCCTACTTCTTCAACTATTCTGAGTCCAATTTACATTGCAACATTGGCTAAAATAAGTACTTAACTTCACTTATATCTGTATAGAATTTATCAGCATTATTGTCAGTTGAAAATGATCAAAATGTTTCAGTAATATTTTGCTTTTTATTTGCTTCTTTATACATCTATGCATAATGCAGTCTGTGCAGTAGGTCTCTGTACCTTCAATGTATAGTTTCTACACAATGTTTTGTTTTTGTGAGTATGTTTGCATTTCAAACATCTGTACTTTGCACGATCAATGAGCATCAGATAAATCATACCTAGAAAAAAACAAGCATATTGGCTGTAGTTTTGGAGAGAAACCAGAAATCAGACTCTCTAATCTGCCAGGCTGAGCTAATCATGCAGTGCTCCACTGCAGTTGATCAGAATGCCTGTTCCCAGCAGAGATGACTGTTTTCTGTGAGGTGAAGCTTGTGATTTACAAGGCACAAAACAGACCGGCCAGTCCTTGGACCGAGTCAATCTCAAACACACCCACCCACAAATACTCCCTGTTTGGAAAAACCTGATTCATCTCAAAACCAGAATATTTGTTTTTCTTCTTTCCTGAATGAAACAATAAAGAGGCAGAGTTTTGGAGTGCAGAGGTGGACCAGTGCGACCTGCAGCGGAAACCAAACAGCACAGCAGCATGCCTTCAGAATAATAATATAGTAAAAAAAATCTTCTCTACTTATTTCTTTGTCCCTTCAACACCCCCTCCCTCCTTGTCCTCCTCTCCCTCAGCCCCCACTTTTTCTAATTTACCCAAGGACAGAGGTGCATGCCTGCCTGGCACATGACATTGATTTCCATCAGCAGTTGGAAATAACCTCAGAGCCGTTGCCAGGGTAACTTGCATCTACCTTTTCGCATTTTTGCATATTGCCACTGATTTTTTTTTTTTCCAATCCATGTCTGTCTTTCTTCATCGCGTTGGCCACAGCTTACAGAGCGACAGGAAGACAAATGCTTTCAGGTGGAGGTGGTGATAGGAGGGAGCTGATGTGTGTGGGGGGGAAGGTGGGGGGACAAGGAGAGAGATGGATGGCCATGCCAGGCAAGAACAGGCAAGACTGTGGAAACTCTGGCACAAAGTGTGTGTGTGTATCTGTGTGTTGTGGGGGGAGGGTTAATGATGTCTCCACATTGGGGGTTGGGGGGCAAGAAGGAGGAACAATAAAGCACCAGAGCACTGACACTGGTGGACTCCTGCCTCCTAATTAACACCATAAAAGGACACACAGAGAAAAGAAGAGATGAAAGAAGCGATTTAGGATCCGTCTACACAATGTAAATCCAACAACTTTCTATAAGTTTCAATAAAATCTGTCTAGTAGTTCGCTAGATATCAAACAAATGAACATATACCCAAACATCATCGCCACAGGATAGAAAACTAGGAGGTAGGGTAATGGAAAAAATAACCTGAGAAACCTGGGAGTTTCTTCTTTTTTTTAATTTTTGACTAAACATGGGGACAAAAAACAAAAAAGCATAAAATATTCATTATAAAAAATATAAATATTAAAAAAATAAATAAATCCAAAGTAATGTTGATGAGACCTTAAATTTATTTTTCAGACTAGTAGATGGAACAACATCCATTTGTGGTGCAGGTCATCACTGCATGCCACTCAAACAGTCAGCCTGTGATGGACATTCAGGCGCTCCCCTGACGGTGTCAGCTCGTCTGTGTGCATTCCGAGTGGCATTTCAGCTTTTGGTCATTTATAGTTCAGTGGTGTGGAGAGGGCGGTAATGTGCGCGCCGCTGCAAATTTGTCTGTGCACAGGAGTGTGGGGTGTGTGTGAATCAGTGGCTGGCTATTAAATCACCAGAGTGTGTCATGAGAACTGTTTCTGCAAACAGTGAGAAGAGAGGGCCAAGCCACCTTAAAACACCCCAGCTACCGCCAACACGTGCCTCCTGATTTCTCCTCTCCTTCCATCAATACCCCGGCCAAAGAGCAGTCATGGATAAAATTAATCTCCTAATACCTGATTACGGTATTTGGTTTCAGCTGAACTGCTGTATGTTCCACATCAGCATTTTATCCATCTGAGTGCAGAAATGTAAAGAAGAGGGTGGTGTAAAGCAAGACAGCAGGGTGAGCAGGTGCAGGTCCAAACTAGAGGGAGTGTGATTGTTTGAGACATGCCACACCATCCAGAGGAAATAAAGACAATCGCTGGCAATATGCTGTGCAGGAAGCTGTTTGCTTGTGTGTTTTTCCATGTTCTATGTCCACCGGACATACACACACATACACACACATACATATTCTCTTGCATACACAACAATCAAAGAAGCACAATGCATGAGCAATTATTCCACAAGGGGGTGCAGGCGATTTCCTCAAGCAATAGTTTCATAATTTTATGTCACATGGGCCCAAAGACACTCAAGCGCGATAGATAGATAGATAGATAGATAGATAGATAGATAGATAGATAGATAGATAGATAGATAGATAGATAGATAGATA
>JAVKLF010000100.1:1367419-1385933 GCA_034783495.1 Millerichthys robustus
GTGTGTGTGTGTGTGTGAGTGAATACGAACGATGTGTGATGTCATTTCCCTCTGGAAAAACAGAATTGACAGGAAAGCAGCCTTTTAAATAAGATTTTCAAAAAACACAGTTGGTAGTCACATGGAAAAATACAAAGTACAATCTTATTTTTGCTTCTTGTGACACAAACTAGTTTAAAAACATTGACTAGGTCCTCTGGATGGTTTGTTCTTTGTTAAACCGTTTCACCTCTTCTCCAAGAGACTTTGCCAGTCTGAGGAGTTACAGGTAAATTTAGCCTTATAAGCAGAACCTTCACATAGTGAATCAACAAGTTTAACTGTGACAGTCCAAACTGGTTATTCCCGAGCAAAAGAGGCCCATCAGCCTAAAGACTGATAGTTAGTGATTTGCTGCTTATTGCTCCTGACAGCACACACAATATTACCTGGCACATTAAACAGGGGTGGAGGCCTCCGGATCTAATTGACCTCCTCTTACAAATCTGTTATTGCAAGTATGGCTCAGCCCTCTAAAAACAATAGGCCACGATTTGGACATTAACGATCAGTTGTTAGGCTATTGGTTTCCTTTTGAATGTGAACAACCAGTTTCAATTGTCATTGTTAACTTGTTCTTCCACTAGTTACAGCTTATAAGGTGGAGTTTATCTGTTACTCCTCACACTGAAGAAGTGTCTCTTGGAGAAAATACTAAACATTTACTAAAAGAGGAACCCGTCCAGAGGACCTACTCAGCTATTTTTTTTTCTACCTGCTTTATTAAGATGTATCAGGGCAACTTTTATTTTATTTTATTTTATTTGTAGAAATTATAAGCTATAGCATCCCTTGCCACGTTGGAGTTTTAAACTAAGAATACAATATGTTGCATAAAATATCAGAATTCTGGCCATTTTGACCAAATTCTGAATGGTGTGTTGTGTGTGGTCTCACACAATATCACAAGATGTTGTGTCACGCTTCTCTTCATCCTGACGTGCAGCTAAAATGAGTGGAATCTGTTCAGGACTTCCCGGCAGGTCACTTCTCATTTAGTCCCCTATCTGGGCCTCTCTCTGCGGAAAAATAAATAACTGCAACCCCCCATAATGTTGAGTAGAACCGTGTTAAACTCTCAGCACAAACATGGAGAGGAGATTTATGGTTATGTGCATTAAAAACAAAACAGGCACGACAAGACATACTGCAGCATAGGCGAACTGGGACAGGCGGACACACTGGAGCACTGTTCACATTCTGACAACAAAACATCTGCCAAGTGATAAAGTGTCGCATTTCATCTGAAAGCAGTAATAATAGTGTCTACCCAGCCAAGGACTGCATCACATCAAAGAACCTGGCACCAATAGGAAATTATATTTAATCAAAACATGCAAACAAAGTACCTGGAGACACGGTGAATAGCGGCGTAACTTAGTTTTCTCCTAAAAGCTTGCACTCAAGTTTCATGTTTGGTGGGTGTTTTTTTGGCGAAGGTAAACGTTAACTTCATATTGTTACTATGCTGTGAAAACACGTCAGTCGCGTGAAAAACATTTGATTTCAATTTAGAATCTCATCGTGCTGACAAAAAGGCATTTGGGACATCAAAACCAGAGGAAACCAAGAACAAATGCTTCTGACAGTATTCTATTACTTATTATTTTTTTAAATTTTGAAAAAAGTTTTATTCTATATGTACCGGATTCATATCGTTGTCCAGAATCACACAAACTAATGTAACCCTGAAGGGAAAAGCCCTTCATCTCTGCTGCTTATAGTTGTGCTTCTATCCTAACACTAATTAGAGCTGAGCTGCCACACGGATCTGGTTCTGCAAAGTTAGGTTTTCATCACATCAGTGAAACCAGCCTAGCTTTAATACTGCATGAACAAAAGAAAGAGATTTCCACAAATACAGACAGCCAGTCTGCTTTCCCCGTCTTCTGAGGGATGGGCCTCCAAGGACACGGTTTCTTGTATTACTGGCAGACATGCAGACATTCGATTAATCAAATAAGCTGCTCCCGTTGCTGGCTAGTTTTTGGGTAATAGATCTAATACTTGGATCAGTTCGCTGTAATGGTGTGAGTGGACACAGAGTTAAGGGTATCAAGTTCAAGCGAAAGTTCAAAGTGACTATTCTGGAAAATGTGACATTTTATCTCAAGAGGGTTGGCTGATCCCTGAACACTTTAAAAAATGCAATTTGGACTTAAAGATCATTTCTTATATTCACTTGAAGTTTTTTCCACTGAAAACATTGGAACACCGTAATCTCAGTAGCAGAATGGAGAGAACAAATGGCTCTTGTTTAAAATGACCGTAAAGACCAGTTTATCGCAAATTACCAACAGATCTGACCAAAGATACAAGTTTTTATAAATCAAATGAGCTTTGCAGGACATAAAGAAGCGTGAAGCAGAACTCAGGTGCGCCACAATTAATGTGTGACTGATGTATCCTTCATACTGAATCTACTGAATCTATATATTGATGTTGAAGATTTAAATCTCATGGCTTCACAGTCGCACAGACTGTACGTCATCACAACATCACAAGCCTCAGAGCTGGCTTGCTTCTTCACATGTGGACTGTTGTGACTCTGTTACCTTGGCACCTTACACATTGGGGGTATATCTAACCGCAGTTTGTAACGGTAAAACGTTCTGAGCTAGTGCTCACAGATAAGAGATATTGGGGTAGAAATAAAGTAAACCTGCTGAACTGAGCTCCAGTTAAAGCTAACTTACGCTCAGGGTTAGGAGACTTGCGTCCAGCGTGGCTCGGCGAGGAGCAGCGGAAGGTGGTGACAATGGAGCTGTGATGGGGATTAGGGTGATGAGGGTGGTGCACTGTCGCATGGTGACCATTGTTCTCCAGAGGAGCTTTGGTGATGTTGATATCAGGTTTACGAACGTCCCCGACACTCGGGGCCTCAAACTTGCGAGTGTGATTCAGCTCAGGGATTCGGGCGACCCCATTGTTGTTACTGGTGCCCTCATTGCGGCGGATCACAGGGGAGTCGGTCAGGCTCTTGGCAAAAGTTACCTCCCTTTTGTGGCCCATCTCCGGGGTCTTGGAGTGACCCAGCACTTCGGGGCGTTTCAGGGCGCTGTTGCTCACAACGCGTGAGGAAGCAGGGCTGGTGATGTGATCCACCTGCTTGCTAGAGGAAGAGATGTCGATGGAGAGTTCAGAACGGCGTGACACCAGTTCAGGAGTCTTGGACCCTCCTCCCCCCATGATGGAGCGTGGTTGTGTATAGTTGACGTTGTTGTTGGAGGCGGCGGCGGCTGGGGCAGCGGTGCCCAGGTCGCGGTAGTAAATACTGGTGGGAGACATGGCGTTACGGTGAGGAGAGCTGGTGGCTCGACGAGAGCCGGGCGAAGAATGGGACGAAGTGTCAACATCTTCCACCTCAAAGGACCTCTTAAGGGCTGCAGAAAGAGGACAAAGAACACAAATCAGTTAAGTATGTGTTTTGCTGGAAAATGCTTTCATGTGATAAAATTTAGTGTTGGAACAATACCATAAAATGTTCTTTAAAATGACAAACTAAATATATGAGCACTAAAAACAGTTATTAGGTTTTTTTCTGAAAAACTTTATGAAGAATCAACACAGTAAAGTGGCTGAGGTCTGAGGGACGAGGAGCTGTAGACGCAGTTATTTTAGACTTTAATTAAACCACGCCTGTCTAATTTCATTACATTTTCAGTCACCAGCAGCAGCTTCTACACATTTTTTTAAAGAGTTTATTTGTGCGATGGTTTGGATGTTAAGTGTATGGTACACAGAAATGCAAAATACAGTTTCTCTCTGAGCCACTGGAGGTGTTTCACTACATGTTGTAATGCAAGCAGTCAGCCAAATGTCACCCAGCTCTGAGGCAAATTCATTCCATGACCTCCTGATTTTTTGATTTTTTTTGCTTCTTAACATCCACAGAAAGACAGTGGCACATTTTCTCCAAACTGAGTTTATACAAGACAATAGTCACAGTGTCCACGATTAGAACACTGAGAGATGGAAATTACCTCCTGGGAAGAATGTGTTCAGCTGAAAGTCAGCTTGACTTCCATCGAGGAGTTATGGAGAAAAGCCAGCGGGCAGGAGCTGGCATCGTAATTACACAGGAGTTAGAGCGCTCACGCACAGCCTTAAGAACGTTTCCTTCACTTCAAAACACAGTGCTGATTATTTGATCTGTTTCTGCTTGCGGTGTGCCTCTAGTATGTGTGCCCATGTCTCCACACTACTATTTCAGTTTTGCTCAAAACGCTTGTAAAAACTACAGAGCATGTTTATTTTTAAGCATCTGCACCCCACAGGGAGCAAAAACAAAACTGTTTTTGGAGAAGAATTGTAAACACAATAAACTAAGAAAAACCCCTCCTGCATACATCATTAAGCAAAATAAACTAAATTTTAGCCAGAAGATGATTTACCAATTTTATGATCCCTTATTTACTTTTGTTTTTTTCTATTGCTTCTTTGATTGAAGAATGATTAAGGGACCTGGCTGGCAATTGGAGGGCCTCAACACAATATAGGAGATCCATAACCACATGTGACATACAGACAGGTGTACCAGGGTCCTGTTCATGATGCAAGATACAGCATGTTACTGATGTAACTGGTCTCTTCACCTGGGTCAGTGTAGCTGATGCCAGTCATCGAAGCACATGCAGGATGACACAGGTTATTGTAACAAGTCCACATGAATAAAGATAGCTGCAGGTGTCATGGTTCTGTAATTCCTCCTTCAGAGTGGAGTTGTCTGACTAGATAGAAGCTTCGTCATATGTGTCGTCTAACATTCTCCACTCTGTGCACACTTGTCCTTATGCAAACCTGCAATGCAACCCATCAAATGAGGCATCACTTGTGCCTGCAGAACTTCCCTCCCTGTATTTACTGACTGTCAGACACTCCAGCAGCTACCTGATAACACTATCACTTCACTCATTCTAACTCCTTGTAAACTAAATTATTCACACATTTCATTTTGGTCTGCATGTGAACTATATTATTTCCTAATTGGACTGCTTTTACAGTAATTTTCTCACACTCCTATTTCTTCCTTTTATGTGCTGGGGTTCTGAATAAAAGCAGTTAATTATCCAGACTGAGAGCACAAACAACTTTAAACCCCCCTTCTAATATTCATAAAAAGATACACAGTAATAGAGAATACAGTGATTTGAGATATCTAAACCCTCCCTGTCATTACTGGACCGTGGCCTTCTCTCTCCTGCTTTCCTGTCTTGTGTTTATGGTCGCTGAGAGAGAATCCAAGGTCGTGGCTTTCAACTTTGGCTGGACAGAGAGCTGGTCTGCCAACATCATTCTGCAGATTTTTAAAAGCAGCTAAGATGCTGTGACACATGCTTCTGCAAAATGTTAGTACTTTGAAGTCGAACGTCTCCCAAAACTAAGTCCTTAACTGAAGCTGAAATTTAGCAATCCCTGTTCAGAGTATTGTTAAATAAAATAAATCACATAAACTGAGACATTCCAATGGAATGTATTCCATTAGTATACATTTATGCTATTTTGTATTTTGTTGTGGAAACAATGAATGTAGTCTAAGACCACAAAATAAGATTTAATTTGTATTTTATTTTATTAGTTTGAATTGTGTTTGTAGGTACAGAGAAAGAAGAAATTTGCTGAAACTTTCAAAGGATTTCTCAAAAGTGAAATTAATTTAATAACCTTGCTTGTTTATGTGGTTAATAGTACATCTTAGTCTTGTGTTCATTTGAAGCACAGTGAGTAAGGAGATCTGTATAATGGATAAAATTGTGCATTTGTTTTGGACTGACAAATGGTTAGGGCAATATTGTTTTCTATAAAGCAGCATTCCAAGGCTATGAACTAGAAACAAAATGTCAAGCTTGTCACATCAGCAGCATCCAGAAGCTTCATCCTATCAGTGCCCAGTTTCTCACACCATCTCCTATACTGGCATAAGAAAACACAGATGTTCACAGTCAGTTGTTGTTCTAATACAGTCCAGGTAATTATGCCTCACTGCTCAAGGACACTCCAAATGTTGGACAAAAACATTTAGAATCCCCCAGCCCAGACGCACTAATTCAAAGGTTGGTCAAAGGTTTGCAGGGAGGAAAACAAACAGGGAGACAGGAGGGAGATGAGAAAACAGCAGATAAAGAGGGGGAAACTAATCCAAACTGTCTTTTCTCAGGTTCAGCAACCCCTGGTATTAGTCAGGACCCAGACTTGGTGCCATGCTTCCACTAAAATCTGTCTTCTTTAACCCTCCCGCTGCCCTGGGGTCACATGACCCACCAGGCTTCAGTCTCAAAACTGAGACCTGGTAGGTCATGTGACCCAAGGGCAGCGGGAGGGTTAAATTCATAAAGCTGGATTACAGTGGAGCTGAAAGTTTCAAAGAGTAAATATATATGTGACTAAATGTCATAATCTAGTTAGATTCCGGCCTTTCCTTAATTCTGCCCCTGCAGCTGGATGGCAAAAACAACTTTCTGGTTTAATAAAAACGTCTTCTTCTTCTTCTTCTTCTTTTTCAGATTAAATTTTTCTCATCTTTACAGTCTGTTCAAATCAGCACAGGACACTGATTGGTCTTAAGTTCAGTGTTTCTTTAACAGAAACATGTAAATTTGAGGTTGGAAAGGTCCTGTCATCACATCTAAGGCTGTGTTTGCAGAATAAACTATGTATAGTTGCTAAATGGGTGTTTTGTAAAAATAGCCTTGATTTACATAAAATCCATAAACTTTTTTTTAAATTGATAACAGAACATAACATTATCAGAAGCAAAGCACAGCCTACACCAGTCACAATAAAAACCACCATAATATTCAAAAATATCATTATGTCATACCCATGATGCAGTAACCCTGACAGAAATGATTATGTGCACTTCATGGAACTGATTAACCCAAAACCATTAAAAAAACAAACCCTGATAATAGTTGTATCACAATAAAAAGCACAATAGAACGTAAAAGAATACTGTGGCTACATGGGAGGTTTTGTTTGGAAGAGATGAGTCAGGTGCTGACAGCGCATTAAAAAGAACGCCTTTCCTGTAAGTTAGCACAGTAATGGGAACAGATTAGGAAAGCAATTATTTCACAATATAACACAAAATAAGAAATATTGAAAACATGATTTCCGACAAAACAAAATTCTCAATTCGAAAGACTAAAACTAGCTCTAAACATCTGAATTATTTAGTCACTGTTAACAAGCCTGTAAAGCTGTAAGCTCTGTACATGAACTTTAAATTGTCTCTCTCTATTTCCCTCTCTCTCTTTGTGTGTGTCCAAACTTTTGAGCGGTCCTGCATGGAACGAATGCATATATCAAGTTGTATAAAGTATAGTGACAAATACATAATAAAATTATTACATTACAAATCCAGTACATCATTAAATAAAGCACACGTTTCCCAAGCAGCTCATACACTATTCTCTAATGGTTAGATCTACTTCCCTGCATGTGGCCTTGAAATAATGTGGTCTTATAGCCTTGTGCAATAAGTCCTGTCATCAAGACAGTTCCTCTGTGTCAAACATCGGTTATATAAAACCGTTTCATGCACAGAGGAGCTTTATCTGCTGTCAGTGGCTCAAGAATAGAAGATTATGTGGTTAGACAGAGGAAAGCAAGAGTAACTCTTTTAACTGACAGGACAAGGCCAAACAATATGAAATTTCAAACCATGGTGGTTTGCTTTGCAAGAAAAACCTTAATGTTGCTCTGTCAAAAACACACTTCCTTCAGCTGCCCACGGATGGTGTCAGTTTGTTAGCGCTGACCATTGGCAGGCCAGCTCACTATGTCAGATTTACGGCCTAATTTCCTGCTGGTTTGGCTGATATCCTGTGCAAAAATAAAAACGTGAGAGAAAGGAGAAGTTTGGAAAGAACTGAGTTTAAATGTTTCAGTTTGGTCCCATAGTAATTTGGGATTTAAGTTAATATTAACCTAAGAGAACAAAATGTTAAGCTTATGCTGCTGCTTGGTGGCTCATTACAGTCTCCATGGTAACAATGCATCTGTATCTCTCACTCCCTGACAGTATTCCTAATTAAAAAGCTTAAGAAGCTCAGAGACAATGAAAATCCATGATAGTTTGGATGTGCCCACTCTGCACGCTGGGGGTAATTTGACAGAAAACCGTAACTCGTACGGCAGTGAGGAACATACAGGGTGAAAGAAGAAGACATAAACTCCTACGTTCTGATGTATAAATTAAATAGTAACAAGCAAAAGTTTGTAAGAATAAGAAAAGTTTATAAAACAAAGTTTTTGAGCAGTTTAGAAAACTCAAACCTTAGAGCGCACAATTTTATTGAACCAAATAAAACATTTAATTTTAAAAACCTCAAAATTGTACTGCTATTAAAGTTAATTCAAATTGGGTTTTCTTTCCCCAGTTAAGAAAGGATGGATGTTTTATTTTGTGTTTGACACAAAAAAAGAAGAAGAAGCTATGGGAGTACTTCAGTGCTTAGGCTTTGGCTATTATTTGATGTCTGCCAGTAGTCTCAGTGGGATAAACACAACACCAAATATCTAAAGGTGAAAAATGTGAATAAGAAATGTAGTGACAAATGTGCAAATTTGCATTGAACACCTCCCTCTGTGAACATCATTTGGACAGAAATTGAATGGAAGTGGCTACATCCGAGGGCTTTTAGTAATAATACAGCTTTTGTTGACAGCCTAACTCTCTCTGACTTTGGCTCATGTCATCAGCCCGTGACGTCCAGCCCATCAGGCAAACAGCAGCTGTGGGGACTGACAGCAGGGGAAACAGGAAAGTGAGCCGCGAGAAAGGAAGAAGAACAGAACACAGGAGGAAGAGGAGGACAAAGGGAATTGATGCACGTTCCACACAGACTTGACAAACAAAGAGACACAGTTGTGATTTTGTGTGTAAAGGGGGGGTCGGACACATGTTTTGTCTTAGTGCTGAACTTTCCACTCCCCTTCCTCAGCTCTCCAGAGATGGAATAATGTCAGTGTTGTGTTTGTTTCTATTATTGACGTTACTCAGGTATAATCAACAGCAGATGACAAGCTATGAGGATTTGGCAAGACCATACTCCCCCGCCCAAACAAATGAACACACAAATAAAACTCCATACAGACTGACACCAAGCCTGTTCACACAAAACAGATCCCTTTACACCATTTGATCATGAATTACATTTGACTTGTGGCATAAACTGCCAGAATAATCGCAACTAAACAGGGAAAGTAAGAAAATACATGACAAACCTTCAAAATCTGAAATAATTCCCTCCAAGTGTGGGTTGCCTCCTGCATCAGACATGTTTTTCTGGCCCAAACTTTAACTAAACTGCTTTTCTCTGAAGTGGTTCCTGTTAATGTGGAACAAACTCCAAAATAAACCCAATAAGAAAGAAGTTGTAGCCCACAAGTCTTGCTTTTTAACCCCCTGAATTTCCCACTAACTAACTATGTTGCTGCATTAAGATTTTAGAGTGAAGGAAAAGGCGAGCCTCCTCCCTTTCTCCTCCTCCGTTAGAAATATACACACACACACACCCCTCCTCCTGTGTGTGTGTGTGTGTGTGTTTGTGTGTGAACCCTGCCCCCCACACACTTGTACGTGTGCGCGCACACACACACAGGCATTTGTGCAAACAACAGACACGGTCACAACCTGAATCTGTTCGGCTGAAGTGGCCCTGAAGTCTTATTCTTTCATTCAGTCTCTGAAAAGGTTCTGAAATGTACGACATGTCGCACAACTACAACCACATTCACTCAGAACAACTGCTGCTTTTCAAACAGCCATTATAATGAACCATAAACCACTTCCTGAAAGATAAGGAAGAACTTTTTTAGTAGTGACCTGTGACACGAAAACCTCTCAAACCTTCTGGTGAAAGGTCACAGGTATACGTACCGGCACCTCTGGGCAATCAACAAGTGATTCATGCACCAACCTGTCCTCAGAACATAAGAATTTGAGCTTGGTGGCCGTCTGCGCTTCTTCTTTAGCAGAGACGCCAATGAAAAGCTTGCTTTTGATGTGGCCGGTCCAGTTTCATCCCTCGTTTTTGAAGCTGCTGCGACCAGTTAAATGATTAATGTTTGCAGTGACAAAGAAACTTTGTTGAGAAGGTGGTGATCAAAAAAATCCAGGTGATGAAATATCAAAGTTTTCTCCACCACTTCCTGTCCCCTCCCTGTGCTGCAGAAGTCCTCCTTTATGAATCTAAACTGGACCATCATCATTTGTTGGTCATGAATATCTTTTCACAGAGCCCTGTATGAAGCCAGACATGAGTTCATATGACATTTATGGCAAATATACTTTGATCCTAGGTTAGTTTGACCATTTCTATAGTCATTGTAAAGCTCATGCAAGTGAATGTTAAAAGCTGACATCCAATCAGCACTCAAAGAAAATCGAAACTTTAGGTGTGCACCACAGGGAGCTGATATTTTCATTTTCCTTCAGCCAAAGATCCCAGTAACATGTGAGAAGTCATGAATCAAAACACATAGTGTTTAAAAGGCACAAAGCAGTGTTTGGAAAATTTATAGACCTAAAGAGGCTGAGGGATCTCATCAGAATGAAAAGCTCTATTCTAAGGGACACAAATGGTGCAACCACTGGCCCCTAACCCTAACACCTGAAAGGTCGCTGCTAAAACAGAGTGATGCTGTGTGTTTCTAAGGCAGCCTGGTTACTCAAAACAGCCACTGCTAAGGTGTCTCTTGACATAAAGCAGAGCACGGGCACGCAGTGTGTATGACTATCCTAAACCCAGCGAAAACAAACTTTACTTAGTCTGACCCCTGAGACCAGTGGCAGCTGGTGGGTCAAACAGTGAGAGCAAGGAATCCAGACATTGGGTTCAAACAAAATAAAGAGTAAGGTTTAGGTAGATTTTTCAAAAGTATTAAACAGATATGTGAAATCACGGGGTAAAAACAAACTGAATGGCCTTCCAGAATAATAGTATGTCACTTGCAATTACAACAGCTACTGACTCTCATGTCTATTGAACGTTGCAATTTTATAGAGCTACTGTTTCTACTTTGATACCTTTATGTGATCGAGACTAAACATTAACTGAGTCACAACGAGCGTGCTTCCTCTGCCACTGTTGGCAGCACTTTCTTCAAGAAAAATCTGCTCATTAAAATGGTTAAATTACAAGTAGTAGTTAAAATTTACAGGCTTGAGTTTACTACTTGCTTTACAGAACGGTCACTGCTTTGGACAACAATACGAGTCACCTGTACAACAAACGTCTTTAAAAAGAAAAAGCATCTTTAAATTGTATAAAAACATGGGAATTTTCAGCTCCAGTCTGAAAAACACCAACCGAGTGTTTGCAACAAACCTTTTGTCCATGTTTTGATTGGTCAGTATTTGAAAATCCTGGCCTCTTCTCATGTGTGCAGCTAGCAAAACTGCCTTTTTGTCTGTTGTCCCTTACTCTGTTGCTTACCTAGGCGAAAACTTGACTATTTCTCCAGAATGAAGTCACTTGAGGTGGGTTTGTTTTCATTTACTACACTTTCTTTTTTCTCACAATAACTCCACAGAAAAGCAGGATTATTACATAAGTCTGATTGGAATCTGTACTTTTATTGCAGATCTGCAAATAATTATTAATTATTTAATTAATTAAATAGACCTTCCCTCTGTGGAACGCCTGCCATACTGTATGTTGTGTTTGAACTTTGGGTTTAAATATACGTTTATAAAGGTATTTAACTGTTACTGCTCTTTCACTTTCACAACACCGCAGTAATCTTTTGTGTTAAAAACATGACCACAAGCCTCTAGGCTTAAAACACACAGCCTGTAAGGTAAAGCTGAGCAACAGAATGAGGAAAAGCTCCAAACCTTTAAGAAGCCTGAGTGTGTGTTGACTCTGTGTGCAACATTTGCTTTGTGCTGCCTGCACATGTGTCTGTGTGGTTTCTTGACTATTCAAACGGAGGTGTTTTTTGTGTCTGAAATGCTTTAACATCTATACAGGGGCATTTGTTGCCATATCATCTAAACAGGAACTCAGCACAACCACAAACATTTTTTATTTTAGCATCAGGAAGCAGCTTAAAACCCACGTTCGTTTCATTTTTTTAATATTAGAAAACGTGCGATGCACAATAGGCCTATAGTTTGATTGTAAGATAAATTGCAATAAAACCACATTTTCTTCACCATCTCTTCTGTCATCACTAATATCTAAATTAGGTGTGGACAAAAAGGTAAGAGTTCATTGGACTGACCAAAAACGAGATTAACATGCAGAACATGAATGCATGATACTGAATGGCCTATGATGTTCACCGATTTTGCGCGAGGATGGTAAATTTTGAATATATTGTGCAGCTCTACAGTTTACATTCCAAGTTTACCATGTGTTGCATGTGCTAATGTTAATATTTTGAACCCAAGGGAATTTCCTTTGTTCACCACTAGAATGTACTTCAGCTCCCTCATTTATCATTAATACATAATAATCAGAGGAACAACACAAGGGCTGATATCGGGAGGGTGGACAGAGGAGAACCACGGGGCGTTTACTCATTGAGGATATCCTGTGCACTTCTTTTATAGAACATGGAGACCTTAGCCATTTCCTTGATTTCGTTGAAATCAGAGTTTGTGTTTGTGGCTGGTGTTGTGTGCACGTGGGCTTTAAGGTGGCTCTGCCTGAATCACTCCTCATCTTCTGTGGTGCAAGTTGTTCGCACTTTTACGTTTGTGGGTTTAGCTGACCAGGTTGTTTGTCCACCAAAATGGATTCTCCACTCTGAGTCTTTTCTTCTAAGCCACCAAACGTGAGACTTTTTTGAACTTCCATCCATTTAGTGAATGCAGTTTGTCATGGCGGGCCCCCCTAGTAGTGAGAGGTGAGGTGCAGAAGAAACATTATTATTGTATTCATAGTTTATGGATGATTACAACCTAGAAATTCGGTTTAATATTTCTGTTCGAGCTTTGATGTTAAATTCATGAGTAACCTTTTTTTCAACTTGGATTCCAGATTTGCTCTGTGGGCTTTAGGTCTTGAGCAAGTCAGTAAAGTTAAAGAAAGTTCACTGATCCACATGAGACTCTAGATATTTACACCAGTAAATATTACAGAAAGATTAACGTAAACACAGTTGGTCTTTGACAACTATGAGTAATAGGGGTTCTTCCTCTGTGTGTGTGCATGCGTGCGTGCGTGTTTGCCTTGACCCGTGTTAACACATGTGAACAATTCTAAATTGATTCTTTTCCTCCAACAAAGGGCATAAACTAATTTTTTTCCAAAAGCTTATTGTTCTTTTGTTCAAATCTGACCCCAACTAATTAAATCGTTATTTTACGGAAACAAACTGATGCTTTACAGGCCACATAAATACTGTAATTACTGTCATTCCAACAGACAGGACTGTGGGTTTCTTCCTGTTTAACTGGCAAGACTTCAACCAACAACTACTCATCTTCCGTTTCCTTCTTTGTTGCATTTAAAAACCAGGCATGGTCAATAAGCAGTTACAAGTCAATGTGCTGAGCACATGGGACGCCATGTCTGATGATGCACCGTATTGAACGTATTAAATTAATCCTGAACAGCCGAGGAAATAGGCGTTAGATGATTTTCGTTCAAGACGGCTGAGCTGCAGAAACATGGCTATAAAAACATTTATGTTCCTCAGCCTCAATTTTTTCACAAACTGAAAGTCTGAAGCACTTAAGGGGTGGGTGGTTAAGAGTTTGGCTGTCGTTGCCAGGACAACAGGTCCAAACAGAACAGGTTGAAAACCAGGAAGAACCTAAAACAAGGCTTCCTCAAAAGAGTAGAACAGGAGTTAAAGTCTGTGTTTTCTCTTTGCTTACCCCCAGCTGGGGTCAGACCACTGCATTCCTCCACATTCCGTGAACAAAAATATCTCTCTGTCTGCAGAAAATAAATCATCCATGTGGAAAATTGCATGTAATGTATGGATATGTGGCTGCACTGAAGGGGAATTATTGTAGCTAAGACTGCAACAGTGCCATCAAGTGGAAATAAAAATGTCTGCAAAATGTCAGCAAGCACGAGACTCACTGATGTCAGATTTTATAGGACTGGTCAGAATAGAGATTCATTTGATGCTAAGATTTAAAGAACTTTAAATAATCTTTCAGTGCAGAAAAAAAAGAAACATCTGAAAGGAACAGAGTTAAAAAACAACAACAAATGCATAAAAATATGTAAAAACTCAGCTGCATTTAAAGAGTCTGATGTCTGTTGGAAGACGACTGAGCTTCACTCTCCATCCTCCGTAACTTAAAATAAACCATGTGTGGCAGTCAGAATTAATCTGACAGCTGGACTCCTCGCCACCCCTCCGGCTAAATATGTGATGACAAGATGAAAATTTCCCACTGTCTGTTTTATCACTGGGCTGTAGCGGCGATGATGGTGGTCCACAGTGGATTCAGTCCTGCCAATCCCAGCGCTGCTTTGCCCCCTCAGAGATTAGGCTTTGTCACTCAGTGCAGTTGCCTTTGACAGCACGCCACATCAGGTTTAGTTTCTGTAAACAGTTCAGGAACCATCTGGGCTCTTCACAACAAGCTCACTGTAACTCCATGCCCCATTCAAAGAACAACAGAGCAGGAGTTTGGTAAAGTTTGGATCTCCTCCATGAAACCATATTAAATTAAGAGGTCTCTGACTCCCACCACAAACAAAGCAAGGATGGCTTTCAGCTAACTGCTTCTAGTCCATTAAATAGAAGAGCAAAATAAGTTGGAAAGAACTTACCAGCTATTCTGTCTCGCTCCATAACTCAGCAGCTACCTCAAAAAGCCACATGCAACCTCTTGCTCTTCTCCCTTCTTCCCTCCTTCCTTTTTTTTCTGCATGGAGACTTCCCCTTTCTCCTGACTTAGTCACCATGTCCCCCTCTCTCCTCCTCCCTCCTTTTCCTCTGTCTGCCTCCCTCGCACTTACGCCCTCCAACTTTTAATGTCTTCAGTCTGTCAGGATAACCAGTGAGCAGAACAGACATCCAGAGCCATGTGCAGGTCATATGGAACTCTGCTTTCTTTTTAAAAGTTAATGTATTCTTACTTTTTTTTTTCTCCAGTGCAGTTTTTTTTTCTTATTGTCTCTGTACTTGAGCCACTCTTCCTTCCTCTTTCTCACTGTATTGTTGCTGAAGCGTCTCTGAAAGTCCCATCTGCCAAAGGAGTAAACAGTCCATCGGAGAATCCTGCTCAGTTCTAACACGCACTTTGTGTCGTGTCATCACCTCTGTATTAACTGTACAAGCAGGAAGCACGCAAAGTCAACAAACTGGACACCACAGGATTGTTTAAAAGGATGGAAGAGATTTGACACAAATCGTCTATAAAGGCTTCAGTCAAAGGCTTTCATGCATCAAGAAGCTTTTTGTCCAACCTTGTATTAATCAAACGTTCTTATTGAATGTTCGTGTCATTCCATCCACACACACACACGCACACGCACGCACGCACGCACGCACACACACACACACACACACACACACACACACTTTGTGCATCATGCCTAACGTTTTGCTCAACAAGGTCAAGGGCCACTTAGTTGGCTGTCGTCTTCTTGACAAGCAAGTCAAAAAGACAATGCACAGACACAGACATACACAAACACACACATCTTGTTTTTGTGTCAGGCTGTTGCTCAACAAACAGAACACACACACTTCCTCTTTCCTACTCATCCTCACAACCCCAGCATACAGATTTCTAAAACTATGAGTAAACCAAACAAATGTTCTCAGACTCATTTCTTTAAAAAACTGTTAACAGTTGGGTCTTTGTTGTTTTCTTTTGGCTGCTCCATTCTGCAAGGGTCGCCACAGTGAGTGAACTCCCTCAAAGGACTTGGTAAGTGTTTTACGAAGGATGCCTTTGCTGAGCTACTACAGACCCCCCTTTTATTGTAAATGTACTCGTCAAAATTTTTAGCATGCATGAATTGTAAAGTTGTTGATTGCATGACACAAAATATAAACCACAAAAAGATAAAATGAACACAAATATTAGCAAGTTTTATGAGTTAAGAATGCTTTAGAAACACACATTTGGTCAGTAATTCAACCTCAATTTTGAAAATGTGAACCATTGTATAGAATGGTGAATGTGACGATGCTTGAAATTCTGGTGGTGCTAAACCCGCTGGGAAACAGGACGTTTATATTGTGAGTGGCATGCTTTTAAAAATAGACACGTCTCTTTTAGGCCACCGGCTCTTTCTGCCCCATGATTATTTTTCAGACATATAAAGCTGCAGTTAATCACATAGCCAGAGGAAGTAGCTTACAGCATTTGCATTTGTTTAGAAAGCTGCTAAATCAGTTGCTAGAACTAGAACAAGATTTTTTACAGAAGTTTTTTTGTGTACAGGGTTGTAACTAGAGAAATAGTTCATTTGAATCTGTAAAAACAGTCCAAAAGAGAATACACACTCTTAGGTTCTCCTTCATTCATACTGTTCATCACTTCTCCTCTTTATGCTCTTATAACCTGCAGGCAAGATACAATCAACAACACCCCTCCCCTGCACACATACATACATAACAAAACACATGAACACTCCAACATCCCGACACAGTTTCCCATATCACAGCACATCCTACATTCAGCCTCATATCTTCAGTTACTTACATACATATCCAACTTGAATCCCGTGTTTGCATCCAATGAGGCAGATGGTCATTAAACACAAATAAACACGTGCACTTGTTCACTCATGTGAGACAAACTTATTCCTCGTGCCGAGCCAAAAAAGGGAGGGAGGGGTAATAATTGTATCACACACTGACTAAGAGTGGATGCTGTGCCTTGGGGTGCACATTAATGTAAGCTGTCATTTCAGAGCATGACCTGTGGGTCACTCACGTGACTCAGAGGAGCTACATTTAGATTTATAATGGTTGGGCAAAACGCTCACCAGTGTGCCAGCCAGCACTGAAGGCATGCCAGCAGGTCAGCGGCGCACAATGATGGGGAAGGAATGGTGCAACTAAGATAAAAAGTCAACTGAAAAGAGGAAAAGGACTGATGCCATTGCTGATAAGGTATCAACTTTTGATAAATATAATTTAAAGAATGACCAGAATATCCCTTTAAACTATATTTCCTCCAAAGTGAGCCAGTTCAAAAAGGCATCTAACCTTTAAGATAAACTTGCAAAATTTTACTACCACTTCAAAATGGCTGAAACATCTATAGTAAGAACCTTACTGCACAAGAGGTCAGTGGCTACAAAAGGTTTCTGTATCTAAAAACTCAGACTCCATGAAAAAAAGTTCTCAAAGAAACATATTTATATTTAGCCGGATTAGAAAAATCACACACTGACCAAGTATGAGAGTTTTTTTCTTAAAAAAAAACAACAAATTGATGATCAAATGATAAATCAAAAACATGTTTATTCATGGTCTGTAGTTGTAACTTGGCTGTAGTTTCATTTTTGAAAACATGTATCGGTTCTCAACTTATACATTAATGCTAAAAAAAATTCATGACTTGCAGCTACAAAGTATTTCACAGACAAGTGTGAATTTGGCTTAAAGTGTGCAGACAAGCACCTAACAAAACACAGACGCACAACGTGCAAATGTAAAAATCACACACAATGACACGCTAAGCTAAACACACACACACAGCTCCTCCAAGGCTTTCATCCAAACACAACAGCAGATATTGAAGAATCCTGCTGGAACGTAGGAGATGGTGGAGAGCCAAGCAGCGTGATGTGGTGCTGCGAGACACAGTCTGATGACCTCATCAGTGAGACACGCAGCTCCCATCTTCCCTCTGCTAAATCTCAATCACGCACACACTCTGAGAGAGAGGAGCCGTCCTCCTCATACGAGTCCCCTGCTGCTGCGAACACATCCAACCTGGGGCGTGTACAGCAAAGACACAACTCCTCACATCACTCATCCACAGCAGCTAAATTTAGAAATGGGCCACACACTCTGCGCTAACCTTCAGGAGATACATTCGTACAAACGGGTAGCTCTCCAACCACTCACTCGGAAGAGATTTCACAAGTTTTGTCTTTTTGTGGCCCTGTGGTGGACTTGCGACCTGTCCAGGGTGTGACTGCTGGACATGAGCACCAGTGACCCGAAACAGAAGAAGTGGGTAAAGATTACGGATGCATGAATAATTTCAAAGAAAATCCAGACATTTCAGGCAACAAACCACATCAGAAGATATAAAGTTTGTACTGGTTGTAAGTTTGTAAACTTACTCACAAACAACAGGCTCCTGTGTAAAAAAATTTAGAAATCACTCATCAAAACTGAGTGCAAACCTCATGGCACGTCATCACAGTCAGCAACTGGTACAAAGTGTTGAGATTTCAACCAAAAATCTGAGGAAAAACCTTATGATAATAAGCAACACATGACCCTTCAGATAATAACACACACACACACACACACACACACACACACACACACACACACACACACACACACACACACACACACACAC
>JAVKLF010000100.1:1387125-1398775 GCA_034783495.1 Millerichthys robustus
CACACACACACACACACACACACACACACACACACACACACACACACACACACACACACACACACACACACACCGTGCACACAAAAACAGCTCACCATTCAAATCCGGTTTGCAGAAACCCTCAGTCATTGCAGCAGTAACTCACAAAGGCTCCTTGCTTCCATTTGTTTGGCAGTTTAAATCCCATTCTCAGTTCATTTGGGCTGTCAGAGGCTGTAAAAGTGCAAGTAGTGCAGTCTGGGTGTCTGTCTTTCCCTGCATGTCTGTGGTAACGTTACTGGCTATTTTCTCTTCGGCTGAAGGTAACCATTAGATGTGAGAGGGGATTGGCGGCAGTCTCCATAGGATATCCTCAAAGTTTAAAATCTAGCGCAGGAAATCAGAGATTTGTTTTGTAGCAGTTGAGAAGTACATAGACGCTGTGGACGTTGGTCAAAGCGCAGAGGTCAGTGTAAAAGTTTTGGCTTTGTTTATCTATCGCACAAGACTGTTGGAAGAACCAGACGTAGAAACAAGAAGGGCCTGTAATGCTGGCTGCACAACTGTGTGTGAATGTGCTCAGATGGAACACCATCGAGGTTTGCTCAGTGTAATATTCCTAATTCCTAATTTAAGAACCACACAGCTTAACTGTACTTGCGTAGGTGACCAGAGGTGTGCTACGTTTCACTGTGGATGAGAGGAATAAAGCTTCGTGGTTTGGCTGATTATCATAAGACTCAGAATCTTGAGGCTCGCTGCTTTCACTTTCTTCTTTGAGAGTTAGCCTTAGCTAATGAAGTGACGGTGCCGTTGAGGAAAAGAACGAAGAGTTCCTGTGGTTCAGTGTGGCTTCAGACCTCTGCAATCAGCATGCCAAGCTCCTGATGTCTAAATCCACAACTTGGACCCAGACAGTGAACACACAACCAACACATATACACAGACCTACACACGTGCACGCACACAAAAACGAGCTCCTGACATACGAGCTCTGTGGTGATGTGTGTTCATGTGGAGTTTGGCAAAGGAGAACGTCTTTAGTGAAATGCAAACAAGAAGGGGGCCAGTGTAGCCATTCTCTACTGATGATACGCTGATTAAGTCACTACCGTTTCAGATTTATTATTAAACTGACAGATAAAGTTTTGGTAATTCATGCTGGATTCCTAAGTCAAATGTTCATCCATTCTTTTTCCATACCTGCATGATTAACAGAGAGAAACACGACAAACACTCCTAAAGTCGACTTTTAATTACACGTGAGAGGAAACCAAAGTGCCCTGGAAAAAACATCCAACCACACTGGTCACCAAAGGCCCCGGTACTCCTCGGTGGTCAGTTACATAAACTACTACCAGAATCCGCTTCAGCCTCAGTATCAGCTTCCGCTGAGTCCGAGTTTCAGCCAAAACTTTATTCATGCTGTCAATAAACTGTTCCACCTCACATCAGTGGCAAAATCTCTCCGAACTGAACTGGCAAACAACTTAACAAGCAGTCAGAAATAGCATCCACCACGAAGACCAATGCTGTAATTTTAGGAAAACTTGATTTTGATCTACTCCAAAATTTATTGGGTTTCTCCTCTGCCCATGTTTCAACAATCCACCAAGTTTTGAACATAAAAATGATTTACAAATAAATCTTTATTTTTTTTAAGAACAGAACTGGACAAACAGCAGCAGTTTGTAACTCTGCTCGGGTTCTTGCCTTTTTTGGCCACAAAACTGTGAGGGTTTGTGTTTTCTCTGAATTATTTTTCAGACTGTGTTCATGTTTCCTGTATGTGTCTGTTACCTGCTCCTCTGTGTTTTTCTCCAGTTCCTCCCACTCCTGCTGGTCCTCCTCACAGGCGTTTGTCTTTTCAGCTAATTGGCATCCCTACCGTGGGACTGTGGCAGTAGGGCAGTTCTGTTTCGAGTATTGTGAGTTCTTCAGAATCTTTGGTCTTGGCACTGAATGAACAAACTAATAACTTGTCAATCCAGTTACAGTTAAACACAATTTCTCCTAAATGAAGTCATTCAAAGAGCTGTATCTACAGAACCCCACTTCAAAAGATGTACCTTAGAGTATTGCTTCATCGTGTATTTTTTTTTCTGTCTCATTAAATGCAAAATGATGATAACTTGCCTCAATTTAAAACACCAGAAGTCATCATTCACGACCGACTCAAAGTTAAAATTTGCGTCTGAAATGACTAAAACAGAAGCAAATTATTGTTAGTAATGAGCCTAAACAGCCACAGTGATGGGCTGGATATAATCAGCCCATGTGTTACTGATGGCATCTGCTTGTAACATCAGGTGTTTCTTTAATGAACACACAGTTCAATTGTTTACAGCAGACTGCCTGCTCATCAGTGACGTGACCCGTGTTGGCTCTTATGTTGTTCGCGAGGGGGGTTGTTAAGCTGAAACGTCACCGTCGACTGTCTCTATATATAACCGAGCTCGTGCACAGCAGTAGAAGATGTCATGCTCGTTCTGCAGGGGTATGTGAGACTATTCATCAGCAGGAGAGAGGTCTCCTTTGTGAGCGCACACATCATGGAGGTATGGCTCAGCGTTTCAGAGCCTACAGCTATGTTCGCTCAGATCAGAATCACTTCTCTGAAGAGAGATAACCAGGAGATAAAACCTTAGGAAACAGAACAAAACCCATGAGTCATTTCTTCATATAATACTAGAGAAATCATTAGACTATTAGCCCATGAAGGGTTTATCTCTGTTGACCAGGAGAAAGTTTAGCTGAAAAGTTTGGGTCTAAGCCAGCTCTCAGGAGATTTTGTACTCTGCAGTTAAGACTGAAGAAGTGGGGTCTAATACTCAGGCACAGCTGTGAGTGTAAAGGGATTATAATATTCAGAGAGCTCAGCAGCTCAAATGTAAAGTGGTGAATGAGTAGACAATGAACACCTCACTCTCCAGAGACAGTTTAAATTATCAAAGGTGGTGAATGCCTGTGGTGGCAGCTCAGGCCAACGTGTGACTCAGACAAAAGGGAGTCTCACTCAGCCGTCACTGAGGAGTCATTGTTAAGGAGAAATAAAGAGCAGTATTGACTCCTCTCATCTTTTTCTTCTCTGAGGATCTACTGGTGTGGTTTTTAGTGGGAGGATAGATGATGTGACCGATGCTGTGACTGTTAGGGTTATGGCATTTCTAGGAAAGTAGGAGTTTTGTATATTAGCACTCAGGACAATATACAGCTATAAATAGTCAAATAGTGTCTAATCACAACGAAAAGTTTGATAAATATCATTTCCATTGAACTGCACAGCTACGGTAGATCACAAAGTTGTTCACTTTTAAATGTTTGGTCCATTTGTCGTGATCAAACTGCTGCAGCGCCTTCTGGTTTGATGGGTGCTGCTGGTGTTCAAGAATCTTTAAAGCAAACTGGAAATTCTCGGGTGGATTGAGCTCTAAGTTTGATTTGGACCATTTCAGGACATTTGCCTGGATCTGCTTGAACCACTGGAGTGTTGCCTCAGCAAAGTGTTTTGACTCACTGTCCTGCTGGAATCTGAACCTCCATCTCAGTCTCCCAACTGATTTCCATAAAGAATTTCTGATTACCTGTTTGGTCATCAGTCTGAACAAATTTAAACTCTTCCTCTATAATTAAGGCCATTCAAAAAGCTGGCTGCAAAGTATTAATTGTGCAAAAGGTTTCTACAGAACCTCACTTCATAACGTCTGAACTGTTCCTGTAAAGAGGCAATCAGGGGTTAAAATAAAAACATTTATATTCTGGTCATTTTTGGGAGAATAATCTTCCTGTTTATACTGAAGTTCAATATTACTAATTTCAACAATGATTTGAGAAGTTTAAGCTTAGACTGAGAACTGTATGTCAAAGTCCAAGAAAAGAAATTAAATGAAATGAAATTCACAGTCTGCACTTTTATGTCCCTCAGTTTCAACACAAGCTTCAACAGCTGCAGCAGCTTGTGCCACATTTCTCTCTGCTGAGCATGAAGCATTTTATTATTATTGTTTCCCCAGAGTCCATCATGTGTTCCCAAATGCTGAGAGAACGTTAACCCACAGATGGGGCCAAAGTAAGTGAACACACACACACACACATGCATAACTCTGACTCCAAGAAGAGAGCGCTGCCTGAAGGAGTCATCCACAGAAGGTCAGCCCGAGATGCTGATGATGCGCAGAAAACTCAAACAGCCAAGAGACCCTGAGGTGATCCCACTGAGGGCTGTACCGTCATCTCCACAAGAAACTGACCCAAAATTAACAAGGTGCTGAAGCCTAAGTAAGTTTGACAAGTTGGAGAGTCACAAAAGGGCAGCTCAAGAGAGAAACAAGGTTACAGAGAACGCTCAGGCAGCAGTTTTTATAATCTTCTTTATGTTTATAATATTAATTCAAAATGAACATGCCTGTGCAAATTCTCAGTTAAATAAATAGACGTTTGGATCAGTTCTTTTTTTTTAAATTTTGACACACATACAGAAGTCTTTGTTAATTCTGGTAGTATACAATTCATGTTGAACTGATGCTGCAGAGAAAAGAAATAGAATAAGTAAATCCTGCCAATTTTCTAAGTAAATTGATAAAAAAGAAAAAAAGTACCAGTGTTTGTGGTCTTCTTCATACTCTGCTGAGCCACTTCTCTTCCGGTCAATAAAAGCAGCAAGCTGGTCCTCGAAGGAAACCTGGAACTGTCTCCGGTGGTCCGAGTGATTCTGTCTCAGTTTTCTGGCACTAGTTCTTACTCAGCGTGGTGACTCCTTGTGGATGTTTGCCTCCTTCAATCAGCTGGACTCGATGGTTTGCACTTCAGCAAGAGCTGGACAGTTTTGTTACCATGAGGAAAGAAATGTGAGCGCATACGTAGTGGTGGGGGTGGAGAACTGAGCTGACTTGCTTTTACGCACGAATTGCTATTGGGCACACAGCACTATCTATCTCAGTGTGGAGCTGCTGAAAGGATGATACAGTACAGCTACAAACCTAAGAACAAGTGGACTGAAATAAATCATGTGACAAATAATCTGATAACCTGAAATCCATCCCATTTTTATGTCAAATTATTCCTTTCATTCAAAAGTCCCTCATAAGTATGACCTAAATTATCATTTTTATTAATGTAATAATGTCAGGACATTTGGTCTTCAAAAATCCAATCAGCAGTCAAACCTGAGTAGAAAATTGATGGTGGAGTCTTAACAGATATCTAATATCAAATTGCAAACTCAATGAAGTTACCTATTTGTAAAACAAAATATTAATTGCCACCATTTGAAACAAATATTACTTTTTTCTCTCAAAGATTATTGTTAATTTGTAACTGAATATAGTCCCTATCTTATATACAGCAGCACATTTTTGATATTGTTATAAAAACCTCTCATCTACTCTACCAATTTATAGGTGGAGTTTGGGATCCAAAGCTTGTGCGCTTTGTGTGATCGTGTTGCTGGAAAGTTATTGTCAGATGGCGCTCTCTTCTGGTTGAAAGGGAGAATGGTTTCAATTTCATATACCAGGTTTTCTGCCAAGGAAAAAAAATAGATCATGAAGTCCTCTGTAAATTAAAGTCTTCTGGTGTCAAATGTTAGGCAACATTTATAATACTTCAACATAATGGCAGAGAATTTCCTGGCCTGGTCAAAGTCATGACACTGATGTGAATGAAAAGCTGTGGTGAAAACACGTGCACACCAATCTCAAAAAGCACTGTTTACCTGAGTGTGAGTTAGGGTTCCTCAAAATATTATAATTTGCCATTAAAGTGAATTCCATGAAGTTTTTTGTACACACTTTGTACACACTTTTTTTTCAGTAAGATTAAACTGACTGGTTTTCCAATGCCTCCACAGTTTTACTCAACAATAGGAGGGCTTTGGAGTATTCCCCCCATTGAAGCCTTTATTATTTTAAGCTTGCATTCAATGATGACTGAGGGGAAAACAAAAGGAAAGGACAGATAGGGGGGAGGCGGTTGAACAGATAAAAACAACAACAATAACAACAACAGTAATAGAAACCGATAGCTGAGCCAGTATACAAAGTACACAGAATCTAATAAGTTACAAATAGAGTGAACAAACCAACTGTTAATTACATCAGCAGAAGCACATCAACAAAAGCCACAAGCATTTAAACTTAAGTTGTGAGTAATCTGGCATAAATACAAGTGTGTGCACACATGATGAGGCTGGTGATCATACACACGTGTTTAATGACGATCAGACATGGACATGCATTCATGGTCATGCATGGGAGAGGGACAGAGGTTTCTTTAGCTGTGGTTTTGAGTGCATGACTATGAATGTTGTTTTAACTATATTCATGATTTGAGTCATGAGAACAAAGGTTTTAATGCCCCTAAAATAACTGAACTGGGCAACAGCTATGCGTTTGTCAATCTGGAGTTTTTGTTTTTCCTCTCGTGAAGAGACCACAATGAAAACAGATCATTGTTTGTCTGTGTGTGTGCTTGTGGTTAATACCAACAAATTAGGCCTACTGTTTCATTAAGTACCTCAGGGATGTTAACATTTTGAGAGAACTTGCAAAGGAGACAATATGACAGTATCTATATTTTACCACAGTTCACTTTCAGGATCATTAGGTACCGTTTATATTTATTACTGTTGAAGATGAGACACTGGGGGGAAAAAAATCTAAGATGGTAGTTAGAAACTGGAACAAAGCTGTCAGGAAACAGGCTCAGATGAGTTATCTGTCATCTGGAGCTCATGGTTTTTAGAACACCTAACCAACCTTCCTGTTAAATTTAAAGCCTCGTTTTTTTTCTACCTAAAGACACTCACAAACAGGTAGGTGTAGATACTGGAGCCTATACTTATACTAGACAGTAATTATGTTTGTCTATCAACTCTTCAAATCTATCAAATTGACTAATTTACGCTTCAAACATGTGAAATGTGTGGGAAACAAGGATATTTTAATGTTTTACTTAATAAATAAATTATTGGATGTATTATTTTATTATTCTGATTAAAGCTTAACAGCCTCCAATCTGATATATTTACAGATTGGAGCTCTGCATGTTTTAACTGTTTCCCTACTTTGGCACACCTAATTCAAAAAATGGAATTACCCACACAGAATGTCACGAGGTTTAGCAGAAGCTTTCTCAGCTTTCACTCAGTCATTTCAGTCAGGTGTGTTGAAGCAGGGAAACATCTAAAACATGCAGAACGTTAGTTTATGAGGACAAGTTTTTCTCCTGCTGTGATTTGTTCCTCCCTCCTGTTCTCTAGTCCAGCACTTTGGAGCCACTGATTGAAAGATGAATGACATGAACATTCAATAAGAACATTTGGTTATTACAAGTTTGGACAAAAAGCTTCTTGATGCACCAGAGCCTTTATACACAATTTGTGTCAAATATTTCAGTGTATGTGTTCAGTGAATGTAACTCTCGTTCTCATTTACACCAAGTACCAAATAGGGATTGGTGGGCCCAACCAAGGAGCTTAGCAAAGGCTACCTAAAGAGATTGCAGGCATCATATGGTACTTTTACTGCTCACCTCAACCAGTCACATCCAATCCATGGTGCTTCATCTGTCTAAACATCATTCACCTTGAAATAGTTGCCAGGAGTTTGGAGAGGTGGGCTGCCATATATTTTGAACATTACTTGTCTCATGTTTATGTTAGCTAGGGAGGTGAAAAGTTGTCAGTGTAGTGGATTTTATTTTTAGATAACAATGGACTTAAATGTTAGACGGCCCATTTATTAAAAAGAAATACAGCAATTACAAGAAATAGGAAAAAAAATAAAAATAAAGAAACAAAGGCTGTAGCAGGCCACAAGTTCAACAAAACCACAGTGTGTCTGAAGAAGTTGTGGCTATGAAGAACAAAATGCAGAAACTACATATTTGCTCAGATTTCCTCCACTAGACTACAGAAGCAAACAAATATAATGACCTCATGATTAAAAAATCAAAATGAAACACTAACTCTCAGTAGCCATTTAGACTCTGCAAGTACAACATGTTCTTAGGATAACTTATTTCTGACTTTGTTGGATTCTGTCATGTCTAACATTACCAATGTTAAATTAAAAAAAGAACTGAAGAACAGAACTCACAATACTTCAACGATAACTTCGAGTATTTCCAAGTTAAAACATTTGAGGACTTTGTTCCAGAGGTGAGGCAGAGAAGTTCTTCCTCATGTCTTCATAAACACACTCTTTGGAGACTCTTCTGGCATTTTTTCTTTGACAACACCATCGTTTCACCTGTTGGCAGTGACATATCACAAAGAATTTGTTTTGTTTACAGGATTAGAGATTAAGCAGATTTCAGAAACAAATACAGTACACAAAGAAAAAACACACAGTCAGCTGCCAGTCAGTCAGTTATCTGTTTTGAACCCCGGTTTTGTTGGTTCCTGACAGTGAAAAATCCCCACCGACAACTTCTCCACATGGTAAGAAGTGTTGTGTTGTGGCCCCATTTCTGCGCAGTGGTACCCACCACTACAAAAGAACCCCTCAGCTCAATCAGGCGTCTTTGGCCTCTTGGTTGTTTCTTTGATTTATAGTGAACCACTTATTTAAACAAGACAACAGCGGGGGGGAAAAACACGAGCAGCTAAATGTCTGCAGATAACACAACACCATTTTAAACGTTAAATAGGACACTGAACGACTTCGATGTTATCAGCACTCGAGTCAAGGACTGTTTACAGCAGTTATGTGGTTTAAGAGAAACTGTTCGGTGCAACAAGTTGGTATTGTGTCACAGTGATTTTATCTGCAAGTGATCACTGCTGGTCTCGGAAGTTTGCATAGACTGAGACATGTAGCACAAAGTGAAGCATAGAAAACTCACCTTCGGGATGATCAGTAAGAAGAAAATCCATATTATCAGCAGGCAGATGATGCAGGGAAATATTATATATAACATCATGGGTGGGCTTTTTTCAGGGGTGGGAGCTGGAGTGGAACATGGTATCATTTCTGCGAGCAATAAAGACAAATAGAAGTTAGGATGAAATACAATGGCTTGTCTTCAGCCCGTCACTCCAAAACCTTTGTGAGTTGTGGCATAGAGTTTAACAGATAGGTTTTAGTTTTTCCTGAGAAATGAAAACTATAACGCAGAACCTTTCACAAAACCAAACAAAATATTAAAAGTAAAAACAACATTTATGGTTGTAGAAGCAAAAGATGAACTAGTACCAACGGAATAACTGATATCGTATGTACCTGGCTACAATAAAAATATATAGTACAGAACTTTTAGGGCTCATCCACACAATGCACCAGAATTTGTCCAAATCTACCCATCCCAACTTCCAGAGTTGGGCTTCATTTTAACGACTCTGACATGACTGACTGTAGGATCGCATTCAAAATTAGCTTTTATTTCCTCCGCATGAAAAGATTTACATTTGGCCAATTTCACATTTAAACGTGGGTTTCAATCAAACTTTATATTTTATGACAGTGAAACAAAACTGATTGCAATATTGATGACAAACAGAAAGCTGTGTGTGTACATAAAGTAGAAGGACAAACACACCAGACTTGTTGCGACTGCACAGTATCCTCTCCAATGGAACAAACAAGCTTCTGTCAGCTGTGTTTATTAGCAGGTGAGACTCTAAACACTGCATGTTTCATACAAACATACATTTTGATATAATTCTTGCACAGAGCCTTAATAGCTCTGTGTTTTTACAACACATTTGTTGTCCAGGAAATGATTAAAAATGGTCATTTCTTCTGAAGGCGCTCCTCACCATAATGCAGTTTCATTACTGTCATCATACTGAGGTAGAACACTGAGTCTTTCAGAAAGAAGACAAAAGAGAAAACACATCTGTTACAAAAACCGCATAGACGCTGCAATTAACAACACTGCCGTCTATTTTTTTGTAGACACATTTGTAGAGGCCGGAGTCGTTCTTGGTCAGGTTGCTGATGGTGAAGGTGAAAGGGATTTCGAGGTTCTCAATCCTGCCTTTATATCTCTGCCGTGCTACAATATGCTGAGGTGTGAGAGTACTGATGAAGAGCACCTCTTCCTTCGTAGTGAATTCGTGATACAGATACAGCCCATTGTATCCGTTGGTGCTTTGTGGACATCCATCATCAGAGCAGTCCAAAGTGACTCTCTTACCAGGCTCTTGGGAAATGACATTGCTCTCTGCTGGTAAATAAACATCGTCATTAATCCATGCTCTTTCTAACTCTAAGTGCAGCAGTAACACTGAGATCAAAACATGGAAAAAATATTTGAGTCATTAATTGAAGTGAAAGAAGCGGACTGGTAATTAAAACAGTAGATATTAAAATGTAACTGTTCCTACCTGACAGAGTGAAAAGACAGAACCACAGAAAGGCGATGGAGGGTAGCATCATTGTGGAGCTGGGAACTTACAGACTGCATGTACTTGTTACATGTCGTGTTTAAACCCCACTGACTGTGGTGCGGAGCAGTGCTACAACAGCACTTCCTGTTCAGATTGATGGGTGCTAATTGTCTGCATCCTCTGGAGAGAAAAAAACTGCATTCTGTCACTTGCATTATTTTTACAAAGTGAATTTGACTCGATTGCATGAAAGGAAATTATAAATACTTTAAACATTAAATAGTAAAACAGAAAAAAAACATGCTTCATACAAAAACCTGTTTCAACACTAAGGTTTTAAAAAATAAAACCAAACACCAATGCTGTTTTGCCATAGAAGTCTGATTTAAAATGTAAAATTAAAAAGTTTATTTTAAGTGTAAATTCGTTATATGTTCCAAATTTAATAAACATTTACAATTATTCAGGCTTTATTAGGGCTATTATGGATGATTAAAAATGTGTCAAATTCTGTTTGCGCCTCACATTCCTTGCACAGAATCAATTTTTTGGTGAAAATAAAAGCAACGTTTTAAATGTTTTTCTTCGGTTTTTCTGTGACATTAATGCTTCGTGTGAGTAAATATAAAAAAATACAAATACATCCAGACATCGTGAATAGTCAAAAGGCATGCTTTGAGTTGACTTCAGAATCAAAACTGACCTTCTATGACTTTAAAGTTAGAGAGATGGAGCCAGATGGAGTTTCTGTAGTTTCGTTAGGCATCTGTCAGGAAATGTAAAAGTTGAGGTCATTACTGTGGGGAAACATGACAGGAAGCTGCATTAAAACTCCACTTTAAAATTAGTCAGTTGTATTAACTTTTTTTTTAATAACTTGAAATGTTTAGAATGAATCAAATCTTATGGTCCAACGATCATTTATGATTTTCTTTCAGAATGATCATAAAGATGATAAAAAACATATTTAAGTGCATCAGATGAATCAACAAACTTCTAAATCTCATCATCCAACTGTTCACACACCTGCTCCTCATTATCAATTCAAGATTTTTGTCTGCTGTTACTGGTGGTTAAGAAAATATGAACTGTGATGAGAAAATATCTGCTCACAAACCTTTCGTGTCTGAATAATTGACCGAACATGTTGTTGTGGCTCCCTTCTGGATGTGGGGTGGTGTTAGGTTGCAGCACCCTCTAGTGGAGGATGTCTGGAATCACACCTGGAACTTTGATATTTCTTGTTGGGGAATATTGGGGAATTTTGAAAGAAAGAAAGAAAGAAAGAAAGAAAGAAAGAAAGAAAGAAAGAAAGAAAGAAAGAAAGAAAGAAAGAAAGAA